>VUYV01000082.1:1159176-1311653 GCA_008711295.1 Anarhynchus alexandrinus
TCCCTTCTCCTCTCCTCTCCTCTCCTCTCTTCTCCTCTCCTCTCCTCTCCTCCCCTCTCCTCCATTTATTGTATCTTGATCTCTCTGACTGTCAGACTCTTAGCGGTCGTTTATCACATTCAGTTCACTTGATTATCTAAAAGTCTCTCACTCTTGCAGAGGATTTTCTTTCTCCATGTGCTTTTGCTTTCACTGTGCACTCGCTTTCTCTCTCTCTCATTCCTGCTTCAGTATCCCCCAGTTAATGTTTATCTCCAGTTTCTCATTGTTCCCCACTGCTTTCAGAAGACAGTGAGATGGTCAAACAAGTACCTGGGAAGCCATGCCTTGGGCTAAAATATATCTATCCAATCTCTGAGTGCTATAGTTAAAAAATTGGGAACGGCATCTCCTGTGGTCATTTTATCTGCAGACTAAATGGAAACACTACAAGCCTCAACGATGCTATTGATTGCCAATTACCTCTTAACTGCTAATGTGTACATGATACTGGCTTTGCTTTATTGATTTTTATATAGAGAATGTTGTGTATTTCAGAATTACTTTTTTTTTCTTGAAGATAACATAATATGTTACAGATTCCTTTTTATTCCTTTCAGATGACGTAGCCAAAATTGATACTTGGTCTAGAAATCTCCAGAGACCATATTATACACAAGGAGTTCACATACATCTGTGTATAAATGTTTCAGTTAACAGTTTTTTACATTGGAACTATATGTACTAAGGCACACACACACATAAGAACATCTGTGTGTAAACATCCTTGATTTCAACCATTTTCAAAGGATTTGCTTCGTCTGAAAGGTTCTGATTGCAAATTTTATGCAGATACACATAAATGCTGCTGTGTTTGTGTAGGGGCAGTGCAGAAAAAAAATCTTCACAGTCTCACGGCCTATTCATACCTTGAAGTATTAACTCATTCAGTAGTTTGCAGCATGGCAAAAGCTCATAGACTTAAATCCAGCAGTCTTGATATTCTCATTTCTTCTTCATTATTTGAACACTAGTATCTACTAGTCAAAATTGACATCAGTGTATGCTGAACAAATGCACAGCAAGAAACAAGCCCTTCCCCCAGAAAGTTTTAGGAGTAAGGGTGATACTTGCAAAATTGCCTAATGGAATTAAGAGCCTAAATCCCCATTTTCAGCTTGTGAGCTCACCTTTATTGGGGATTTTTAAAAGGCAAGGCAGCGAAAACAAAAGCAGCAAAACAGGGGAAAGGCAGGATTAATACGACAGTTTTACAGGCAAGGAACTGAGGCCCAGAGAGATTAAATGATTTGCACAGCGTCACTCTTGGAATCTGAGCACTGACCTCAATTCTCCTGAGTCCCTCTGCACCGCACTACCCACACCACCAACTCTCCAAGTCTTCACGTAGCCTGTGCCTTGTATGAAGCACCCTTTAAATCTTCAAGCCCCAGACATCTCACTTACATTTTCACTGTTAACATCCGCCTCGCTGGGGCAACCAAAGAGTTCCCGTCTCAGCAAATTCCCATCATATTCCAGGAATGTCAGGTAGAGGTTGCGGAAAAACTCCACGTGCTTGTTTTTCACTCGCAGCTTCTTTGGTGAGTTCCAGTGAATCACCTCAGAGGGGAAAAAAAGAGAAAACACATCCTGCTGTTAGAATACAGATTTGCTTTATTTGCTGTTTTTATGTGTGTTCATTTTGCTGCCCTCCTAAAAAAACAAAAAACCAAAAAACAAAACATCCCAAAACTACACAGACTTCCTTCTGTCTTTTTATCAGGAAGATTTCGCCACGTCTTTCGTAAGTAACTCCATACTCTACAGGCGATGTGCTTTGAAACTCCTCCATAGGACAACCTGCACATTTGAGTTGGTGTGCTGGTCTAGTTTGTGATGCAGCACCTCATAAATGCTGCCCCAACTCTAATCCCAGACCCGATAGGCTACGGACTCTGTTGAAGAAGGTGGCAGGACGAGAGAAACAGGGATGTAGGTATAAAACATTAATCTCAGATTTCCACATGACTGTTTCAGCTAATGAAATTGATTCACTGTTTCAGGCCAGACAGACTCTTCTCTGGTTAGGTATTGAGAAGAAAGAGCTTGAAATTAATTCCTATACCCATTTACACCCTTCAAAAAGGACTGAATTTAATCTGACTTCCTTTTTGCCATCGCTTCGTTTAAACAAGACTGATCTCAGTCGCGTTACACAACACAGTGATGCAGCACAATGCTTCACCCTTTGAATTCCAGTTTCTAGCAGGTATTTAGCCTCTGCTAATGGGAGATGACTCTCACACTGGCCTAGATTTAAATGTAATGCTGACATAAAGGGCCTGATTCTCGTTTACATCAAGGTAACTTTGCACTGCTGCCAGTGTGAACGAGAACGAGGCCCTAAGGAAAAACTAAGAGGGAGCCAAAAGTGGCTTGCAGGAATGATTTCATTTTATAGAGGCTATATTTTAGGCATAAGGAAAAAAACCACCAAATGCTTTGTATTCAGTTTTATTCCTGTGGCTTCTAAAGAGATTAAAAAAAAAAGTCTCCCTTGGGAATATTTCCAAGCTAGGAGTTCTGGAGGTTCTCTGAATCCATTAAGTAAATTGCGTGAAGGCACCGTGTCACTCACACACAGCCACAGAGCTGCAACGCCAGCTGCCGAGCCGGTCGCACGGCAAGCTCTGCTCTGAACATCGCATTTGTGGGAGGGAACGCACAGAGCTGAAGCGCAGCATGGAGACCAGAAGCAGCCCAGAGCAGATGAACGAGGTTCCCTTGGTGTCAGCAACGCAACTCCACAGGAACAGGGAGCCCCCTGAAATCATGCTAACTGTTGCCGAATGAGTGGACTGGAGGAGGAAAGAGCAGGACGTAGCCTGGATTCTTCCTGTACTAACTTCAGCAAACAACATAGTCTCTCCACTGAGTATTTATACTGCCATAAAAGCTATTGGCAGTCTCTTCTACATACCCAAACACCTACGAAAATATCTCCTGATAGGGAAAGCTTTATCCCTCCCTGGGATCACTGCTGAGGCAACTAGGATGTCAGAAAACCATATGTACAGTTACAGAAATGCAACTATAGGGAAAAAGGATCATTTCAGAAATTGGTAAATCACTTTTTCCAGTTATAGGAACACTTTAAATCAAGATCATGATGCATCTACACATTGCATAAATCTGGGAAATTATTTGGACAAAAATACTTGGTGTAGACATTTTTCCCAGGTAATGCTGCATTCTTGGCTGGTTTTACATTTGTCCATATGTTCGGAAGTGTAGCTTAACTGTGCAATAACATGTTGCTGCAACGTGTGCTGAAAATACAGAATGTGTGCTGAAAATACCAAACATCACAGCAACAAACGGAGGTTTAGGTAGGTTAGGACATAAACTTCAGATGACAGATTTCCTCCACCGAAAAATGGATCTTCAGAATCTCCTTTCTTTGAAAAGAACCTGACATATTTCATGAAGCAAAAGGCATTAAATGCATGCAAAAAAATCTCAGTGATTGAATTCTACCTCAGGGAAACAGGCGCATGCAACAGAAGCGTAGGGCTGAAGGAACCTAAAGGGCTGCTTAACAGTTTTACAGGGTACTAGTATGCACTTTTACAAGCAGGCACAGAATGGTAACTGTCTGCTGGTAACTTGCACGCACTTAAGAGTGGCTCAAAGGAAGCTGAGAAGCTGGCAAATGGGACAAAAAATACATGCTGAGAAAAATCTTCTGTGTGTTCTCCCTGCTACTCCTACACTTCATGGGAGTTTCCTCCTGGATGTCTTCATGAGCATCCTATCCCCTTGCTGAGCACTCTGACCACTCACCCTGGGGACCATAAGCACAGAAATGGCTAATGATGACAATCTCAGAACCTGTTATGGGACAGGCTCCCCCGTGCTGCAGGAATTTCCCATCAGCACACACTATGTCACATCACAGCCAAGTATGGGTGTTGATGCCTCTACCCAACTGTGTGGGGGATGATGTCAAACCCAGACAACTGCAGTTGTCACGGTAGAGGCTCTTTGCTGCTGTGCTTCAAAATCTGTTGTGTGTGTAAAAGCTGGTAAGTGTCAAGGGCTTAGCTGGTGGTTCAGATCTGATCAGATTTGAAACGTGTCAGGATGCTGCATGTGTACAGATGTCAGGGGAGCCTGGAGTGAACTGAAGAAAGCTGAATGGAGCTGATGACTGTCCAGAAAAGCTCATTTTTTAATCAAGAAAGACAGCACACGCCAATGCAGCTAAAGAACATCAAGGAACTATGCAACCATCTGGATGACCTGAGGTAGGAAAACTACAAAACAGGTCTAGTGAAAAAGCAGGCTGCTTTTCAAGTGTAACGTGATTAGATAAATATTATGTGATATATGAAAGCATAAAAAAGAAAAGATTTCAAAAACCAGCAAGACCCTTAACCATTGACATATAACACTACATCCAAAGACTGTATTCTTTTTTTGCTGTCAGCCCACAAATTCACATCCAGTTCTGACTGTAGCTGCCTGATTCGGTCTATTGCACCATCAGTCACAGCAGAAGTTGTAGAGGCCAAGGCATCCTTGCATAGGCTGTCACGGGCATCAGTGAGGTACACGATGAAGACAATGGGCTGCACAGATAGAGCTACAGCCATTACATTAGAAACTTTATTGTGGGCAACAGTGAATTGATTGGAGAAAAAAAAATCAGTTGGAAAGAGACTACAGGGAAATCAGAAGGGGAAAAAAAAGTCAAACTCAGATTCCACTTTATTTGCAGACTGAGCAAGTGTTATCTCAACATTAAAGAGAGAAAGTGAATCTAGAAACTGAAAATCTCATTACTACAACATACCCTTTCCAAGACTGAATAGCACCATAATACTGTGTTTATTTCTTCTTCTATTTTCCCTCCTAGTTTCTAATCTATTCCAAAGCTCTGTTGGCATAAGAGGAAACTGCAGCTAGAACACACAAAATTCCAGTGCCATTATCTGGGTGGACACCTGAGGAACAGTGCTAGCCTTCAGGCTGTCCCACGGATCCTTCCCACTCTTGATCAAGGCCTCCTGAGAACTAAGGAAAATACGCTCCTTAATCTTCATTTAGCAATTTAAGTACTGAACGATCAGAACTTAAAATTCCACATCTATTTAACACTTGGTTAGTCGTCATTAAGCAACTTGGCACTATCTACATTTCTGTTAATACCTTCCTAGTTAATCAGCAACCGTTACCACTCACTGATTACGCTCAGCCAGCCTCCTGGAATACTTCCATACTCTTGTGACCTAGTGAAACACGTTAAACGCACCGATAGTTCCCATTTATTCACCAGGTTCTGACCCAAAGCGCTCAAACGATGACACAGTTGGAGCCTCGTTAGACTGGCAATGGGATCTGAGATGGAAGGTAACAGAGGATGTTATATGCTAGTGGAGCGTAGGAGAGGGCTCTAAGGTCAGTTATCTGCATGGAAACACACTGAAAACAAAAATCGCAGCAAACCTCCTTACATTTCCAGCTGCATTGTTCTCTCTGGGGAGACGAAATATTTTGAATCTGATGTTCAAACGACTGAACAATAAACTTATTTCTCTAGGTGCCTTCAGCCATTTTTTCCCTGAAGCACCTTCTCTCTCCAAAAGAAGTATTTGGCCAAATGTTTCCTTAGCCATAATCCCTTCCTTTTTTTACCCAAAGACATGATGATTTGACTTTTTTTTTTTTTTTGACTTTTTACCCAAAGACTTGATGATTTGCCACTCTGCCTCAGCCCTTATAACATCACACAATACAGGGTATCCTGTATACCTATATACCTACTTTCCAGGCTGAAGGGGTAAAAAGGTAAGAATAAATTAAGCCCAGATTTAAGCCTAAAGAAGTTTAATTCCACAAAGCACTGAACAGATATTCTTAATTAAGCCCATGAGCACTTCACAATTTAGGTAAATAAGTAAAAGTGGTATTTTGTAGATGGGGAGCTTTCCTGCTTAAAAACTAGACTCCTTGTTTAGGCAATCAGATAGTTTCCACTGAAATCAACAGGAGTTAAATGTTCAGCAAATCTGCACAGTAAAGCCATCTATATATGCCACTTTAATGCCATCTCAATAGACTTTTTTTCAGGCACAGGTTATTGAAAAGTTTAAATATGCCCCAAGTCACACTGCAAGCAAGCACCACATGTGTAACTTATGCCTCGATTAGAGATGTCTGGAAACTCTATTTTTAAACTGTGTTTCATCAGAAATGAATGGTTTAATAAAAGAACCGATTTCGTCAGAAAGGATCAAATACTTCACAGAAATGTCATCAGGCAGGTTTCAGAGTAGTATTTCTGAACTACATAAGTGGAAGAGACTCACTTTGGAGTTGCCAGCAACCCAGAGGTCCAGGCACTGCTTTTGGATGTGGGATTCAAATCTTTGCCCGGCCTGATCTGGTGCCCATGGTCCCAGGGATTACTTTACCCCTCAGCTTGCTGCTTACGCTGTAAGGCAGTAAGCTGACAGATTGTCCCTGTCTTGTATTTTTCACCAAAGTTTTCAGTTTTTCCGCAAAAGGATTTGCAGCTTTTCCTTCAAATCCTGTTTAACGAGAGGCCTCCTGACTGAAAAAAACACCCCTAAAACCACCTCTGTAATACCACAGTGCTCCCTTTTGGACGGAGTGGAAGCACCTTACTGACAGCGATGTTCATTCAAGGGAGGGGTCTATGTTTAACTCTTTTGAGCCCTTACTCCTCTCAGTGTAGCTCTTGCTTGGGTGGCATCAAAAGGCGCAAGGCAGCAGTATGCCAGAGCTGCTGCAGATCAGTGCTGAGGTGTTTGGAGAGCACGGGGTGGCTCAGGGACGGGAACAGAAAGAGGTGCAATAGGTCACGTTTGAGGCAGATCTGAAATGATGTATTCGGGTTATGGACAAGAAGCCGTTTAAACTTTTGTAAGCAATCTCACAAAGTCATTCTAGTGTGGAGGCCATTCCCAGGGAGGACACAGTGAATCACAAAACACAGTTTCAGAATGGGGAATTTATGAGGTTAATTATTTATCTACTTGCTAATTTAGTATCAGCTATGTTCAAAACCAGTTTGAAAAGCCATCAACAGGATTGGAAGCATTTTCCTATTTTGGGGTGGGGGGGAAATTCTAATAATTTGATACATTCCCATTGAAGAGTCCAGCATCTGATTTTTGTGATTGTGAATTACCAGATTCTCTGTGTGTAAATAGGATCTGTATCCTTGACAACCAGACTTCTCTTCATGACTGACTCATTCAGTGAGGTCATGATTCATTGTCAGAGGCATCACAATTCATTACCTTCCTTCATAGGATTTTTCTTGCCATTTGGATTGTGCCAAATCATAGTAATTGAGATTTCCTTGCAGACAGGAACAAACTATTAACCAAAAAGGAAAGTAAACACGGGGCCCAACCTAGCAAAAGTAATGCATAAATGAACCTCAATTCCAGGCAGATCCCCACAGGCTTCGAAGCTCAGCAAGGCACGGTCCTACAGCACACATTCTTGCCCACTGACATTACAGGCTACTGGGGACCATGTGAGGAGTTGAGATAAGCAAGATAGACAGTGGATGCCTACGCAGAATGACTATTAGCACTTCCACATCTTTTGGTCAGTCTTCAATAACAAGTCCTGAGAGTTTCTCCAAGGTGTAACAAATGCCATGCAAAAATAAACACCTCTGGCCTTTAGAGACTGCAGTTGGCTCACTTTTGGCAAAAAGAATTAAAGGGCATCTGCTTCCTCTTAGCTCGCTCTTGTTTTCTATTAAAACAAGTACCCTTGGGGTGGGGAAAGGAAGATTTCTGTAAGTGTAATTGTTTACGTAAGTTTTGGTTCCATACGCCATGGACTGCAGAACAAAGCCCATAGATGTCACTCTGGTTGTATACAGTGTGGCCTCTGGCACTATGTAGTACGACACAGGAGGTTAAGTAAGCATTTAGACAAATAAAAGTAATAAAGTAGTCTTATTTTGATGTTGCTTTAGATGGATATAAAATTAGTGGTCTCTAACAATGCAGAACTTGGTTATAAACATTTCTGTTCTTCTTATGCCTTTCCCGAAAGATTCCCATATGCAAGTCCTTCCCAATTTGTACATGCTGCTCAGCTGTAGCAAGAAAGGAGTTAAACATCTGACCTTCATATAAGACAGTACCAAAAAATTTTTTTTAATAAAATGGATAGAGATGCAACCTAACGAGGACTATAAAGAGAAAAAAGTGATTAGAATCCTCTTCAGGCAATACAAAATATTCAGGCACTCCACAGGCCTGCAAAAAGTATGCTGGTCATCCTATGTTTGCATGAATGTGAACAAAGCTGCAAAGAGGTGTGTATATATATATACATACACACACACTCACACCGGAACAGCAGCCAGCCCTGGGGTCTAAGTTTTTTTAACACGATGTTGTGTGTAAGAGATGACAAATCTTGAAGTCCCATGGACTTTGATGCCAGATGGAATTAAATCAGTGCCTTTTCAGCCTGACATCAGGAATGTAGTTTGATTTGACTGAGGAATACTTGACTGGGCCACCTTTACCTTGGAATTTAGAACTCCCCCTGCATTTCCTTCTTTCCTATGCTATCGTTCTCAATCCTCCAGTACAAACTTCACAATCTGTCTTTCTCTCCCTCTTACCCTGGTGGTTTCTCTTACCTCGTTTCTTATTCCATTCTTACCATGAAATACAGGATGTGCCAAATATGTTGTATCATACCATTTATATTAAATGCCATGGAACTGACTAACTTCGGTGATTTTTAAGAGCATATTTTCTAACTTGGGCTAATGACATTTGTTGCTTTTTTGAGAGGACCACATACCAAACCAGCTGGTTTCTTTTCAGAACAAGAATTTTGCTAATTTTCATAATGCAAATTCACAACTTTAATTGGTTTATGCTTTTTTTTTAAAATTGTTTGAAGAATTTTAAACAGTGGTGCCTGAGGGCCAGTTCTTTAACTGCTGAATACGGGAAGAGCTTTATTGAAACCAGGGGGCTTATATGCACTAGATAAGGCTCTGGCTTCTCTTTCAAAGCTAAGAATTTCAGCCCCGATTCAGTATTTAGGGGATAATTTTAGCAGTGTGAATAAGTCCAGTTCAGCTGAAGAAATTGCTTATGTGTCTGCCTCCCTTGTTGAATGAAATACCTCAGACCAGAAAGCCAGTGGAGGATACTATGGACTGTAGACTTCATTGCCTATGCTGTAATGGAGGTGACTGTGATACAATATACAATAACGAACCACCAAGCCTAAGCTGTCCTTGTAAACATAAATCTGTTAATCAACAATGAAGAAAGGATTCAATTTATTTTTAAGATTCTTCTACTAAATGCTTACTTGTAGGTGTTACATATGAGCTAGATGTCCCACACCTGATGGGGATTAGTCAATACAGTCACTGGAGCCTAAAGAGTGATTTGCCTGATTAGATGACTACTCTGAGATGAGCTTAACCAGTCTCCAAAACCAGTCATGGGGTGCACAATTCAGTTGCCTAAATACAGATGTGTAGCAACACTTAAAGCACCTTAGGGTTACCCTGTCTGCCCATCAGCTGCCTTACCAAAAGGGTATTGTCTCCTGTAGGCCTGCGTTGTATCTGCCAGTCCAATCCAGATATCTAAGAGTACCTATGGTGACTCAAACTGTGTTTAGGCAATTGAACCAAGCCCTAGATGCTCAGATATCCTTCAGGATCTTTTTCTCATGCAAATGTATGTGTCTTAACCTTGTGCTGAATCCAATCTGACTGTCTCAGTGGATTATATGAATTAACATCAGCCTCTAATTCACAGAAAAATACTGTGATATCTCCCAGGTAGGAGTTGTATTTTTTAAAAATTCATCTTTTAGAAAACATTTTCCCTGCTATGACATCTCTCCTTTTGTTTCAGGCCTTGTAATTGCTGTCATACCTGATTCTCAACATGAGCACAGAACTAAAATCTCTACCAGCACTTTGTTATGAGGCGTAAAACCACGATGCTTTTGAATTCTTGAGTTGATCCTGCCCTACAAACTTCTATCATAAAACATTTAGTCATCAGTGTACTGACCAGTATACTGATCTAACTTTAAAAGCTGTCATCTATGGACCATACCTGAACAGTTGCTTGTGAATACTTTATGTATGAAATTCAAGCAATACTGGCCAGCTTTGACAGGTCAGTTAACCCATGTAGTAGATCTGTCTTTTGCGAAGTGCAGCTTTTGAAATCAGCGTGTCGAGGATGATTGATTTTCTATATTCATCCAGTATCTAGTGTTCATATTGAACACTCCTGCTGTTACTCTACAAATTGTTACACGGGAAAATTTGGTTAGATTTATGAAATATATTGCACCATGAAGGCAGTCAAACTCTGGAACAGGGGGCCAGGGAGGTTGTGGAATCTCAGTCTTTGGAGACTTGACACCCAACGGCACAAGGCGCTGAGCAACCTGATCTAAGTTGGTCCTGCGTTGAGTGGGGTTTTGATGGTCTCCAGAGGTCCCTTACAACCTCTTCTATGGTTCTGTGGTTTTTGTGTTTTGTTTTTTTTTTAAACCTCATTTACTAAAGCATTCTCAAAACATAAATTATGTATATGAAACAACTGAATTTTAAAATGAATTGCCAAAACCTACCTAATATTTACTGTGTTCTGATGCCACTAGTCTGCTCTGATGGAATATACTGCCAGCCAGTTTTATTCTACACAGGGTAGTAGCTCAATCAGCTTCAATTCTGAATTCTCTGCATGCTACATTTGAGTCTGGCCTTTCAAAATGACCACAGCACAACTGATGTTAATTTACCCATATCTGTTCAAATCCATCCTGCTTTTATATTCTACTTGACAATAGAGAAAAATGTGCTATTAAACTGATACTATAGCTTTATTTTATTAAATTAATAGGTTTCTACTCAGCCTTTTTTTCCAGGGCAAATCCTGGAAAAATGAGTGGCAGTGTGGCTGGGTTAAGTCTATGCAAAGGCTAAATATGAAGTGTGCATGGTCTTTACATTTTGGCTAATGTATTTCTAGCAAGAGTCCACAAAACCCTCTTTGTGCATTTCACTCCATTAAATGATATTGACTAAAGAGTTTCAAACTCGTCCAGAACAAAAGAAAAAGGTTTTGTATTCTTTGGCTAGGAAGAGCTAAGAACGAGGACAGCAATAGGAACTCAGCAGTAAAGTGCAGTGGCATAGGTGAGAGGTACAGTATAGAAGAAGGTGAAGTACTTCTCTACCACCTTGCCACACCCCAAAGCAGCATCCATCTTTGACTTTTCTAGCAGTCAAAATGTACAAAGCCGAAGTCATATTTGCTTCCCCTGCCTGTGTGTCCTCATAAACTGTATGTTTTAGTTTCCCCCCTACTTAAGCCACTTCATCTTTCTGTCACAGTGGAGTTCTGTATTCTCTGGCACAAGGACACCACCCATCCAACCTCCTGTAAAACATACCTTCAGGTCAGACACATCTCTGTAGCATTGCTCGGAACGGGTGTGATCAGACAGCTGCACATTCCAGAAACATGGGAGCTGGTAGACAAGGAAGGGATTTTGTTTGATGACTGCATTGAAGATATCCTAGCAGACAAAACCAGAGAAGCAGTTGGGTATGTTGTTTCTACAGTGAGGTGATCCCAACCCCTCCCCAAGCTGACTGTCCTTCTCCCCCTCAAAGGTAGAAATGTAAATGGTTATGTGAGCCGAACTCTGCAAACCTTGCTTCGTAATTTTGTTTCCATAGAGGATGCTACCAATCTAAGGGGTGATGTGTAGATCTGAACAAGAGGAGCAGGCTCTCTTGACACACAGAGCTAATGGACTCCAGCAAAGTTTTCAAAACATGTATCTCGTACTGCTGGCAAGAGATGTGGTTCCACTTCTAGTCACCAGGGAGTGTAATATGCGGTAAATGACAAACTGCCTGCTGTTAGTAAGTACTGCATCACTTTTCAATAAAGGGGATGAAAGTGATCCTGGCAGTTGCGCTGCTTCAAGGTAAATTACTATGTGGGATTGTAGCTAGGACTTTATTGTTGCAACAAGTATTCTAGGTATTTCATGGAAAGCGCACGTAGGACAGATCTGCAGAAGAGCCCACACCATGAGGGACAGAACGTGTTCTGCCTCTATGCAGCCATCCACTTGGAGAAGTAAGTTACAAGGACAGTCTTGTGGTTAAGGTATTAGGGTAAGACATAAGCAACCTTGGTCCACTCTGCAAAATTCTGCCCCATTAGACAGCAACTCAGGACCTGACTGAAAACACAGTGAAGTTACACGAATCATTATAATGAACTTCAGTAGCTTTTGGATTAACCTGCAAGGATACTCTACACAAGTGCACATATGTATGTGCACAGTAAGCAGCGTGCTTCCTTACTGGTGACTGGTCATAAGCCAGATGTAGCTCAGAAGCAGTAGAAATATCTAAATATGATGCTCTATTGAGTTAATACACTCAAGCTGTTGAGCAAAACTTAGTGGTTCAGGCCCAGTACTATATTAACAGGGTTTCTGGATTTAAAACTGAGAGCTGGCAGGAAGCACAAAGAGAGTAAATATGCATTTCTGTGTATAGGCACAGTATTTCTTCTTTTAGCCTCAGTTTCCCATCTGGGGCAGGGAGACAGTAGTGCTTTTGTTTTCACAGGGGTGTTGTGGCAAGGAATACATTGAAAGACTGCGGGGACTCATCTGCCAGAAACAGTAAAGAAATATCTGAAGGCTCTTCAAACTAAAGTCTGCTTAGACAATAACCAGTAGGAAAAGACACGGTATATTTGGACTGCTAATGTCTGGAGAGTTTTATGTTAAAGAAAGGAGGACAGAAAATTAAAGGACAGAAAACCCCTTTTGTCTATCTTATGAATCATCTGTGCAGAGGAGGTAAAAATGTCAGTGCAGTAAGAGAAACCTCATGAGTAAATCTCCATTCCTCTCTTCCACATTTTCCCCATAACATTTCAACAAATGGTGACTACAGGCACAATATCTTTCCCCCGCCTCTTCCCCTTTTCCCACATCTCATCCCCTTTCCCTTTCTTACTTTCTTCAACTCACCGAGCAGTGGTTGTACCACTTGTCTGTAGTGTCCTACTCACCTGGTCAGCCAGTGAAGTGGATAGCATACTCATTAACTCCCGCTCTGCCGTGAGTCTCCACATCTGCTCCCATTTCATCTTCCGTAACTTATCGAGAAGCAGCAAGATAACACCTGGAGGAAAACACAGTGCAGAGAACAAGAGAAGCCATGAAGTCACATCCCAGTCAAGGCTTATCCTGTCTATGTGCTGACTCAGCAATTAAAACAAGGATACGAGCCAAGATCTATCAGTGGAATCTACAGTCCTTACCCTGTGCTATCAACAAGAGGTTAACTAAAAAAAGCTTCAGGTTTCAAGATGCCACTAAGAGAAAGATTTCCTGAACCCCTGAGGCTGCAGAGAAGATGTGGAGAGATGGCACACAGATGAATGTTAGGTTATACAGTCTTGCAAGAAGGCTAAAGTAGCCAAAGAGGGGTGAAACTGGGAAGAAGAGAAGCAAGAGAAGGATGTTGTATTTCTAGTAGTCTCCTTAACCGATAAAGCTTGATTTCATTATGACATGATTAGCACTGGGATTATTTCTTACAAAATGCACCAATACAGGTTATTCACATGATGGAGGTGAACTCCATCCAAAGGCCATTATCATTCCAAACAGAATGAGACAGTATCCTATGAGAAAGAGGGAACCTTCTAACACTCAGAAGCAACCCTCCCCACTCCTTATTCTCAAAAGCTACAGGCTCCAAGAGGACATTCTGTCATCACTGTCTACTAGGGAAAGGGTAGAGACAATCCTGATCTAGTATGACTCCATTTCTGCTATCTTCACACTGAGCAGAGATCTGCTTCTTCCAAAATCCCACGGTTAAAATGCATTTCTATCTGGCCTGAAATCAAGATTATGCTGAGACAAAGAATTTTGTCACTCATATAAAAAACATTTTACTTAATGTGTGTGGGGTGAAATCTGGTCCTTAATACTTACCGCACAGGATGCAAAACAGATACTGCATAAGATGAAATTGCAGCCCTTACTCCACCTAGTAAGAAGTTAATCACCTGACACACCTGACTGCAATCCCTCAAACTTCTCTGAATAACAGATTATCAGTGCTCGTTACAACCCAGCCTTTGAGAGTGCCCACCATTAAGGCAGCATTAAGGTGTTCATAGAGCAAGAGCCTCAGATCAGAAAGTTACAGTCGAAGGAGGAAAAGAGATATCTCAACCTGAATTGTTATTCCTCAGCTGCTTTTGGTCTGGACAAAATCCCTAGTGTAGAAGAAGGGAAAACAGCAGAAGCAATGAAGCTGGATTGAAGCATCAGCAAAACCTTTCCTACAGGGTCTCAGAAAATTTTACTTGAAAAATTAATTTGGAAAGACTTAGATAAGAGCACTGTCATGGGGAATGAATGCAAACTGAAGGACCATGAAGGAAGAGTACCGATAAACAGCAGCCTAGCGGGTTGCCAGGAAGTACCTGGTAAGAGCAATGATAGGTTCTGTGTTGTTTCACGTCTTCATTAGTGGAAGGGGGAAGTGAACAGAATAGTAATGACATCTGCAAGTGACATTAAACTTTAAGAGGTCTTACAAAAAAAATATCATGGCAACTGTAGAGAAACGTAACAGCTACACAGAAGAATATGAAATGGCAGAAAGAAGGCACTGGGAAAAGCTGCCTGAGGGAGTCTAAGATGATAAAACTATAAGTAGAGAGAATAAGAAAGGAAATGTAGTCTGAATACTTAAGAAAAATTCTCCTAAAACCGTTGCGGTGAAACAACCTAAAAATGGCAGATAAAATGCTTTATTTCATGAGTCTTTAAAAATCAGACTACACAAAGATTACAAAATATACCTGGAACAATCCTGCAGTGGTTGGGAGAGAACAAAGGTGGTTCCAGTTCATTCCTACCTTCAGTTTCTATGACATGTCAAATTTCTTTCTAGTGAAACCTGCCACTGCCATGAATAAAAGGAAAACCTCTTCTGGCAGTGAATTTTGTGGCCTTAGTTCTGTTTTCCATTTCAGTCCACCTGGTTCCCAAGGATGCTGGAACCTGTACTTGGAGGGATCCCCTTTCATCTTCAGTCAACCTTTCTGCTTCCAGCTGTTGGATTGGAAAGGGACGTATTGTCACAACATGCTACAACGTATTTGTGCCAGTGTGTTTGTCTTCTCTCCAGCATAACCAAAGCCTATTTGGCGTGTGTAGTGTGCGTGCGTTCGCTTCTAAGAGAGCCGTTGTGCATTGCCTGAAATTCTAGATCAATGCGAAGCAGGTTCCTTGTGCTGCAGCAATACACTTGGGTGGGATAAACTCCTCTCTGGCAGTGGATTTATTCCAGCTGGCAAGAACTGTCAGCTTTGTTTCAATAGTGAAATACAACTGAGAAGATTCTTTATTAAGAAAAATAAAGATCCAGTTAACTGTAATGTAATAGTTTTTATAATTTATAGGAAATAAAACATTTTTTCTTAATTTCTTTAAGCCTCCAGTCTGAGGAGGAAAAGGGGAAAGGTTTTGATATGTGTGGTATTCTCCAATTTTTTTTGTCTTCCACCCTTGTGCTAGCAGCAGATTATGGCATCACAGCTAAAGAGATTATGATGTCCTGAGGGGCTATCTTGGTAGCAGCTGAGAGTAAAAGAGGCAGTCGGGGTGGAAAAACTGGAATATATGTGAGAAAGGAAGTATTAAATTATGATGCGATCATGGCTATTGAAAATATTTACAAGCTTTTAATGTTCCATTGTCCAGACTAATTTTGATGTGATTTCTATTTTAATTCACCTACAGGCTTGCGTTTAACACCTTTGTATGGCCTCTGTTCAGGGCTTCTTGCACTGTGGAATTCTGATTTACTGCTGCCGTAAAAATAACTACTGGAGAATATTTATAGCAAGTTTAAATATTTACTCATTAGTATTAGTGAGAATAAGAGATTTCTACTAAGAGGAGAATTTGATACTATTCATCTAATTAGTGTTATTTAGTGCAAAAGCAAAGCAAAAGCATGTGTGTTGGGAACTTTTAAATAGTTCACGCAGAGGAAAAATTACCTTTTCCTCAGAACGAAGCACTCCAGTTTTACTTCTGTATTGTTCTGTTGCCAAAAGCAAACACAACAAATGAACTAACTCCAATCTGTGCAATTAGTTTGCAGGCAAAGTGTCTGAAATAAGGAAAGGGGAATATTTGCCTCAGGAGCCCCTTCTCTCAGAGTCAAATTGACTGAAATCTCAGACTAAATTCAAGATGACATACAGCTGAACATAAGGGGGAAAGGGACTTACTCTCAGCTGCTGTGCTGGGGGAGGAAGAGACTGGAGAAAAAAAAAATCAAAGGAATATTTTATGAACATCTGGCCGCAGGCAGTGGGACTTCGCATCTTTTGATGAGTGCAGCATTTTCCTGCCCTAACCTATGTGAGAAAAACAAAGGGAAAGCTTGGCAGCAAATAAACAAAAAGAGGAAAGTGGCAACCCAAATGTCTCCTGAGTATTAAACAAATTATGATCAGCCACAGAACACCCTATTTTCCTTATCCCGAGGAGTAGTTCAGGCATATACAGAGATGCAAACACCTCAAAGAGCTCTTGGAAAAATAGTGTTTTATTACTTAACACATCTTAGTCTAGTTTTCACTGGAATGGCATTTTCTCCCCCTTCTTGATGAGACTTTGCTTGAACTATCAAAATCTGACAGATTCTGAATTGCTCAAACAAACAAACAAACGAAGGAGTTTCTAACAAATGTAATTTCAGGGAACGCACACAAAACCCCACCCCCAAAAGCAAAACAAAACAAACAAAAAGGAATTTGGTGACTAGATTGGAGAAAACGGGGCAAAAAAAGTCTGAATTAATATATTTGGACTAAAACATTTAATTTGGGAAATACTGCAAGGTTTTTTTGGCACATTTTAAAAATGAACTTGTTCTAAAATAGTATTTTTTACTTCGAAACTGATACAAATTAAAAATCTTATTGGAAAGGGTTACATGCCCTGAAAAGGAAAATAAATGTTTCATTTTGGGTCTAACAAAACTCTGGGAGTCACCTGAAATTTTTGTCCTTTTCCCATTTTTTTATTCAATCCAAATAATTTTTTTTTTCTTTCCAATCTTTTGACTAAGCAATGGTTTCAGTAGATGCTTCATGTAATCTCAGCAAAATAGTTGGGTTTTTTTGTTAATCCACTCCAAAACAAAATATTTCATTTCATTTTTCTGAATAGAATAGTAAATTGAAAGTTTGCAGAAGCATCAGCAATTTCCCTTGGAATGCTCCCAAGCATCCCCACCTCTTGCTTCAGGAACACAGAGTACGGCTTTTCCCAAAATTCAGAGAGAAATATATAATAGAGCTGGAAGTAATAAACAACACTAAGAATCACTTACAGAAGTTATAGTGAAATTGGACAAGCTTTCAAACTCAATCAATTTATTACAATGGCCCTTTTAAGTTGGCTGAAAAAATACTCAGTGCTGTGGGGGAAAAAAATGTAGCTACTAAGAGATCATCTTCTGTAAGCACTACCTTGCCTGCTTCTTTCAGGTGGAATAGGATGCTTTTGTTAAGGCAATGCCGTATTATGTGAGCAGCATCTCAGAGCCCATCCTTGTCAGGTTTTAAAAACTTCTTCTTGTAACTAAGCCTAGAACAGTGAAACATGTAGGCAGAGAGCAAGTGGATACCATTACAATACCTGAGAAGGGCAAGCAAGACACACTTCAAAAGATATTATAAAGCAATAGCGAGTTTTGAAAAAATTACTGGGATTTTACAATATCCAACCAGCGTACCAAAGATCATACACCAAACCACCGAGTCTTAGATGCTCTAAGAAATAATCTTAAATTGGGCTGACATTAAGGAGATTTGCTACAATAAATAACTGACCCAGAGATTTAAGGCAGTACAAACAACAGTAAGATACCATGTTTTGTGAAATAGATTTGGCACCAAAAAGTTGAGTTCAGTTTTAGGTGCTATGGAAGGGGCTGGTAACTCTGCTGTCCCAGGAGAAGCACCATGATAGTGCTGACTGCTTAGTACCCTAGCAAACACTTACATGTGTTCTTTTAATTCCAGTTTATTGTACCTGAAATCAATGGAAGTGGACACAGTATGTAATGCTAGGAATGCGACTATGCCTTTGCTAGATCAGGGCCCAAATGACCAACTAGTTTTTGCTGAGGACTGCATTTGGAATCTACTGAACCACACCTCCACGCCAGATTGTGGCCTCTGCTCTCCACCCATAGTATCAAGAGCAAACGGAAAAACACAAGTATATGGCTGATAGGGATCAAAAAACTGAATTAAAGCTTCAATTCCACTACAAGCTACTGCATGCATTCTTAAATCTTCATTTTAAGTCACTGTGTGGATGAAAATCTCTGCGTTTATTTCACTTCATTTATAGACCATCTATCTAACTGCTGCTCATAATTTGACTAGCTGTATCATTAGTATAACAAAACCATAGTTTACGTCTATAGCTTTTAACAGCATGACCAAAGGGCTGTCATTCTAACACATTTTTGGAGTATCCTGATACATTATTTAACTATGAACTCACATGCACCAGCCTTTTTCTCCAAAAAAAAGCCTTTCACAATGTAAAAAACCCTAATAAAAACTTGCAGGGATGCACAATGTGTTAATTGAGAATAAACGATGACTCCACATTTGAACATTTCTCTGAGAAAACAGAACAAGGCTGAGAATCTGTTTTGAAATGGAAAGTGGGTGTCCCTCCGGGCACAGTGACAGAATGCAATAGACCTTGTTTTCTCGGCACATGTATTGAAAGTGAAGCTGTGATAGAGTGCATTTTGAAATGTAGTGCACTCACTCTGTTGGGAGCCTGGTTCCTCTTGGAGCATTATAAACATTTTGTTTACACTTCCTGATGACCATTTAATGAAATGGAACACTTTTATTTTCTTTGTTCTCCTCTTCCAAAGTATGCTGTTTCCCCTTAGGCAGAGTTAAGATGAAGGATATACTCAAGCACGATTCTTACTTCTTATAGAGCTACTGACTGTACCTCAGAATTTCCTGATTTTCTAATTGTTCCTTTATTGTTTAGATTGCTATTCTTCCTGAGCAATTTGAAAAAGATAAATATGCTTTGTATCTTCTCTTTAATGACTTCCATTTCTGGGGGAATTTCTCCAACTTTCTTAAAGCCTCAAAAGCTGCTACAGAAAAATTTTCTTGATTCAGGAGTCTAAAAGGTCTAGAGGAGAGGGGTCATGAGCCATAAGACTTTTAGGAAGTCTATGAAGGAAAACCTCTGCTACTTAAAGACCATCCTGCCAAGTAATGCCCTCCCCTCCTATCTTCCAGAGTCTTGTGAAGAGAAGTGACAATTCTACAGGTCTCCTGGAGGTCAGCAAAGAAAAACCATTTCTAGCCCTTGAGGAGTTGGCCTTCTCTTACAGAGATCCCAAGCAGTGCAAAGTCATACACTTTCCTGCTCAAATTGCTGATAAAGTTCTCCTAAATCCTATAATAGAAGACAACATGGCTGGCAAAAAGACAAATATTGGCAAAATCAGAAAGGGAAGCTAGAGTTCCTCCCAGCTTCTCTACTTGCCTTGGGCGTCAAGGAAGACAGTAGGGATAGTAACCTTTCTTGAATTCCTGTGTTTCCTGAACCCTGTGCAAAGAGTTGTAGAAGATGAAAACCACCTGTGAAGAAGCTCCTTACATGGGTTTTAAAAAGCTCCTCGGGTTTTTTTATGGCCTTTACACTCCGTGACCCTTGTGAGCATATAGGGTACACAGATCACATTTTAAAGGCAGTGGAAAGCAAATATTCCAGGGACTTCTCAGTTGATGAATGAGGGAGATGATGGCTTCCAAGAGGGCAAAGAAAAACCCCCACAAGAGGCAAATCATTAGATTATCTTGAAATTTAAAAGATTAGGAAAGCTTTTTCTCAGAAAAATCCAGAAGTTTTAAACCTCAGATAACACATCCTAACTCCACACCAACAAAGGGAGAGAGGAGGGAGGTTTCAGTTTCTATATGCTGTAGCACAATGGCAATGACCAATCTAAATTAAGCAGAGGAGAGCTGTCTCAAAGATGTGTCTCACATCACTGCCATGAACAAGTATCACCCAACAGCTACTCAGTATGCATCTCTTTACATGTCTGGAAGTCATGATGGAGGCACCAAAAGTTGACACTAATGAAAAGATGGTCAGGTACACATCAGGTCAGATATGCTTTATTTTAAAGCACTTTGATACGCGAGACCAAAAAAAAAGTGACACGGGGGAAATGTGGAAATTTTCTACAAAGTTTCAAAGAACTTTTCCTCTCTTCAACACTAAAAATGCTGTAAGTTCTTACATGGCAGGTTATCTGTGATTTCATTTGCCTGGGTGCTTAGGGGACCTCAGTCGAGACGAAAACAAAGTCTCAGTTAAATACATATTTAAGTGATAAAGTCAGAAAGGATAATTTTTAGCTCTTGCATAACAGAGGCCATAGGATTTTTCAAAATCAATTTGTGCTTTAACTAGAGCATAACTTCTAGAAAAACATCCAGTCTTGATTTAAAAATTTACAATAATGGATAATCTATCACAGACTTTGGTAAGTTATTCCAATGCATAATTATCCTGATGAAGGATACTTCCCTTATTTCTAATTTGAACATGTCTTTGAACTTGTAGTCATTTGATCTTTCTGAACCTTTGCTAAATTGGCAAGCCCTCTATTAAGAAATGTTATTTTCTCCTGCAGATACTAATAACTTATGATCAAACTATCCCTTTACTTGTTCCCAGATAAGCTCCTGGAGCCATTTTTCCCAACTTTATGGGAAATTTTCCAGTATTTTCTTTGAACTTTGTTAGTTTGTAAGTACTCATCTTTGACCTGTGGAGATTAGACCTGGACAAGTAGCTAAATCTATATTTTAAAATATATCCACTACGAGACATGATCACTAGCACCAGATCAAGAACTACGGAGCAGTTGTACACACTTTCATCAGGGTCTAGCTCTTTACTGAACAGGCTGGCCACATTTATACTACAATGTACTTGTCTTTGAGGGCCTTGTTTGTCTTCCTTCAGTTTTTAGACATAAAAATTATTTTGTTTGCATTTCTCAGTGTCCAACATTATGAGACAGCTGTGTTACAATTTTCTAGATTGGAGAGTTTTTAGCATGGAACTGAGGGTCTATGTTGTGTGCACTGGAGAATGTCACCAGGGCATGTGGGAACATTAGAGAGTGTGAAGTCTTCTGATGCAGTGTTGAAGGACTGCAAAGAGGTGCCAAACAGAGTGCAGTCCTATCCATGCTACCTTCCAGAATACCTCCTGGAGTGAACTATCAACAATTTACACTCTTTTTTTTTTTTTTTCTAGACAAAAGACAGGTTCCTTCCTGAGAAATACAGGGTACCAACTCATTTCTGTGCCTTGTGGATGATCAAGGAGCCAAGAGCAAAGAATGAATTAAGGACCTAAGTTATCTGACAGTGTAGGCTTCCAGTATGTCAGGAGTAAAAAGTCTACACCCAGTATAAAAGACATGTATCTCCTGTTCTGATACTTGAAATCTCCCTGTTCATACATCCAATGATCACAGACAGTATTTTGACAACCGTATTAAATTTGGAGTTCATGTTCATCTGATTACCCATCCTGGACTGATTCTCATGCATCTCTTCATTCTTTCCAAGAGTACAATTTTACATGTCAGTGCCTCAAAACATAGAAGTGCAAGTGAGTGTCACAACTCTACATCAAGCCAGTGTAATTGGACTTTGGGTGCGATGTCCTGAAGAGGAATCACAGAATACTACAGACTCTACAGGGTTACTGTGCAGGAGGTCCAGTCATTGAATCTCCCTGTGCAGGCATGTTTGGAAAAAGGGATCGCACAAAGCTTGTTTCCGTGGATAAAAACTGAGGAGGTTTGCTGGAATTTGACGAATATTTGCCCCGATGAAAGCAAGTATGTCTTCCAAAACTAATCTATCTTAGACTCTCCACCAAAGAATCACCCACCTTTAAGAGGCAAAAATCTGTTTCTTGATCCTCAGCTCCTCTAAATCAGCTTAGGTCTATTTAACACAAGAGTCAGGCATTTATATCTGGACCTTATCCATTATGTTTATCTATGTTTTTTGTTTGGTTTTTTTTTCCCTCAGAAAGCAGCAAAAAGTGAAAGGTAACAGAGACCATTGCTTTAAATTATGTGGGGTTTTTTTGGTTTTGATACATCTCAAAAGCAAGGAGTCGAAATGTCAACAATTTTAGAAGGTTTCCACTTTGGAATATGTGAAGAGGAAAAATGCACCCTGCACAGGTGATAATTATTTTGGCTGGCTTCTAATATTAACAGTAGTCCACAAGGCTAATTGTAGGGATGGGGACAATGAGTAAGAGCCCATCATAGCTTTTCTTGGTCTGGTGTTCAGTCAATGCCCTAGCAACAGAGGAGGAAATGTAACTCATGGGCTGAACAGCCTCTCAGGTATTTCTTTATAGTTGGATGACAAAGAGATTTGGGGTTTTGCATTCAGAAGCAACCAGACAACTTCCCCCACCCCCTCTTAATGGGCAGTTTATTGACTGGATGAGATTCAGGAGGAATAGAACGTTCTAAGAAATGGATTACGGGAAAGAAAGCAGCAGCACAGAATGAACAAGCCTAAAAATTAACCATAACATTAAAAAAACCCCCAGGAAACACAATGTACTTTAATGCAATGATTTCACCCAAAGGTCAGCTGCAGGTCAATCCTTCCTCTATGACCATTTCTCTTCTAGTAACAGAGAGACAGGATTAGGTTCACAACAGAAATACAGGGATGCATTTGTGTAAGGGAAAATGTGTGTGGAGCTGTTTAGCATTTTCATATAGCCAAACTGAGGTACAGTTTGGATAACTGGACTACAAGGGTGCCTGCAAAGTAAGTTGGACTGCCAAGCTCAAAGGGTTGTGTTCAGCAATAAAACATTCAGATGGCGGCCAGTTACAAGTTGTATTCCACAAGAGTTGATACTGGGGCTGATACTGTCTAGCATCCTCATTAACGAGCTGGAGATGAGATACAATGCATCCTCAGCAACATCACACATGACACCGAATTGGGGTCCATGGCCAATACCCTGGGGATATGGCTGCTATTCAGAGGGACCTTGACAGGCTGGACAAGTGGGCTAAGAGAAAGCTCATAAAGTTCAATGAAAAGTCCTCCACGGGACTCTTCCTGAATGGACAGTACAGGCTGGAGGAAAAGTGGATAGAAAGGAGCTTTTCAGGAAAAGTCCTAGGGGGCTTGGTGGACAGCAAGATGAACATGAGCCAGCAGTGCGACCTTGTGGCAAAGAAGGCCAACCACATCCTGGGCTAATATAGCCCCTTGGATCAAAGGAAGTGATTACCACTCTTTACTCAGCACTTGTAAGACCACATCTGAACTACTGTTTTGGATTCCTCAGTCTAATAAAGACACTGGCATGCTGGAGTAAGTCCAGCAGAGAGCAACCAAAATGGTTAGAGGCTTGGAGAACATGTATGAGGAGAAGCTGAGAGAACTGGGCTTGTTCAGCCTGGAGAAGAAAAGACTAAGGGGATCTCTTATTGCTGTCTACAACTACTTGATGGAGCCAAATTCTTCTAAGAGATGCACAGAGACAGAATGAGAGTTAACAGACACAAATTGCAGCAAACAGAATTCTAATTACAAATGAGGAATTTTTTACTTTTATTTTTTACTTTTCTCACCAAGACGGTAGCCAAACACAGGAACAGGCTGCCTTGAGAGGTATCCTTGTAGATATCAAAAACTCAATCGGAAAAGGCCCTGAGCAACCTGAGTTGGCTTTCAGTTGGAAAAGGACTAGAAGACCTCCTTTCTGATCTAAATTGCTTATAATTCTATGATGCAATTCGGCAAAGCTTCTCTTTTCACCATCTCTGCTAAGGCCTTGAGATCAACAGTGTAGGAACTACCTATATATACAGGGTATTGCACTGCTCCCGTCCTCCCCTGAACTCAGTTCAATACAGACAGGTGGAGGAGGGAAGGTTCAGGAGCCACAGCAGTCAAGATGTAGCTCAACGTAAGAGTCAGAAGAAAGACAACGGGGAAAGGAAAGCTGCTGCTTCTGAGATCTCAGTGTCCGCTCAATTTTGCAGATTCTTTCTCATAACATCTCCAACTCAAGCAGTATAAAGTATCTCGATATTTTTGTTTAAACGGGAAAGGTTTGTCCTGAACCTAAATTGCCCTGTCACTAAAATGATTAAAGCATAGTGATTTCTGTGGCCAATGGCACCTACGAGAGTGATCTATGACCAAATTCAACTGTGTTTTGTTGGGACTCTTAGAGGCAACAGCTTTGACACAAGGGTGTAGAAATTCACCTTAGGTACCCTGCTACTTTCTGTGACAGGCACCAGGCTACCCATTAGAGTCCAAAGATGGAGTCCAACTGTGATGCCTCTTTCTTTGCTTTGGGACTATGGCTAAAACCTCTGTTTCTGTATCTACAAAAAAGAACTCTTTACACGATCACTTGTATGAGCACAATGAGAAACTGGAAAGTGAACTTGCACTTCAGAAGAGAATGTACTGGGTTTACTATTACTATGCATTTGTCTGGGGTTCTCTGGCCATATAATAGAAGTTTTTGTTCTCAGTTTAGGCACCTGGATGCCTCTACTAAGCTTTTATGTGCAAGTCTTTCATCTAAATTTAACCTGCTAATGATGGTCCCTCTACAATAAAGAGAGGGCATTTCAGAGTGCTGGACAACATAATGACTCATCAAGCTACGTATGTTCACATAAAGAACTGTCTCAATCAAGCAAAAAATACCACACTTCAGAATGATTTTTTAAATCATTAGATTGGAATAGTGTATATATATGTCCTATTCATGCACAATCCATGGAGATTGACAATATGAACTCGGGTCAGACCAGTTAAAAAACCCAAAGTAGGACAATGAAATCAAGTAAACAGATATACTTTTTATTTACTCCAATAAAATAAAAACTAGAATCTCGCATAGACTGTCTGTTTTTTTATCACAGAGTTCTTAGGAGATGAAAGTTTTCAGTGTTTCAAAGAAAGTCAGGTGTTACTTTAAAAAAGAGAGAGTTATTGCAAGGTCTGATAGATTCAATTGCCAAGGAGCAGAGGATGTATCTCAGAGAATGCAATGAACAGTAGACTAATGCGGTTGCAGCAATGCCATTATTATGTGGATAGGCCTCTCAAACTAGAGGCACCATTTTCAAAATCAAATACATATTGACCTGCATTTCAGAAATGTCAAGCGTGCTACAAATGAGTTCCCAGTACATCACATGCTTTAGAAACTGCACGAGAAAGACTGGAAAGGAAGCTATTCTTTGTGGGTAGTCAGCTTTAAGGTAGCTTATTTTTAAGTGCAAGCTACAGATTATAGAGAACAATGATAGGGATGTGGTCATCAAAAGCAGAATTATCATTTTAGCTTCCCACCATTGACACAAACAGACTGATGTTTCCTGTTGAGCCTAAAAGCAACGTGTTGGCACTTCCTAAACTACTACCTGTACAATGTGCATGATACCTGTACTTCAAATGAATCTGTGTGTGTTATAAGTCACATGTGGGTCAGTATGATTTGCACTGATAACAATATTTTCTGAATGAGTTCATGGTATCTTAAAGAAGGAATAATCTATTAAAAAAAATGGTACAGTGTGAATCTGAGTAGGTGAAGAATCTGAGTAGGTGAAGAAAGTGCTACTTTTTGCCTTGACACTGGTGTTGGACTTTCATTTTTTCTATTTTTTTTTTTAATCACTAAAAAGTATTTTTCCTCTGTTTGCAAATGCTCTTGTACTTACAACCAAACCTAACAATACCAGTTCCTATACCAAACTTGACTACTGTTTTACGTAATGAGAGGTAGGAATATTGCAGTGCATTTTAGAGGGGGCATGGCTAAACTGAGTCACGCCCCAGTGGTGGGTCTTTAAAGATTCTATAAACCGTGAGTTCTCTGACTTCTTCATTGATTAAGACAATTCAAAAAAATCTCGTCTCTCATGCAACCACTATACTCCTTTCTTTACACTATGGAGAAAAGAACTAGTTTAGTTAGAATCTATGGAATGTAATTTGTAAATTAGTGCTCTATTTAGATGGCTGTCATGGAATTCTGACTCTTCTGATGTGGGAAAAAGGCATTTTGGTAACAGATCTATCCAGAATTAGGCAACAATAACTATTTAAAGCACTAATTGTGAGGATTTCTGAAAAAAAAAAAAAAGAAATATCTGATTAAACTAAAAGTGCTCAGCACTTCTTAACATCAGATCCATTATCACGGTATTGCGTGATAGCCCGCGGAGCTTGGATGAAAGCAGTTATCATGTTTGCTGAGTAGGACCACAGGCAGTTCCATGACCACCCCACTCCCTCATTTTGCATTGCTTTACGAGTCATTTGATTTCTGCACTGAAGCTGTACACTTTCATCACGAAGAAGCACGAGATGTGATCCAGTCTAATTTTGTATAGTCTGCCCTATGCTTGTCTTTATTATTCACAATTGTTAAATATTATGCAAAAATGACACAACATATGCTTCCCACTTCCAATTCATCTTCTATATGTCCCTTTTTTCAGGGATACAATAAAGGCAAGAGGCTCATTCTAGCATTCTTCCCATCATTACAAACACGGGAGTGATAACACACGGTGCACACGTAGCCTGGTAATTGTTAGGCGCTAGCCATTCCCTTCTGTTCTCAATCCACAAATCTGGTAATGTGACATCTCTCAGTGTGGGAGTATGAATCTTCAGCTCAAGCTGTTGAGACACCTCCTTACAGTATCTAGTAGTTGCACTGAGACAGTGTATTTTAGATGTGCCTCAAATCCTCAGAAGCCTGAAATCCCCTGGGCCAAAGTTTGTGTGCTCCCCCTCTCCCCCGCCCCCGGCACACAAATTACAGGCACAGATCCATCCTAAAGCTCCATTTGAAAGGTGTGGAGTCCATTCTGAGCTGATGTAAGTTGGCCCTGCTGCACTAAAGCCAGAGAAGCCAGGGGTGACTCACACCAGCTAAGGAAGTGGCCTGAAATCATGATAACAGTCACCAGAAACTGCTTTTAAAAGCTATTCTCCACCATGATGGAAAGTATAAGGCAGACGAAGTACTAAAAGCTTTTATGTTTAGAATTTCTTTGACAAGATATTTTTCTGAGGACTAAGATGACTGTTACTCCAGAAATGAACATCAAACCATACAGTGCAATTCTGGAGCTGTCAGTTTAACATCTGTAAAGAGAAAAATCATAATGCGGCTCAGGCAATACTTTCAAAAGCACAGTTTAGTCAGTGAAAGACAATACAGATTATACAGAGAGAAAAGTATGCTTTAACTAACGTATGAGGAGTCTGTAAGAGTTAATCTCAGTGTAGACAAGCAAAATGGAGTGGATAATATATATAAAAAAAGTATTTGATTAAGCAGCTTACTCAGTTTCGGCCAATGAGGTACAGAAAAAAACTGGGTACCTTCGTGGTGCAGAAGGAACAGTGTTTAAAATGGCTTGAGGAAGGGAACATTATCTCAAATAAAGAATGGTTCTAACTGAGAACATTTTAAACACCAATTAAATTGTCACTGAACTGACTTTTGAGTTTGGTCTGGTTTTCCGAAGATGATATTATTTGCCTGTGCAAATGAGGAAGAAGGATGAAAAACAACCAAATAAAATCTTTCCTTGAAAATCTGTAGTGGCTGTCAGGAGATTTGGCTTGAGCACACAGGAATAGAACGCACATGCTTACTGGGTTTAAAGAGCTAGTGGAGAAGGAACAAATACACCTTTGGCTTTAATGTGTCTGCCTTCTGGGATTGCCTCAACTTGTATGTTGTCCAGGGTAGCTCAGGCACAGAAAGGTAGGAGCGAAAGGGAAATTATTTACTTCAGAAATTGGGAGGAAGCAGTGGAAGAATTTTGACTTTGAGGGGTGCTTCTGCCTAATATCTGCCAAGCTTGGGTCTGTCTGAAGAGGCGCACATAAAAATCTCTTTTCTTAGGATTGTATCCTAGGACTGTAGCAAACACTCTCCCAAGAGCAAGAGCAAAGTCTGTCTGAGATCGTCTCCCTGATCCAGCTTTGTTTAGCTTATAAAGTTTCAGGGTTTTGGGGGCCCTTTTACTTTTCCTAAGTACAACTCTAAGCACCTGAATTTCTGAGTCCTCCCTCTTTTGGCCCACTGTCTTTCATGACTGTTTTGCTTAGAGTTACTGCCCCTCTTTCCTACCCAGTCCCTGTCCCCGTCTCCCCTTCCTCCCCCCCTCCCGCTTTAGTTTTCCAAATCCTCCTTGTCCACAGTGTTGCGTTCAGTGTCAATTATTTTAATTTACTGAACACATCAAACAACCTCCAGCTTCACTTGGTATTTCATCTTCCTTTAGAGATTTATGCCTCCAATCTCTGCTAGATTACTGAGGCAAACAATGAATTAAATTAAGAAAACTATAGTAAATGATGCTGATTCTGTCAATAATCGTTTGCTACTTCTCAGAGGTTGCACTGTTTCACTCAGTGACCTCTTGTTCCACGTACTCGAAAAAACATCAATCCACTTGTCAATCTGCCATTCATTATCTACCTTCTGGCTCTCTTTCTACAAAAAAGAAAGTTTTTATAACCACAGGTGAGTTGTCTGAAGAAAGAAACTGTGAGCAGACTAAAATCATGGGCAGGATTCTGCATGGCCTGGTAGGTATGTATTAACACATACTGAGAATTAACACATGCAATGTATGTGAAGGACTGGAGAGCAAAAATTATTTTTGCTTTCAGTGGAAGAATTTTGTGATATACTGACATTTGGTATCCCTATAAAACATTTGGAACAATAAGTTAATATAAATTAAAGCTTTACAGCATTTTTATTTACATAATTGCATTTTAGATACTACCCACCATACATTCCTGTGTTATTCTAATATTATGTGGTTGTGACACATTTCTCTCTGCCAGCATTAAAATGGAAGAAAGGAAAAAGCAAAAATGCTGAAGAAAGAAAGTAACTATGAAAGATGGTCATCTCTCAGTAGAACAAAAGACACTGCTTTGTGGGGTAACACTGAACAGAATTGACATCAACAAGTTTAGTCGTGTATAATATAAGCTTTCAGGTTTCAGGACAAATACATGAAACTTAGCTCTGCCTTTGGGGGAGGTGAGGTGGGGAGACAGGCAGCCTAAGCCTTTATAGATACAATTTTGCTCTGGCAAGTGTAGATCCAGGAAACAAACCACTTTTGCCAAAATCCTCTATCCATATCTATCTGTGTTCTGTTAGGCTATTCTTACAAACATTTTCACTGAACAGAAATGCTTTGCAGAGGCTGAAATACAAATTCACAAAAACTGGCATGATTTCCCCAAATATACAAAGGAATATCGACACAGAGATGACCCAACCACAGCTTGTGCAATCCTTTTTTCTGGTTACTCCTTTTAATTCAATCCAATGTATTTCTGAGAAGCAAAACCACTATTATGGCGAATAATTTTCTGATAGCGCAGGGATATTTAAACGGACTCATCTTTTCTAAATGGAGGCTTCACCATCTGTTCTGCTCTTTTATTACAAATAGAGAGGGAACCTAACTCACTGCATCAGCATGTAAAGCCTAGCTTCAAAATGATTTAGATGTACCTGTGTGTTCTTTATGCACCTGGTATGTTTTCTCACACACCAAACACAAATCAGTGGGAAGACCTGTCTCTTGTAACCTAATAAATTCTCTGATCTAGTGCCTTTATTTTGTTCTCGCGGCAGCAGAAATTGATGGCCAGTAGTTTGCATTTTATTAGGACAATTATGACCCTGTTGCTGTCCTGCAGGAGTTATATCTTTACTGGGCTGACATTCTGTGATACCGTTTACCTCTTTACAGAAAATGAGCCTTGGTTCCTATTCTTTCCCTCTTGCTGGGCCTACATACGCTTCATCATGGACAGAAATCTTGTAGGAAATGTGCTGAGGATGTATCAGACTGCTGAAAAGCTCTGTCCTTCCCCAAAGGATGCCACACAATCTCCTTGGGACCATTTAGAGAAGGAACATATTCTCAGAGTAGCACAGAACCAGAAACTCCAAAATGCATCACACTGCATCATTTTTACTGCTTTAAATGACAAGTTTTGCAGTAGGTTAGGAAGGGAGGTACAAGTTACCACATCTCATACTCTCTGTACAAGGAGACTGACTGCATGCTCAGTACAAACATTAATTCAAAGAAAAGCATCAGGGCCTACCTGTGTTGTAGCCCCTCCCAAGCGCTGGCCAGGGCCGATGATTCTTCCAAAGGTTGCCCAAATACCAATCGCTCTGGTTCTCCACCAAGCCAAGAACCTGCTGCCCTAGAAATGAGCAAATTGCAAAAAGATCATGAGACAAAAGACGGTCAACCAATGGAAAAGGCAAATGAAACCTGGCGAGGGACAGCCAGTGGAAAGAGAAGACAGAAGTTTGGGTGCTGCCTTCCTTTCACGCATTCGGAAGATGCCTGTGTATGTAACAGAGAGCAAGCCTGGCACAGCACGCTCAGCACGGCTCATTTCTTTCCTTCTCCCCTGGCTAGTCTGAGTAATTAAACACTGTGGGAACCTTTGTCATGCTGACAAAAATATATCACCCAGACAAATCTGAATGCTGCTTGATTTTGGAATACAATGATGAAGAATCCTCCTAGTGAGAAGTAAGTGTTGGTAAAATCATCATCTAATATGAAGATCTGTTTATACTCTGGTGGAGATAATATAATTGAAGAACAAGGCTCAGTATAACAAATTATTCTCTTCCCATGCTCCCCCCCCCACTAATTTCAGGGACTTTTTTCTCAGTCACAAAGGAAATCCCTTTTGCTCAGGAAAATATTGGATTCTAAGAGTTTCCCTACATAAAAAGTTGCACTGCTTTAATTTAAGAGAGTAATCTAAAAATCATTTAGGTAAGCCTGTGTGGAACGCTGCATAGAAATTATGATTTCAGTTTTAGATGGGCTTATTTTGGTGTAGCTTACATTGATTAGCAGCTGGCTTCAGCTAGAGTAAAACGTGTTTTAAATCAAATGTGTCTAGAAGGTTTGCACTGCTTAAAAATCAACTGAAAAATGAATGTTTGTATAGATAAGGACTTAATTATCTATCCTGAAATGTGCTGTATAAAATGTAAATAAGAGAAGTGATTGAAATGATGCTCTGGTGACAGAGGATGGAGGGAAGGGGAAAACTCTATTTGGATCTCGTCAAAGAAAGGAAGGGGAATGGTGTTTTGACAGAAGAACCTGCTCAGTGAGGACACTAAGACTGGGACTGGAAATTATTTTGCAGCCTTTTGAGAAAGCAATTAAGCATTATCCTCTGAAGGCACATTTTCAAATCCCAGCTATGCTCATAAAACTGGGTGTATGGTCACAACAGTGCACTGAAAGCATTAAATGATCATTATACGTTGCTTATGTAGGACCATAGCTGTATTCCTAAAATTTCGGTATGGCCCAAGACAAGATCGGGCTGAGAAGCAAGACATAAAGACAGAAGTGATTAATTAAATTTTATAATCGGCTAGGAAGACGTTACAATAGGTCAGGGGATTGCAATACTCTCCTGGAGTATCTCTAATTCAGTGGCATGTCAGTAACCCCCACACGTGTCTCGAATGCTGTTTCAAAGACTGTGGACAGCAGTGAGTGGCCAATGCATATAACAAATAAATAAGAACAATACAAAAGCATTCAAGGAGTGAACACAAATCAATCTAGAAGTAACCTTGAGAGATTACCAAGTCCACTTCAACACCACTGTTCAGGATCATCCTACTCTATCCTAATCACAACATGCCAATCCTCACCAGACCTCATTGTCTAATGATGTCTCTCCTTTTCCATTATATGTTATATATAATATATATTTAACTTTTCACATTATACTCCATACCTCATTTTTTAAGAAGATGGAAAATCTAGGGGAGGGCAGAAAGGATCATATAAAAGACTTCCACACATTTATCACCTCATTGGTGCTACTCAAAACTGGTAATATTAACAGAGTGCAATGCATAAGAGAATGAAGGAAATGACAGGTTAGAGGCAGATGCATCCTAAGCAGCTGATGATTTGTTCATACAGATAAACTGTAGCATCTCTCAACCTGTGAGACATATGGAACCAACTAGACAGCACATGAGGCGCCATGAGCCTTACATTGTGACGAAATACGAAAGGGTTCCCAACTGGCTGAAACAAGTCTTAGCCAAAAAAGGCTGAAGGGAACAATTTAAACCAACACTTGTTGCTTCCGTGTTGGAAGACTGCCTGTTCTTTACAACCACTCCCTTACAGATGAGATAGAATAAATCAAAATAAGAAGCTACCATGGCTAGTAAAGGATGAGAAGAAAAAAAAAATCCCAAAACAAAACCCCCAATAAAAAATGCAGGTGCAGCTGGGCTGGAATGGATTGGCACAGCTGGTAGGAAGTGAGTGACCCTGCCCATATTCTAACAGCGCATTTCACAACTCAGCAGTCCACAGATCCTTCTCAGGATAGTACTGCTAACATCAAAAGAAATGTTAGAATTCCATTTGCAAGAAGCAGATACTGAAGTTCCTTACCATGGAGCATCAATCTGCTTTCATTATTTTAGCCCCATGCATTTCCCAACAAACCACAGAGTTCAGTCTTCAAACTGATGAATAATAAAAGATGAACAAACCTTGCTGCTTGTTAATGGTTTTCCTTTCCCACCTACCAGTCCAAAATCTCAGTTCTGACAATGTATCCCTGAAGTACTTATTTCTCAGTTATTATTTCTTATGCTAACATAAACTGAAAAGACTCAGGAAATTATGTTTGCACATATTTATTGTAGCTGTATCATCTCCTTCCTCTTTTTCCCTCTATTTTTGAAGACACCCGAATGAATCCTGCTCTCACCAGTATTCCTTGAGGTTTGATATGGCACATGGATGAAGGTAGAAATTAACATCATGTAAGCTTTAGGGCTTAGATACATGGATCAGATAATGTGACTTACTGCATATCAACTGAGCTGGAATAACTGCCTGTACATGTCCTTTTAGCTTGTCATAAATAGAAAGTAAAATGTGTTAGCTAACACACTTTAGTTTGCTTTTGCAATGGCCTGGGAATGTGCATGTGTTCATGTACTGTCCTCGAGTAGAGCATTATGCAACTTGTCAAGTTGTTGTAACTCTTGCTGGTGTCTAAAACCTACCAGGCAGATGTGAATGCCTGTCTCCCAAGCCACCTTGCAGAAAGTTATGAAGATATGTTTTGTATCTCTACTCTAGTTATATTTCTGTTTTCTCTAGGCTGGAATAGTGTTGCTGCCTCTGCCAAAGAAGAATGTATTTTTATTTCCCTTTACATTGTCTCTATAATCTTGACTTAGAGCAGAAGTGATTAGGAAACCAGAACTTCAGCTGCATAGCACATATTAATGGTTACAAAAAATGTTTTCATTCTGAATCAGTATAGAAAAAAAGAAATTCAGAAATATTCTCTGGAAAAAATTCCCCAAATATTTTGATCTGAAGATACCAAAATAACCACATCTAACTGTACAACCCTCCTCATTTTAAATAATATCAGACAATGTGACATATGATACAGATGCATAATATATGCCATATATACCACATTATTCTATGTATCTAAAAGTTCAAACAAAATAAAATCATAAGTTTTGCCCTTCCAATTTTGAACTAAAAATGTTTCACTTCAAGCTTTCAACAATTTTTTTTTTATATTAATGAATCATTGTGAGAATATCTGTCCAGTGTATCTGAGCATTACCAGTTATTTCATTCAGTTATTTACTTTTTCAATTTAATAATGAAGTTATAGAACTGAGGCACTGGCCAAAGCAATGCCTGGTGTTGAGCAGACACCATGAATACTCCTCTTGTCCACAGTTCTCTGACCATCCATCAGTCCCAACATCTCCCTGTGCCACTCTTCACGCCGTCCCTGCAAGGTGCCTGCTGTTCTGCAGAAACTTTCACCAGCTTCATTTCACCTTTGATCATACCACAGTCTGAATTCGGATTTTCTGAGGAGAAGGGCTAGAGTTCCTTCCCACCAGGGCCTTTTGTAAAAGGCAAGCATAAGAGAGTTCTGCGAGTTATTCTTCCAGCAGATGAGAACACGGTGGCGACCATAATGAATTTGAATCGTTCAGCATTCTGAGTTGCCTGTTTCTTCTTCCTAAGAGTTATTATAATAAAATACCATCACTAACAGCAAAAGCTCTGTCATTGTTTTCTGCTCTGGCCCTGCAGTTATGATTAAGCGCGCTCCTCTCACTCTCTGTTACTCCAGGCACAAGTTAGCTTATGAAAATGAAGCTCTTTCTTACTTATTCGTACATCACCACTAACAGCCAGACAACAAAAAACAAGGCTATGATTCTGGCATGACCGTGGTGAGAAATTATCGAGCAGGCAGAATTACAGGTGGATGGTTGGAAACGGGGCTGTACGCTGCCTGGCTGTGGGACGAGACTTCTCCAGGAGGCAGCTGCACAGCTACAGCATTTTGCACGGTACAGCTCCCTGACAGCTCTCGCATGATGAGAAGTGCTTCTCTCCTTGCAAAAGCTTAGCTGTCGCGGGGAAGAGGTTTCCATGGAAAAAGAGATACTTCTGAGCCTGACAACTCAATGCCTTCGATTCCGCTTTCACTTCATAGATTTTTGGTGGCTAATGGATGGGAAAGCATGATCCTCTAATTCAGGCACTAAAGGGGACTCCAGATCTCATCTCAACTCCCAGCTCAGATACTGATTTCTCGGATGACACTGGACAGGTCATGTAACAGCCTCTTGCTCGATGTCCCCTTAATAAAAATGGAGATAACACTAACTTTTTTACCCCTTTCCCATTTTGCCTGCCTCACGTATTGTAAATATAAGTCCTCTGAGGTAATAACTGTGTGCTAGTTTCTACTGAAAGAATAACAGCAGGTCCATGTGGAGAGGCTGAAGACCAATCCAGCACAGTATTGTGTCTCCAGCAGCAGGGAGTAGCAGCTGTGCAGCATGGAGCACAACAGGGCAGCTGTATGGTGGCACTTCTTAATAGTGGTCCTCCGGCTTCCAGTGACTTGTGCCACATGACACATCTGAAGAAGTATCAGCTTTTATTTATGATGAGTCTGGTATCTGCTAGTTTCATTTGATGCCCAGTACAATTTTGGTGCCTGTGAACAATACTTTCCTATTCTGCCCTGATTTTTCCCAGTTTTAGACAATTCTATCTTCTCTAGAGTCTTTGGTACAAAGGACCCTAGCCTCAGCTCTTGCTTTGAGGTATTTTGCTATTACAAACAATAATAATAAGTAGTAAAAAAATATAGTTATTACAGCTACTTGCAACATCTTCTTTAGTGGAAGCCTTTTTTGTTTCTTTTTTTGGTCTTAGAGACCACAGTGGCTTTCACATGACTCCACTGCAATCACAGTAAGGGCAATGGACCCACAGCAAATACTTTGGGTGAGTTGCGCTTTCTGTGGTCCTCAGGACATCAGGCTGTTTCCAGAAAGGGAAAATAAAAAGGCATGTTAGAGTGGTGGATGGGTGCCACGTTTTGACCGCCCATGGCCAAAGGGTGAGCTGATATCAGAGGAGACATCTGTTTCAGCATAGTTCTCCTGGTTGTTACATTCACAGGGTTTAGGTATATTGGTACAGGCCTCCAAAGTGAAAAGCAAGTGCAAAGTATTTTTCAGCCTTTAAAAACATAAGAAGTAAGCAATTCCTACACTGTGGAGGTTATTAAAGGAGAACAGAGCAGAACTCTGTCTTGCTACTTCTAACTACTTTAACAGCTGTGCTTTAAATCATTAGGAATTTAATATAGACACGAATGCCGGAGCCACAGCCAAGTACTGCCAGTGCAATGCACGTCTTCAGTGTAAGCTGAAAGAACAGGAGACAAACTCAACAAGAATTTCAGATTCAAGCTTGGCAGGAATCAGCAGAGTTGTGCTACCAAAATGGGACACAGAGATAGAGAATAAAAAGGTGACAGGAGGAAAGAGGGGAAAAGGTACATATTCTGAATGCTGGAACATTTCTAAATTGGCCAGTTCCAAGTCTGATGAACATAGGACTAGCTGAATCTATAATGGTACAATGAAGCTGGGTTATTTTCTGCACGACTCGGAGTTAAAATCTTTCGTTAATGTCCTTTTCCTCTTCTCTCCTTATCCTGATTTCTTTTTCTTTATCCTTTAAACACTTGCATAAGACACCCTTCCTTTCTGAAATGTGTGAGGCCACATCCTTAGCTGGTACAAACGCATGACTTCAATGAAATCAGTGTACTTAAGCCGATTGATACTGACTGAATGTGTTACACTTCCTGTTAAGTCTTGCCTGAGTGACTGACCTCTTCTCTATGGCCTTCCAGTCCCTGATCTTGCACTGGTTCGTACAAAATATGCGGTTTCTAAAATTTTCCACTTCTTCTGCCACATCTCTCATCCACCTCTTCAGATCACTGTCAAGTTCAAGCTTTTCATCCTCACTATTGATGCCCTGTGCAATTCTTGCACTGTCTATATCAATTCGTGTTTCTTCCTGCTCCCAAACTTACTCCTCTCTTCTACTGCCATGTCTTCTCTCATCCCTGAAAAAGATTCTGTCTTCTCATGCAACAAATGCCCTGAATTATCTCTGAAAATATATTCAAGCACGAAAACTCTCGGCATTTTTCTCTATAAAGTTTTTAGAAATTTTCCCATGAATCCAGTGTAAAATACGCACATGAAATCTTGTATGTGCACTGTAACACAAGTCTGTGTGCCCCCAGAAACACAGAAATGACATTTTCTCATATGCCTGTACAGTGCATGATACACCAGGCTCAACAGAATTGAATACTTTAACCTCTACTGCGCATTAATTTCACAGGTGTGTGTACACATAACAGATGTATGCATTATATGTGTATGCACACATACACATGCATACACATATACACACACACATATACACACGCATAAAAATATACAGGTATGTGTGTGTATATGTTGTGGTTTGGGCTGGGCTGGCCACTAAAATGAATGACAGATGCTCTCCCCAACCTCTCCCTTCAGGGAGAGAAGGATGAGAGAGAAAGAGACTTATGAGTTGAAAATAAACTAAACTACTTCAGTGAAATATTAATAATAAAAAGAAAAAGATAATATTATCAAAAAAAGAAAATAATGACATATATACAATACATACAATGCATATCGAGCTCCCAGGATGATGATCATTTCACCCACAGGCACTGGGAAAGTCCCAGACTGGACACAATGATAGACAGGAACTGGATCTAGATCTGGATTCCGGAATCCACAGATTGGGATCAAAGGCAGACAAACAGACAGAGTCCTCCTTGGATGCTGGCCATTGAAGAAAGAGACTGACCCCTTTGATCCCTCAGCTTTTACGCTGAGCATGAGGCAGATGGGATGGAAGTTGGTCAGTTTTGGGTCACCTGTCCTGTCTGCTGCTCTGTGCAGGTGGGACCCCTCTACACTTTTCCGCTTCTGACCCTCCAACGGGGCACACAACAAAGTCAGCTGCCCTTGGGCGTTATAGCAATAAGTATGACCAAGAGTCTCTCTGCTTATCATTCCTTGGTATTAATTATAAACATCAGGACATATCTCTGCTAGAAGCCGATACTGTCTGAAGAATACAACATTAATTTCAGAGGGTTAGTTAGAAGAGACGTAACTGAAAAGTAAAATTACTGAACAGAAAATTGTTTCTGTTTTACCTCAAACCAGGACAGTATATTTACAGGCAAGTATAGGAAAAGGCAGTCTCTACCCCGAAGAACTTCTCTTTTACATGGGGAAAAGTCAAGTTTCGGGGAAAAATGCCTCCTACACAAGCTTATCTTTTTTATTTGATATCTCATTTGCATCAAATACGTTGCTGTTTCCCAACAGCCATTAGCCCTTCGTAGCGGACTAACTGCTCATAGAGAGAAGCTGCATGGACAGTTATTAAGGAGTAACTTGGACGAGAAGGAGGCCGAAGAGTAACTCACTGAAGGTACTGCAGGACTGTCCCAGGAGGGAGCATCACACTGGCCAGCACACTGGTGCCCGGAGAGGAAGAAAGGAGACAGGCAGTGAATACCTGAGAAGAAAGGAGGGTAGACAAGTGAAGCAGAAGTAGAGACAGTACATCAAGTGCAGGGGAAGACAAGATGGGCCACGCTGAGTCAGTGAAGGAGAAAGAAGCTAGCGAAAGGAATAAAGGAAGACACTGGCAATGCTGGAACAAGGATCTAAAGCGATGGTACCAGCTGACTTTTGGATGTACTCAGGGGTGGTGATGTGGCCAGGGCAAAAGAAGTTACAGCAACTTGGGCCAGAGAAGAAGAATAACTCAGCAAGAGTCTGTACAGAAACGTGACAAGCGTTTTGTAGGTGGTAGGAGGGAGGACTCAAAAAGCACAATCATACACAAAAGGTGATCAAGAGGATGAAGTATACAGAATTGGACTGAGAAAAGGTTGGGCTAAAGAGCTAAATCTGCGGTTCATCTTCGTAAGGAAAGATGAAAGAACTAAATCAATCAAAAGAGGAGAATATATTTCATTTCCACGCATCTTCTCCTCTCCTCCAAGGAGCTTGTTAGAAAAATGAAGAGGACAGCGAGGAGTCCAGCAAACTACAGCAAAGCTTGCAAATCTATCATTAATGTTTGTAGCACTTTCATCTGCAGAATTTCAGGGAAATGGATTCTCAGCAGCCGAGCAGAAGAGAGTAAGTGTCAAAAAAAACCTTTTACTTTGGAACAAAACTTTTTGAGGTTTTCTGTGACAATGGCAAGACTCAACACGCCCACGACAACAGGGCTCCCGTGTTGTCAGCAACTTAAGAAGAATTCGAAGATGTTATGATTTGGACACACACAAACATTTTTGCTTGTTTTCTGCCTGGCAGGAAAGGATATGCCTGACACTTGGTCAGGAAATGTGCTCCAGCATGGAGTTTGAGGAAGAATGAACCTGGCCACAGAAACTCTTGTGAAATTGTAAGCCAGACCAGAAGGGATGCCCATACCAGCTTCAAGTGCTGCTAAGCCTGTCCTTCCTCACCTCAGTTTTTATGTCACTGTTTATAGCACAAAATGTCCCAGCAGCAGAATCGACATCTAATTAACAGCAATAGGAGACTTGAAATGAACCCTCTCTGAGTTGATGGGCATTCTCTCCCAACTGGGCTGCAGGAGGTCAGTGAGATATACTCATTGCTCTGACTACACACCTCACTTTTTTATTCACACCAATAGCAGCTTAAAGGTTGTGTGCCCCGATATTGCTTTTTCCTCATCATGGTCTCCCTTTTAATTTTTAATTTATTCAATATAAAAACTCACACTCTTACAAAATTGAAAAGTTCTTGCTCTGAAAGCAGCAAAACGTCCTTGTGAACACAGTGAATTCCAATCCACTAGTTCTAATATCCAGGCATTGGTCTGAGAGAAAAGATATTTTTAAATGACTGCGCTCAGTGTTTCAGGAACATACAAGCTACTAAAACCATGGCTTGAATTTGTGCTATGCAGGAATACGTGATCACTGAACAAAAAATGCCTTCTTTTTTTCTGCCAAAGATAATGCAATAAAACTGTCTTGGAGGAGTGTGTGAAGAGCATGAAAGTAACTGTTCATGCACCGTGACTCTGTCTGTCGCAACTGTACCAATTTTAGAAAGGGGATAAGGTCTTGATACGCACATTTTTGTTGCCACAAACCCCATCTGTGAAACGCATCTCAGTAATGGGGAGCTGAGCAGCAGGCTGCAATGTATAATCAATAATCTAACTCTTATGCAATGCCTGTCATTAGTAACGCTTTACAAAGGAAAGGAGAGACCTCCTTACAGCAGGAGAAACCGAGGCACATGGTGATGGAGTGACATTTCCAAGGTCACCAGGGAGGCAAGTCATAATCTATGAACAAGTGCCAGGACTTGCGAGAACCAGAGCTCTGCTCTTGGATACAGAGAGAAACCACCCTTTTTAGTAGCCTAGTGCCTAAACTGTCACTGCCAGCAATCATTTAGAAATTCCCACTCAGCTAGTCTTTTGTCGTGGTTTGAGCAGCTGTCAGCTTACCGGGTTCACTGATGGCCAAGTTTTTCTTGCCACATCCCTGAATGCTATGTCCTGCTCTGCCATAGACTTACTTTGGGTACATCCCTTGGGATTCCAGGCATCACTTTCCTCTTGACGTTCAGGCAGCTGCTCATTTCAGCTGTAGCGATGTGAACCTTAAGCTGCCTCCATTAACTGAACAAACTTAACTCAGCTTCACTTCAGGGTAACAGGTTAGCAGCTGGCTGTTCGTTCCTCACTTTCGTTCTGTAAAATGAGGATAACACCACTGCTTCACTACACTTCATCAGGTTTCAGTAATCGGTGTTTGAGGTTGTTGGAATAGTAAACTGCTGTTTATTAGCAATCAATTAGAGACAGAGGGTAAGAGCTTTCTAATATTCCAGAGACTGTTCATGGAAACTGTGCACAGCTTCCTACTTCATATCCTTTTTGGCAGTTATCGTATATAAACAGCAAGATATTAAACCCCCTTTCTTTTTATTTAAAAGGAACAAATCTTCTGAATCGAGGGACACACCAGGATTGTTTGTAAGTAAGAAATCAGTAGGTATGTATCATAAGTACTTTCTCTGAGCATCAGAGAAGTCCCAGAATGTAGAAGCAGTGGCAGAAAAAAACCCAAGATGAAAAATTGAAAAGGATTGGTTTTCTGGTGACAAGTAAAAAAGCCAAATCATACCAAACCAAAACAGAAAAAACCAATGTCATATTGAGTAGAAAAGGGCTGTAGTTGCCCACTGAATGTGAAAAAGGTTGCCAAGTTATCGTATGTGGTGTTGAAATCCAACTATGTTGACATTATTTTTCCCCTTTGTTGGGTTCATTTCTGTTAAAAAATAAACAAGCTCTGCATTTCTCTTTGGCTATGTGTCTTTACCAGCCTATTCAAATTTTTCAGGATGAAAATTCAGGAGTCGTTCCTTCAGTAGACACAGATTGCAGTAAGATGCTGCTACCTGCCTAGCACTTCTTGCCAATGCTATTAATGGCATTTACTATAGTGACAATTGGTTTATGTAAACAGCTCGCTTATCCTTTCAATTACGGGCTTCAAGACAGGTTGGAGCTCACAAACACTACAGCTAAGAATTATTTATGCATCAGGAGTATCAGATGGTAAGATGACACAGCAAATGTTTCTTCACATCTAATGACCAAGCACAATTAGTCCTATAATGGGAAATATGATAGAGCTCTGATACCAAACAACAACCTGCTGTTTTGCATCTTGAGCCTACAGAGTAAGAGATGCTTCTGCCTGATACGACAAAACAGTGGCTGTACCAGAAGCTTCATGCTTTAGTGATGAGCTCAAGAGTCTTGGGATCTGTTCCTCATTCTAACGTTGACTGGCTGTGCAATCACAGATGGGTCACCTCTTTGTAGAGCTTCAGCCTCTCTAAGTAGGGCATGATTCTGCAGTCAGGCTAAATAGTGGATGTGCATATACGAAGAAAAGAACAACCTGGAGAACTGAATGGAAAATTTTATCCTGACACAGTGTTGCAAGTTATTGTGTCAGCAAGAGATGGAGCACTGCAAATACCTAATAAATGTGCAGAGAATTGCTCTTAAATTTGAACACAACCATTCTTTCTCTATGTCCTTCTCTGTCTTTTAACCTGTACCCTGGAGACATCTGGATTTACAGGGCAAAGTGGTGGATGGTTGAGATGTTCTCTTGCTGAAAATGCGTCTACTCGTAAACTCAACTTGAAATCATACATAGCATTGACTCAGTTTTGCATGTAATAACTCTGTCCAATACTACAGAGTGAAAATTGGCACAAAGATAAAATTATGAAGCCACCACTCTCACAATATCTCGAGCTCCAAGGTTGAATGGTACGGTATGTCTCATGGATTGCTAATAAGCATTAGTTACTGTTTACTTTCTTAATTTACAGCTGTTTACTACATGTATGACACGTTTTGCTAGCACGACAATGAAGTGGTTAATATTCCTGACCGAGAATGCAGTAAGGCTTGGAAAAAGCAATAAAAACCCCCCATTCTTCAGTCTTTTGCAGATCAATCTCTGTGGATAGTTCCAGAGGTTTTAGGATGTTTAACTAAGTCCACCTCAGCACTGACATTTCCCTGTTTTTCCTGTTTATTGGCTTAGCACTGAGTGATTCCTGTTGTTCTGAAGAACCTCAGAGCAAAGAGGAAGAAGGCTGTCTCAACTGAGTAAAGGGATAAAAACAAGTGGTATGAAAATCAGGTTAAGCTCCTTCTCCATCTCTGCTGTTTAATTATTTAGTTAGCGCAGGTCTGGCTTTGACTGAGACAAACATGAAAAATGTGAGCCCAATAGTACGCAGAGAGTGCAGAATTTTATTACACAGCCCTGAGCCAGAGAGACTTTAAAGTGTTACAAAAGAGTTAAAGTCTAAAAGCAAAGAGGTGAGAGACGAGCAGAAGGTGCCAGTTTCATTAAGTAGATATGTTGATGATAACGGGAAGAAAGGGCAAGACTCGCTGTCCACTGAAACACAACAACTCCCATAATGTATTCTGCACATCATATCGTTCAAGCCTCTAATATTTCATTCATTGATTTTATTGTCAAATGAAAAGGCGCTTGCTCCAAGTGGCATTTAGTGAGACAGATGGGGAGAGACCCAGACTTCATTACTGGGATTTTGCTCTCTGGATAATGTTGACATTATATGGGTAAAAAGCAAAAAGAGTGCAAAAGTCTACCAGTCCTAATGTTTAGAAAAGTCTCTTTGGTTCTCTTCCTGGAAGCTGAAGGGCTTTTCAGCTGGTCAGACTGCAGCCTGCCTCACGTCATCTGCATCTGTGAAAAAGCATCACTCAAACTTCCCACGCAGGTGCTTTGAGACAAGCTCTGTTAGTCTAGGACTCAACTTTTGTGTTGATTGCTGTTTTCTGCTATAGGAAGACAGAAGATCAGAAGAGAAGTCTATGAACTATTAAACTTTCTGGTGTCCAGTTTTAAGGAAATATTCTGCATTGTGCTTACAAAACAGAGAGGACATACATATATGTATTCAACTGAGGCTGTTCTCTTCAGCCTCAGTAGCAAATATCATCAGAGAAACCTTGGAATTGCGTTCACTGGCACTCAATAGTTATAGGTGGTTGCACGAATTGAGAGGCAAAGAAGAACTCAGAGTTCCCTTTAGCCACAGGAATAAATGTATGGAAAAGCCAAACACCAGAAAGAAGGAAACACGCATCTGCATGGGAGTTCAAAAAGCACCCCAAAACAACCTGCCTGTTCCCAAATCCACCTAGTAGAGGCTAAGAAAATACTGAAACAGTGTTGGTGAGAAAAAGCACTCCAAACCTTGCTCTCTTTGGGAAGAACTAGAGGAGGAAAATGCACAAAATAAAAGCAGTTTCTGGAAGAAAATCCAGAACTTTCCCTCTCAGAGAAGTATCGTCGATGAATGACTGGGTTATGATCATTCCTGTTTATTCTCCCTCCCTTTCCAGCCTCATTAATTTTGCATTCCTCGTGCACAGCAGCATGGCCTCACCAAGAAGGTGCCTGCAGCCAGATGTTACAGACACTTTTTTAAGAGATAGAAGAAGTTGGTTCAAACCCTTACAGGCTAAAGAAGAGCCTGCAAACGGGCCCTCCCTCTTCTGGCCATCTGCTCCTTCCCCTACGTTAGTATGTAAAATGCAGCACTAGCACCCCACAAACTCTCCTTCCTGCTCTTCCCCTGTAATGAAGTCAACTTGTTTGGACCTTCTGAAAGGTTAGGTGCAGGAGAGTCAAGATGCAAAATGGATTTATGCTGAAAATAGCTGGCAGTTGTCTGGCTTGACCAAAATGACAGCGTCGGTAGGCAGGCACAGCAGCAGAACTTAAAAGTGCCTGTGTGCTGTGGTTAAAAGCAAGGTGCCTATCAGCAGCTTGGAAAAACTTTTGTGAACTGCTTTATTAGTTATGTGTATAAGTTCCATCTAGATTTAAATTTAAACAATAGTGCCCCTTTGTTAACCCAAGCCTAGTTTAACTGCTTTATTTTAGTGGTTTTTATAGCAAGGTTTAGGGTGCAAGCTTTCCTTCAAAAATGCTAAAGAGAAGAACCAAAATGATGAGCTCAAATACTGAAAACGTCTAGATAAAGACAAACCATACTTCCACTATAAAATGAGAGGGAGGCATGAAAGTACTAAGGAATCTGAGGACATCAAAATGCAGTAAGCCAGCTGTGCAACCACTGCAGGAAAGCATGCAAAGGGCAGGAAGTTATGATATCAGTTAATCCCCTTAATCTCTACTAATGCATGAAGTGTAAGCAACATTTCTTTTATGAAGCGGTAAAACACTGTTATGAGTTTTGAATCTATCTTGCATCTCAATGAATTCTTTAATCAAAAGGCCAAGAACAGCAAATCAAATATGAGTAAATTTCCCTTTACTTGATTCTCCTCTTCACCTGTCTAGGGACAAGATGGAAAACAATATAAAAATTGGAAGCTATAAAATGGACTTGGCTAACTCACTCCCTCATAACCACAGACGTTAGATGACACACTGTACTCGCTCTTAAAAAGGGAACAAATGTATGAGATAAATAAGATAAAGAAAATGATCTGCAACCTATCTGTATGATAAGCCTCTTTTGCGTAAAAAAAAAAGGTATTACAAAACAAAGGGCTTCACTCTCTGTCTTCCTTGGGGAGAAAAAAAAGAAATCCCTCACCCACCAGATGATCACAAGACAGACCCTTTATCGGCTTGTAGTGCCATGTAGTGCAAGCTGATGTCACCTTTTTGTCAGTCATGCTGCAGATCTATTAAGCACCTTAATAAATACAAATTACAATAGAAACACATTTAATAGTTTAGCAAATTAAAAATGGATTGCCTTTCAAGTACTGAAAAATAGCAACAAATTAATATGCATTTGCAGATCAGAAAGGCAGTAAGTCAAAAAAAGGGATGATGTAGATGACAATTTTGGCTGCGTATTGGAAAGATCAGTAAGACCCAGTTAAATCTAGAGATGAAATCTCGGCTTCCATTGGATTTAACACTGAAGGAATTAATTCAGACCTCAGTCACATAAATGCTGTAGAAGCAAGCACGCTAATTTGAGAAATTATCACCCCATAGCAGGAGTTACTGCCTACCTAGTTCACCTCAGCGTTCAGCCATCTGGATTAGCTGCAGCCCTCTTCACTGGCCCTTTATAATGGCTGTATGGAGAGTGAGAGGGACTATGAGTCCCCATAAAATCTGTTAATGCAGCTCATGGAAAAGTAATGAAGAGATGATGGCAATAATTTCTTAAATCACTCCAAGCAAAATTGTCAGGATATCAGTTTATGCCTCCAAAATCATCCAGTAAATGGGATATTTACAGTTAATCTGTTCTAATCTCTAGAAAAGGCACTGAGGACAGATTCTATAACCTGGTAGATTTGTGAGAGTTTCCCTTCAGTGTCTCACTTCAGCTTCCACGTCTGCCCTTTTAAAAGACAAAACTGATCTTCTTTCTCTAGGATTCTTTCCTGGAAGTGCACAAATATTGTACTCGCTCATAATATCCAACTGTGTGGTCCCAAACAGACAGACCTGCCTAGGATTTACTCTTCACAATGAAAAGATAATGTAGGTGGCTCCAAATAACTCTTGTGAAATCATCTGTGCACAATTTTTTTTTTCAAATGCCCCTTAACTAACTCTTATTTTAGTCCATCCAGTTCCAGCCGCCTTCTGGAGGTGACTTAAGCGTCCCCCTGGGGCATTTCTTAACTCCCCACTTCATTAGTGCTACTTTTAGCTTGGACCTACGCTTGTTCCCTATCATGCCCTAAGGGTTTTCAGAAAGGAATCTCTTTTTCACAAGACTGTTTTACTTCTAATTTGTATGATTTTCTCTCTGTGTTCAATGCTGTAAAATATGGATTGTCAACAGTGGTTTGTAAATTGGCACAAGAAATGTAGGGATCATTTTCAATGGTACGTACATACTCAAACCAAACCAAACCAAACCAAAAGAGTAAAAGAATACAACACTCCCTCTACACTACATGAAATGCCAGTTTCTTTCCTTCTAGAATAAGATGTGACCTTCTGACTGAATTTGAAGCTCTTACTGTCACTTAGGCTCAGCCCATTAATTGCATGAGGAAACAAACTCCAAGGCATAGATCAAATTCTGGGACAGCCTTCCATTTGTTATCACCACATGAAGAAGAATTTGGCTCCTGCCTTCCCACGAAAGGAGAATAAACAATTTCCCATTTAAGCTTATAAGATCAATGCTGCAAGAAGAGAAATGCGTGAGTATGCATGCACTGAAGGAAAGGAAGATTTATGTTAAGATGTGACTTAAGACACTAAGGCATTAAAAAGAGATCATTATCTGTTTTGGAGGTGGAGAGAAGATCTTCTATATATCATTACCAGATTCTGATCAGCTCTAGAAACTGTAAAGTACTAATGTTATTTCATTTCACAACAGATGGGAAGGTTCACCCCTCAGAAAGACTGAATGAGGGCTGAACAGCAATCATAAATTATTAACTAATTTGAAGGATTTTTTCTCTCGTCTTTTTCTCCAAGTCCTCTAAGCTAATTTTGTAGCTAATGCAAGGACAGATCTGAGGGAGTAATTATCAAGCAGGTACGACAGGATTAAGTAAATGCTCTATGACAAGACAATGCTGGGCTTCTCTCACTGAACCACTACATAAATTATTTGTGGCCAGGATTAAAGTATTTAATTAAATCATCTTTGCATAGATGAAACACGAAAATTATTTTTTAAATTGCTGCAAGAGAGAAAAAAACTTCCCTTCGTTTGCTTCTTACAATCTATTATTGAGTCTGTAGTTCAAAAAACAAAATGATCAAAACAGCAGTGACTCACTGGCAAGAGCATTAGGATAAATCAACGTACCTTGAAAGTTATCTCCTTGCATACTCTTCTCCCCCAACCAAGATGATTGCAATGTTATGCAAATGTGTTACTGGAACAAGGACAGCTTCCAGACCAGAAAGGTAATGTCCCTCCGTGGTCTGAGTGGTTTACACACAGGAATTCTCCTTAATGTAAAGTTGTCAGTCACTTCAGTGAGCTCTTACTAAACACCAGCAGTCTGCTAGCAGACTCGGAGAGAAAAGGGATTATCAATTTTTTGTTTTACACAAACAATACTGGGAAGTAAGGAAAGGCTTGCTATTTAAGAAAAGAAGAAGCGTGTCTAGTACAAGGGATTTTTTGACCTCTGAGAAGAACAAAGGGGTAAAAATGAAATTATGACGTAGCTCTTCCTCTTGAGGTATATTTTCTGCAGTACCAGAAGGGAGAACCAAGATTGCGGATAGAGTTGGTCACGTTAGGTCAGTAGATCTGAAACATCCTCTGCCTCTCCTATTGCCCACATCAGCAACTGTGAGACACAGCTAGCCTAGGAGAGGAAAACAGAGAGAGACATACCTAGAGTTTTACGGACTGTACTGAAGAATATCTGAAGTCGTGGCTGAGCTGGGGCAGAGAGAAATTTCTTTGCTTCCATGAAAATGTTTTCTGAACTCACATTTAGTAAACTGTTCTAGCAAATGAACATCTGAGCTTGGTTTGCCTCCATTTGGCTGCGGAATTGAACGAAATAATCTGGTTGGTGGAAAAAGTGCAAGGATTTGGACTTAATTCTCTAGCCACTGTCAACTAGGATGAAAGGACTTCAAGATATTTCTTGTTACTTGGACTAGTATCTTGGCTGGAAGAAAACCCAGTGGGAAGAACTGAGTTGGTTATTAATGCAAATCCTTAATATCTCCCTTCAGTAGATAAAGGTGCTGCCACTTTTCATACTGGATGTCTACTTCTTATTGCAGAAAGCAAATCAATCCTTTTAGGTTTTTTTCTTTTAATTTCAAGCCGTAACAAAAAGTAGAAAAAATAATAATTTGTACAAAATCATTACAGATGCATCAAATAACAAAGTACTGTGAATTGATTTTTGGGTCTAACAAACCTTGTCAGAGTCCCTTTAAATGACAGCTAAGAGGGAAAATCTACCTCCAGTTAAACTTTATTATTCCCTCTGCTGTATGGAAGGTGAAATAAATAATTTTCTGAAGGGGAAAGGAAAGAAAGATAGATAAAACAAATATTATACATTTTTATTATTATTATTTCTTCCCAACTCTACTGTTTGGGAAACAGCATGTGTATTCTTTGTTCTCTAGAACAGCAAAAACATGTAACAAATGTTCTATGTGGATAGTCGTTAAATGGAAAGTCTTTGTGAATAAACATGCAATAAAACCCAGGACCTAACATCCAGTAGTTTCAATGAGCTTTGGATCACACAACTATACACATACACATGTGCATATGTAGCAGAAGCTAGATGAACACTGCTGAACAATGTAACAAAGAAAGAGCTTCTTTTAATAATTCTAATAATTTCTGGATATACTCTATCAGTAATTCACTGTGAAGGAGAGAGAAACTAACAGGATACGTCCACCTGCAACTGTGTCATGTACTGATGCGGGAAAAAAAATGGAAACAAGCATATGGAACCCCACCTGGAGTACTGCATCCAGCTCTGGGGCCCCCAACATAAGAAGGACATGGACCTGTTGAAGTGAGTCCAGAGGAGGGCCACGAAGATGATCAGAGGGCTGGAGCACCTCTCCTATGAAGACAGGCTGAGAGAGTTGGGGTTGTTCAGCCTGAAGAAGAGAAGGCTCCGGGTAGACCTTATTGCAGTCTTGTAGTACCTAAAGGGGACCTACAGGGAAGATGGGGAGGGACTCTTTATTAGGGACTGTTAACGGCTTTAAACTGAAAGATGGTAGATTTAGATTAGATATTAGGAAGAAATACTTTACCCTGAGGGTGGTGAGACACTGGAATGGGTTGCCCGGAGATGTTGTGGATGCCCCATCCCTGGAAGTGTTTAAGGCCAGGTTGGATGGGGCTTTGAGCAACCTGCTCTAGTGGGGAATGTCCCTGCCCATGGCAGGGGGAGTTGGAACTAGACGATCTTTTAGGTCTCTTCCAACCTAAACCATTCTATGATTCTATGATGATTCTATGATTATAGAGCATAGGTCTGACGTAAGCTATAAGGCACCTGATAATACACATACTAAAATGTTTCCATAGTATAAGCCAAAAACCTGCAGCAGCTTTCATAAGAAGTTTGATGTACTTCTGGACCACTTAACAATCATGAGCTGCTGCTTAATTTCCTTTCCCATCATTACTTACTGTCAATAAATGTGTGTGTTAAATTTAATTTTTCTCCTTTGTAATTAGTCTGGATCTACCTGCCTGACATATTAACTGATTCTACAATCTCACATTTGTGACATCAAATGATATCCATGGTGACAGGTTAAGATACATTCCTGAATGAGAGTGGTAAGTGGGTCATATTTGACTGGAAAGGGGAGGAAAAAACCAACCGTCCTTCATATATACTTGCTTCGGTTAGGCTAATCAGTAATTAAGGGAAGACAGTGTCTAAGAAAAAAGTACAAAATGGTACAGTTAAATTTGCTTAAGAGCTGATAATCACAGAGGCTTGTGAAAAAGTTTTTAAGATTATTGTGGGTAATGGAGGTGTTCAGAATATGTCCATCACTTTTTTGAAGACTGACTAATTTGCTTCATAACATTGGACTTAGTTCTATGATTTTTTTATTTTGTTTATAGTGGACTGTTCTGTAGAATATGCCACTTTATAATCATGTTGCAGCAGCTTTGATCTTTAAGTTCAGTCTAGATTTGACACTACAAAACCCCTCGTCCTTGTCCATTTGCATAAGGAATTTGGTCTTCTCTCAGGTTTATTTCCGTTTATCAACTTCAATTTTTACTGTGGACCATACTTGAGCAACAAAACTGTATCGCATGTATCTAGGTCTACATTAAAATTTGATGTGTTCTGCTGCATGGGCACCTGTGTCCTTGGATGCTATCTGTCAAAGGTGCTCCAGTGAACACCAACACTGTCAAGCCCACGAAACACAGCACTGCTGGCTTTGAAGGGCAGCTGAATAAAATATACTTAACAGGGTGGTCTTAGATGTCAGCAATGGCAGCTGCTGTGGTTCCTGATAAAATGGATTCGGTGGTGTGAGACAGTGTAACAGGGAATGAAGACCCTCCATTTACACACATTGACTTGAAGGAGCCAATATAGAGATACGGTAAGCAGGTATGACTCCTTTTATAGCAAATGGAGCCATTCCAACTTGTAGCAGGTCAGAATTTGGCTCGCTAAATTTATACTATAGAAGAACGAAGCATTTTTCATATATTTTCTCATAAAAACACCGGCTGTTGGCTTTGCTGCTGATTAACAACCTCCCACTTTCCCATTCTGGGCAAGTTGGTGAGGAAAGCTGTCAGACCAAGAACAGGATTGCTGGCAAGCCATCCTCTGGCCACGGCACGCTCCATAGAGCACACGGCTGTGTAGGAGAGGCTTTGCCATTTGGGAAACTGGGCTTCATGAATTCTAATCCATAGCAGCCCAAGTTTAGCTCCTTAGAAGAGCAAGCTAAATTAAAACTAACAACTTTCCCAAATGCAAAGGGATCCAACCACTATTTTTTAAATGATACCAGGATAGCATAGCAGGATGTGTAAATTGCTGCTTGATCGCTGTGAGAGTACATCTAATTTGATGCTTTCACGGGAAGAAACTCTGTGAGAGGAAAGTACCAGAATCATGTGTGGCACTAAATGTTGAAATTCACAGAAGACAATATTTGCCCTCTAAAGTGACTGACAGTTATCATTCAGGAGCGCACACAACAGCATCTGAGCAACCACAATGAAATCACAGACAGCTACAGCTTCACATATCCACAGTAAATCTTGGACAATTATTCCACTGACACTAAATGTGAGATAAATCAGAGGGAACTGTGAATTCCCAGTGTGAAAAGGGCTCAGTGTGGAAAATATTTATTCCTACAGACAATTTATTTGTACAGGGGTAGCTTACCCAGCGCCCTGCAGTGCTAGGTGCTGTACAAATACACAGCTTGTAATGCCTAGGCACGACAGACAACGGGAAGGAGAAAGCAAACCACAAACAGGACCAGCACTGCAGAAGCAGTGGGGTGCCCATGTACCACTGCGGCAGAGCTGGGAAGCAGAGCCCAGATCCCTCCTGTTCCACCTGGTGGAACTGCTCTTCTTCTCAATCCCACTATGGATTTTTAACAACTTATTTCACGAGCAACAAAGTTTGCCAATATGCTGACAACACTAATGTGCATAATTCACTAACCTTTTTTCTTGTTTCCACAGAAGAGTCTAAATAGTTGTTAAGATTGCAAATTAGTTCAGCTCTGCTTAAAGGATTAATTTTTTAGATCTTTGCAAATCAGAAAATTTGAAGAAAAAAAAAAAGAAATATAACGTTTTCCCGTAGGGTCTGAAGTAACTCCCCCAGCTATGCTGCTTTCAACTCCATTTCTGCTAACCAAGTGGCAAAGGAAAAGCTCTCTACACCAACTTATTCATGTCAGACACGACCTTGGGAAATGTTTTGTAATACGTCGGGACACAAAGAATATGTAATTCAGTAATTAGCAAGCATGCAGAAAGATTATATTCGTGTTTTATATGTATAGGTGGGTAGACAAACAAAGGAGGGACAGCAAACAGGAGTACTGAAACCATAGCAGGCTGGACAGTCAGTTTGATGAGAGTAGTTAAGAAGATTAATGTATACTCTAAACTGAACTCCCCCGGTCAGCCAGCGCTCAATAATTTAAAAGACAATGCCAGAGCCTTCATTTCAAGGTGACAGAAAATTCTGATGATGAAAGAGGTAGCTGAAAACTTACTTTTAATTAAAAAGCAAACAGGCTGAAGCTCCCATGTGCCTAACAGGAAGTAATACCATTTAGAAAACAGTGGGGAGGGATTATTATTTAGATAGTTCATTTTATTAAATAAAAGAACTGAAAGAGAACCAGTAACCACTTTTCTGCCCTAGTATCCTTAATAATATAAGATGATTACTCATCGACTTAATGAGAAAAAGTTCGAGGCTAAAGAGAAAGCAATTAAACTGACAGATTTATTGCTACCAAGAACAGATACCCACAAAACGCAGAGCTAGGATGCATTAAATGACCAGAATAATTCATGAACATTCCCAGGAAGATGAATAAATGGATGATAAAGCTCACATCTTTTACACGATACAAATAGGGAGACAGGTGACAAGCAAATTGATACGTGCATGTTCAGATGGACACAGAGGTGACATATTCCTAACATTCATAAAAAATTGATGAAAATGATTATACTAACAGTTTATGACACATGATAGCTCAGAAATTGGGCAAAAGAGGCCAGACTAAAACTCATTTTCTACAGAAGCTGGAGGTTTCCAGTTAGCTCCACTCTCTTGGCACAAACACTTTTAACCTGATGAAAGTTTAGTTACAAAACTATTTTAGTGTTAAGAATTTATGAGTCGTGGGCAAGAGATTTTTTTTCTAGGGATCATTGAGCTCTGCAGCGCCAGGCATGCATCATCTGCCACAGCACATGCCAGTGGGGAGCAGCAGTTCATCACGGTCACCTGTGACATTTTACTGACTGCTCCATCTTTTTCCCAATGCTAAACTCAACGATCTTAAACTTCAGCTTAAATTTCAGCATCAAAGGGCTAATAGGAAGTTAGTACATCACATCTTCTCCTCTGCACTTGGACAGACCACATTTGGCAGATGCTGTTCAATGAGGGGGATAAAAGAGGATGCTGGTGGAGAGCAACACTTGGCCCTGAATCTATTAGCCAGGACAGGCTCAGACGTTATCAGCCCAAACTCAATGCTGTATCTCAGTGCATCATCATTTTCAACCTTGCTGAAGTCAATGAGAGTACTCATGAGCTTTTACACTTCAGCCTATGATTAAGTACTTCACTAAATAAGGTCATTAAATTTAAATTGTAGATGCTTGCTAGGTACTCCTGAAGGTTGTTCTCTCACCTGCAACATATTCCCTTCAGGCTCATGGCTGGCAAAACAAGTGGCAAAATAACATCCCAATCTGCATGTCAGCAATCCTCCCACTAAACTTAAGACATGGGAAATTGATTGATTCAGGAGGGAGCTGTGTTTACCCTGCTGATGTAGGGAAGAACAGTATCATGTTACGGCTCTCAGAAAGGGATGAGATATACAGAAAAGAAGAGGTGTATGAACCTGGCATACCGCAGCGTCTTGCAGAGATATCTCAGTTTGTTTGAGTAGCAGAAGCCATGCAACTGTGTTAATGCAGTGTTTTGCCACTGTGTATTTTTGCCACTTCTCAGTAGGAATAATCAGCCCAACACAGTACTTCGCTAGTGCAGTTAACTACCTTGGGTACACGTGCATGTGTTGGCCCCCATAGAGACATATCCTAAAGGATTCCCATAGCACTTCCAGAAGCTATCAAGCTATTTTCACTTCTCTCTCCATTCAGCTTGTACACCTCAAAGCAGCCCTCTACCTTGCTTCCTTCTCCCAAACAGGCTATCAATCACGAAGCGTATGCTAAAGCCATAATGCAGATAACAGACCATTAAAAGCTCAAATGAGACTGCTAAACACATTTCATTAATCATAACACAATCTAGTCTTGAACCAGGAGCTACAGCTTTGGCAGACTGGGAATGGAAGGCTTCTTTCTACCCATTTCTAGTGACTGGGAAAAGGAGAACAGCTTCTGAGCTGGTTACCTTAAACCTTTCGCCCTTCCTCCTCTTCCTCAGGTGCACGCGGCTTGTGAGGGCTACATTGCTGGGCAAAGAGAGTGAATAGAGGGTAAAGAATAAAAATAAGAGAGCTCCTAAGAAGAAAGAATGTGAATACTGTTCAGAGAGCCTGGTTTCTCAAAGGAGCCTGAACACCTGCAACTCACACCGATTTAATAACAGTGCTTCTGAAAAACTGGCCGAACTGGCTCCCTCTTCCTGGGAAAAGGCCTTTATTTAGGGATTTGACAGGGTACCAGATAAAGGAATTTTCTTCCTAGGGGTCCAGACCCAGTGCTGAATCTAACAGTATAAAAGCATAGCAGGTAAAAGCTAAAGGAAACATTGTGAAAAAGAGATGCTCCCTTTGCACCACTTCTTATTGTTACATCTCTGGCTTTTCTCAGTAGCTTCCCAAGCCCTTTCCAGGGAAAGGCAGCAGGTTACTCCTTTCCTGCTAGGCAACTGGCAGGTTAACAGGAGTTACCTGCCAAGCACATCTGGCTGTTTAACTCCCCCTGATGCCACATGCCTCTACATATTAGCTTAAAGGGGAGACATACTTTTCTTTTTTCTGGTGGAGCAGGTTGGAGAAGGTGCTTTCAGACGAGCTAAGTTGTTTCCTTGAACAGCAGACACAGAAGACACTATCAATAAAAGACCCGACTTTAATAATTAATTGGAAGAGTGAACATGCCTATCAGCACGGGGTTCAAGTTTAATCCTAGTGGAGGATTTGAATCAACAAACTTCTTGCAAGGAGGCAAGGTTTTTTACCTTAGCTTCACCTCATTGTGGTCATGCTGAACTGCCCGGTTTAGATTTATAACAAACACTTCCAAATGAGTAAGGAGATCAGCTGCTGACATCATTGGATGGAGTTTACTATGCAATGTTAAAAAAAGGGAAAGAAGTGTTGAATGCAGAACAAGAGCTTTCAAAAACACAGTAGCAGAGGCTTGATTATGCCAGACATCAGCTACTCTATTTTTGAGCTGATTCTGTTCACGGAGGTATGTATTTGTTATGTTATCACATAATTCCCATATACTAAAATGATTCTATTCCAATGAGGTGTGTCCCAGGTAGGATTCTAGAGCACTACCAATTAAAAGGTAAAAATAATTTCCTATGTTAATAACTCCTGATTCCTGTTAGTTTTGGGGGAAAGAGTTGTATTATAACCATACTATCACTTTCGTTACTTAACGCGGCCTGATATTTTAAGATCTGCAGTACCTACTGCTCTTTCTTGTGCCCTGCTGAATGGAGTTGGATATAGAGGATGAAACTGTCCCTGCAATATCTGCTAAAGAACTTTGACCCTACTGTGAAATTTCTTGAACACACTGTGCTTTATGGCAGGGGTTGGAAACAGTCCTAAGAATTCGGAAAATTAAATTCCTGTAAATTAACTGTGTTTCTACAGTCCAATATCTTCCTTCCTCTGTGGGGCTAGGAAGCAGGAGCCCCACCATACCTTGGAGGTGTTTATTAGTATTGCATATCCTAGAAGTATCTAATAATGGGAAGAACTTGCTTTTCTGCTTTTTTTAAAGAGTAAGCTTTTTGCTCTTATGACTGTTGCGAAAAGCAAGGAAGTGTAACATTAATGAGCCAGACAACAAACAAGAACTATACACTTCCTTTTTCTTAACATCATTTTTAAGTAGGCCTTCTGATCTTTTGAGGGTTTTACCATAGTAGGCTATCCCCATTAAGGCAGGTGTCAGGAACTAACCTGTCAAAGTCAGTATTTCAGGTCCATATATACCTTCTCACAGGGGATTTTTTCTGCTGTGTGCAGAAGGCTATGATGACACCTTTACTTTCTCTGGCACAGCTATACGTATCTTTTCCGATGCCAGGCTTTTGCAACAGAAGTGGTATTTCCTTGGTAGCCATCAAACGCTCATGCAGCCAGCCAGGATACAATGGAGATAAAGAGATACTGGTCCCATACTGACAGCTAGCTGGCAAAGATTTCTATACCTGTGTTGTGCATTAACCCTGGTGAGCAGATAAGCACCACGCAGTCCATCATTCACTGCCCCCTCCCCCCGCATTGGGATGGGGGAAGAGGAAAGGAAGAATAAAAGCAAGAAAACTTGGGGGTCAAGATAAAACAAACAAACAAATGATTGTTTAAAAAGTGAAGGATAAGTGGAAAAAGAGGGAAGGGAAGAAAACAAACAAAACAAGTGATGCCAAGGCCCCTCCTATGGGTAGACCAATGCTCAGCTAGTTCCTGAGCAAAACATGGCTAGTCCCCGGCTTGTCCCCTAAAGCCTCCTCTTCTCCCTTTTATTGCTGAACACGACATTACATAGTATGAAGTAGCTCTTTGGCTAGTTTGAGTCATCTGCCCAGTTGCATCTGCTTCCAGCCTATTGTGCACCCACCAATCTATTCACTGGGGGCAGTGTGAGAAACAGAGAAGGCCTTGATGCTTTGCAACCACAGTTCAGCAAAAGCTAGAACATTAGTGTGTTATCAGTACTGTTTTGGTCAAAAATCTAAACCCCAGCACCATATGAGCTGCTATGAAGAAAATTAACTCTGTTCTAGCCAGGCCCAGTACAACCTGACACGTAAAAAACAAAACCCAAACCCCCATACATATCAAAACCACTCAACTACTGTGAACAAAACAAAGAGAGTAACTAACCTGCTTGCTACTAGAATGTTGTTTCTGTCAAATGGGTAACTTAACCAATTCCTCTTACCTTCTGTCTAAGAAAAGGGAAAATATCAAATGCTGCAAGAGGGTAAAATAACTACCTGTAAATACCATTTTTGTTTTCCCCATTAAAAGAACTTGCAAGCTGTAAGGACTTCCCCAAATACAGCCACCAGTAGCTGTACCAATGCAAAATGCTGCACTACACAAAGCTAGCCTGGCATCGCGTGAAACAACTCTTTGGTTTCAAGCAAATGCAAGTTGCAGTTCACCTTATTTAGACTACAGGCAGGTAACATCAAGTAGTGATGACCAGACTTCCCAGTGTGAGCAAGGTGAAATACTTGCATATGCAGATCAGACTAAATAATGCTGGTATACAAAGGGATCCAAGTCACGGTGAACACTTTAGATGGGAGAGTATCCAAAGAGAACACAGTTGAGAGCATTGGAGCTACCCTGTCTTGGTCATCTCGTTTTTATTTGGGTTTCGCTGCAGTACGGCTTCTTCAGGAGACCTGACAGCGTTACATGGATATGACATCTCTCCACCGGCAGCTGTCCATCTTTGGAGCTACATCACCTTTCTCTTTCTGCAAGATCTGCTTAAGCGAAGGAAAGATTACTGCCCTGTTCAGCCATCGCGAGCTACTGCACGTGGGTTTCTTTTGCTATGGTCTTTTGCCAGACATTTCACAGACCCTCATGTAAATGTGATCCAAGCTTTGAGTGAGGGAGTGAAAATGTTAAGGGGGGTTGGGAAAAAGCAGGAAAAATCTTACCACTGTAAGACTGCATGAGTCAGGTAAGGTGTATCAATAATTAAACATAAAAAAGAAAGAAGCAGAACGAGTGTGGATTAGAGGTGCAGCCCAAATATGGGCTGGAACTAATGAAGCTTTTCTTTATGCCATCAGAGAAAGTTTATTACATGTACTTCAAAGGCAGTTGACTTAGTGAGCAGTGGAGGTGGGTCAGAGATACATTCTTTCCAGGGATGCTCAGCATAAAAGCAGAAGCATTCATAATGGAATGGCTGAACTGGCTATGAAAATAATAACCCATGACTTGGGAAAATTTTAAGGAGAGGATTAAACCTTAAAATAAAAAGAGAGAGAGGGGAGGAATGGCATATAAAATAAAAACAGAATCCTGCAGTTATTTCACAGCTACAAAAGGTGTGTGCTGATGCTGTACATGCTTCTCATTTGGAGCTCTGGCCAGGTACAAAAATCCTGACCTGTGATACACCAGGCTGTTAAAATTCCTCTACTCTCTTCAGCTGAGGCTGCCCAACCGAATGCTAACAGTACTGAAAGTGGGGTAAAAAGTGCCTTGATTGCCAGTGTAAGTGTAATTAAATTGAGACCTATTGCACACACCACCGGACCAGAAATGTTACAGAGCGACCTAGAGGGATAACAGTGAGAGTGGGAAATAAGAAAAAATCAGCCTGGAAAAAGTACAAGTCAATAAACTTGAGGAATAGAAACCAAACCAGAGAGAAATACTGAATGGGGTGGAAACCAGGGGAAAGCAGTATATTAGAAAATAAAGAGGGAGAGCTGTGATCTTTTGTGCTTTTCACAGGAACTGAGAGACACAAACTGCTTGGCTCTTGTCTCACTTGTGAGGCTCCCTGGCACTGAGCCCCTGCTTGAGTGAGACCCTCCTTCCTCTAACGCTGAATCTTGCCTGAACTTTAAGTAATGTGGAAAGAAAAAGCTGCGGTCACTGCTGACAGTAGTCAGGCATAACATAGCATCTGTACAGTACTGAATATCTAAAATGCCCTCGTAACAGCGCTGTAGCGCCAGACAAATCTAGCTGTTTCTCTTGCCACCCTGTAGCTAAAGCTCCTTGTGATTCACAAGAAATCACATCAGTTTGGCAAGTAAGTAATTATTAACATCCATTGATAATGCAATGGCATTTCAAGAACAGGACTGTGCCACTACAACATGGGCTATAGTCTATGGAATAAATAAAGGAGACCCTTAAACTACAGCTTGGCATAAGCAGACAAATCCCACAGTATTCCAAGCTAAATGAAAGCTATCACATCTTCTCTTTCATGATCACCAAATTTATCTACATTTCACAGTTTCCAGAAGTTTGGTTCCTAAATTTTTTCGTGAATTTTAACAGCGTTTCATGGGGTTTTACTTTTCAGAAAAAAAACCCCAAACCATTATCTGGATCAACTGTTTTCCTGGTTTTATGTTGAGCATAGATGGTAAGACTACTTCTGGGAGACCTCTGCTGCTCATTGAAGTCTGCTGTCTTAGGAAAAAAAACCCACAGTGCATCTCATGTATACACTGTTTTCTAATTAAAAGCTGAATCCTCATCTCATTTTCACCAATATAAATCCAAGGATAATTTAAATGAAAGTAATGGAATTACTCTGGATTCAGTCTATGGTAAATGAGACCAGGATCTTCTTGGCCTAATCTCATAAATGTCTCCCTTAAGATCTCCATTAGTAACACTGGCTTTTTAGTGAAAAATGCACCACATTCTTGCAAGATCCCCTGGTGGGGAAAAATGGTATTTTTTAGTACATTAATTTTACACAATTACATTAAAACTTTTGGTGAGACCTCAGGGGAAACGGTTACAACGTCCTATTATCTCAATATACTTTCTCACCAACAGCACTAGAAATACATAAGGAAACTCTGCAACAACCCTAACATATAATTAAATAACTAGTTTCAGTTTGTGTATATTCTAAATCTATAAGGGGAAAGCGTAATTCAACCACACCTGTTTTCCCTCATAAGTATCATTAGTACTAATTACTTACAACTTCACTCATGGCAATCGCTGGATGATATTCAATTGCTTTCAATATATTGCTGAGAGATCCTAATTCCACTTGCAAGGCAGGAAATGGGTATCGGTAATTGGTAAAGGTGCTTCAAGCTTTTGGGCTAATAATACAATTGTGATAGCACTTTATCCTGATTCATCTGGAAGAGTTTGCCCCCTCTTTGCCCTTTGACAATGGGCCCACTATGCACAAGGCATCAGAGCTACAAAGCTCCTAGAAGCAAGCTCATGTTTTGCCTGACAGCTAGGCCAGACAGAGGCAGTCTTTGGAGAGTAGAACAAAAAGTACTAGCTATTTTGGATGTCTTAAGAAGCATATCCTCAGTGCATTTTTGCAGAGATGGACATGTAAGCATGACTTCTTTCTTTTTTCCCCCCAAAGCTCTCAGCCTTAAATCACAGATCTCCTGTCTCTGCTTTGAACTCCAGTTGCAACTTCTTTCAAAGTTTATCACTGCTTTTTCAAGCACTGGTCACAAGGGGACGAAAATAATGAAAGGTGCTCTCCAGGTCTCAACACACTTTCCAGAGATTTCTAACCCAATCTTTAGTTCTTAATTTTGACAACCTGGAGACCTTACATATTGTTAGAGAAATGATTAAACATCTTCCTCTTCTACCAAGGGATAAATTAAGACTAATCATAGCTTGGGATCACTAAAATCAAATTTCTTCTACTTTAGATTCTGCTTTCCAAGCTTCTTCCCAAGAAATTAGCATTCCCATCTGCCTTCAACGTGAAAGTCAGAGCTACATAGCAAGGTACCCTAGAGCAATACGTTTCAATGAAGTTAGTCCAACCCTCACTCCAGCGATGGCTCTATGTTCATTAGTATACAGGATCTGTTCATGACTGAGTCATCCAGCAGAGCAAATCTGGTACATAATCAAATGTGGGCACAGAATGACATTTCTATTGCATTAGCCAGAACACATGATTTGGAGTTTATGCTGACTTTAAGCTTACTATGGAAAGACAGATGGTATGTGATCCAAGGTAAGGTTTCTCAGAATAGTTAATCCATTAATATTTTGGGACAGAAATGAATCAGTGAATTTATACCAGATTACCACTTAGTGCTAGGTACCTATGATATTTTGATCCAGTACCAAGATCTCTAGTTTTTTAATTACTGTCACAAAATAACAGCCTTCATCAATAAGTCTCTGCACCTCATAATTTTGTGCCTTTTAGGGAAAAGTTAAGAACAGACCTGGATATCTGGAGAAGTGTGCCTTTCCAGTTCAGAAAGAGTGTGTTCCAGCAAGGAACGGACCTCAGGTGTGGGCTGCTAATGTTTTCATTGTACTATACAAAGCACATGGTGATGGGATGATAGGAAAAGGGTTGTAAACCATAAGAAAGGTGAAAAACAAGGCAGCTCAAATAATGGTGTCACATCTGCAATGACAAAACCTGAAGCACACGAAGAACTATCGTTACTGAAACACACTGATATTCAAGTGCAGTATTTGCTGCCCACGTCTGAATGGTAGTGACTGTACTGACTAGGTCAGACTAATGCTGATTATATGTTCTGTACTGCCAATACACTCAGAATCCTAGGGGAATACAGTGGGTTAGGAAAACTTCTTTTCTTTTACAGGGCTGGCAAAGAGCGTATCTCAACATGAAGCTCTTCCTTACCTTTTCTTCACCTACAAAAGGAGATCACAAATTCTCCCTCTGCACAGGAGTGTATTCCAGACCTAGATCCATCCCTGACATGCTCCCAGGGACTGCAATCTTTCTTCTTTACCTGAGCTCACCTCATACAGCAATCTCAGCCAAGTGAGACAGGAGAGAAAATAATCAGTCACGAAATCGAAGGAAGGATTGTTTGTTGATATAGAGGGCTCCATTAAAAATGAAGCTCATATAAGGGGTAACAGCTGCCTTAGCATTAGTACTGGGTAAGGTAGTAGCAATTTTAAAAAGCTTAAGGTATGTCTATTATTTGGTTTGGTATTACTGCTCTTTAAGAACCCACACATGCATATAAACTACTCAACAATGAGTTTTCTAATTATTAAACAAGTGGAAAAGATGGCAGCTTTGAGCATCTGTCCATAGTCCAGCTCTTAAGAAAATTAAGATCTCCTAATCCAGCCATAAAACCCAATTATGAACCACAGAGTTTATAGCAAGACTGGCAAAAAGAAGAGGCCATGGGAGCCTGTTCTTCATTAGAGGAGGAAAAACTGTTCAAAGAATGGATTTGTACTGAGTGGAGCTAGTTAGTAAGATTAATGAGTAGAAATCACATTGCATGGTGGTCAGTCTTCAGTAATTTAATTGAAATAGGAACTAATTTCAAGGTGATAGAAAAGTCCCTTGGAAGTTTGGCTACAATTTTTTTTTCATGGAGTAGAAGTCAACATGTCATCAGCATGTAAAGGAAAAGGAGAAGCAAGTATTTACAACATTTAACATTTGACTTATTCATTTGAAACTTCTTGACCAGAGAAAGGAGTTGTAGAAGACCAAGGAGGGAATCGTGTCCAGAAAATTTTTATTAGATTAGGTGGAACAGGTCTCATCTGGAAACTTCAAGATCATGAAGGGGATTTCCAATACCATAAAAATGAGGGATAAGGAGCATCCTTGTCCTTATCCTTTGTCCTTATCCTTATCCTTTATCCTTATCCTTATCTTGTTCACCTCTCTGAACAGGTTAGAGGGAGGCATTCAGAAAGCAGGAAGGAAATCCTATTGCCCACTAATCATCACTCCCAGGTAGGGCTGAGAAATCCAGAGTAGAGCCTGGAGAACTGAGGGTCAAATGAGAGGAAGTAATAGCAGACCTGTCTAAGCTTGCAAAGGGGTCGGTAACCATGAAGCATGCCTGAACTATACGGCATTCCCTGCTGCCTGATTGACCTGGGCAAGGGCAACTCTTGCAAGATCCTAGCTGGAAGCTTTTATGTTCTTTAAAACATGCATATCAGGAAGAAAAAGTTTTTTCATCATTGATGCAACTGATTATAGGAAACTGATAGACTTGTGCCTCCCCATAAAAATACTGATCAATAACAATCTCCACAGCTGTCTGGCTATGCTTGTCTATCCTCTTTCCAAATAAGCTGTGGCTTGTCATAGAATTATGAACCTGTAACAGTATACTCTGTGCTACAATAGTTTGCTGGGACAGAGTAAATGGTCTACGACTGGTCCATAACTTCAATTTGAAGTTTGATAGTAAAGATGCTCAGTAATCTATCAGAAGTTAAGAGAGCTGATATGCTCCAGCGGTTCACTGCTCTGGGAGAGCCAAGTAACAAGTAAATGGCGATACAGCTTTGTGAAAGGAAAAGCTCTATTACCATTCTTTATGAACCCAAGAGACTTTGCAGCGCGCAGCTGTTAAAGATATCACACAGGGAGAGGGAAAGCCCTCAATAGAGACAGATCCCAAACAATTTAGGGCTTGCCAGGTCACAACCAACACCCTGAAGCTCGCAGGCTATCTGTATGCAGCTGGAACTGGCTCTCAGCATGAGGCAGCGCTTTGTAAGAGGGCTGTCTCGTTCGGCAGTTCTCACTTCAGCCTCTAAATAGTCTCAAGGAGCAGCCCCATGCAGAGAACATTAAAGTAGTCCCGTCTTTTGATAACTACAACTATCATGACAAGTTGTTTTTATACTAGCTCCCTGGTACACAATCTAAACCCTAACTCCTGTTTTGCAGTGGTTTTGCTTGAGTATTTACACATACGGACTGATTAGCCAGCCCTGCTCTAAGCTTAATACTTCTGACCTCCAAGTTAAGCAACAGGAATTTACTTTTACTCTTTCTCTGTTCTAAGTCAACCATGACCCTAAGTTTTCATCCTGGATTTAAGTATAGGCTTCATTTTTGTTGTTTATTACATCATTCTGACACTCTATGGAATCCCTGTAGTGTACTGTGATACACCTGCAAAAAGGCCAGAGTTAAAGACACTACGTGAAGAAGACAGAAAAAAAAAAGAGATTCTCATAAAAACTGTCACCCACAACAGCATGTTTCTATGGTAATACAGGACTGCTTTGGGTTGTTATGGCAACTAAACCTTTAAAAGCAATAGCATAAAACCAAAGCAAAAAAAAATCGCAAAAATGGAGCTTCATCACTGCTCTTCTCAATTTTACAAATCATTCTCAGCCTTCCTACCCCATACAAAGACTAGACTGGGTATTACAGGGATCAAAACTCTTGAGGAAGAAAACCACTTGGCTTCATGGCAATGGGTGTGCAGAGCCTTCTTACCCATCTCTTAGAAACAAGGACTAGAAGCGCTGGTCCACAAGCAGAGCTCTCGCACCATAAAGCAGAACAAATAAAAAAGTGATAACAATGACAGTAGGACTAATTCCTGACTGCAGCCAAGTGGGGATGATATCTGCACTACCCACCTCGCAGGAGGGACAGGCCAAAATCACACTGAATTAAATGCTGGGTTAGCTCCTTAATGTTACTGTGTACTTCATTACTTCATTGGCAAGTTTTCTCTTATAGTCAGGTGCTGCTGCCAAGAAAATGCAGAAAATTTCTACATACATACACTTGCTTCTACATAGCTTCACAGAAACTTACTGTGATATATGACATTTTTAGCTAATCTCAGATAGCTTTCAAGATAAATAATCTTGACTAACTTGGGATGTGTTGCCACTTCTTCCTTTTCCTATTCTTTCTTTCCTGTATATTCACTCCTGCTTTCCATCTCCACAGTTTTCTCATTTACCTACCAGTTATGTCCACTTCCTATTATTATGTTTGAAAGAATTATATGATCATGAGAATGGAACTGACAGTGTGCAAATACCCTCTTCTAATTCTGCCGAGGTGCCTCGAAACTTGTACCCCAGCAGTGTGTCCCTTTGCTGCCCTGCTTATGCACTTCAGCCTTCATGCACATCAGACCTGGCCGAGGTCACCCAACTCTTTTTTACTTGTGACCCATATCAGGGGTCTAGAGTTGAAAGGATAGCATATTTAAAGATTGCTTCTCCAACTATTCACATCTTTTTTCAGTTAGCCTATAAAAGAAGTTGTAAGTTCAAAGCAGGAATGTTTATGTAAATCAGGGAATATAGGAGCTAGACTTCTTTACTGATGTAAGTCAGCATCATCCTGTTCACTCCAGTGTTTTATAAGGTTAGTTTATACCAGCCGAGATGTGCTTTCTCAGGAATTTAGGACACCGGTGTAATAATATTCAGATCATAATTTCTTAGTAGTCTGGGAAAGTGCCTGAATGTCCAAATACTACAAAAATTGGTGCCAATATGACTCTGACGCAGGTTGGCAAAAAGCCTGTAGACAGCCCTACAGAATGCCACTTGGCACCTGCAATAACCATATCCTGAAGCATGCAGGAAGGAAATATTATTACTCTCTATTAAACATAACATGTGAAGGAAGACATGGTAATGCCATGAATTAATGAAGTTCAGGAGATCCTGAGCCAGTTTCAGAGGCGATGTGCATTTCAGTAAGTTGCTGTGAGCATCAACTGGCAGACATTTTGCATTGACGACAGAAGAGTGGTAGCATCAAGTGAGCCAAGAACAACTTTGTATGAGAAAAAAGTATGATGGCTCACTTCATTGTAGGGCTTCGGTCCTGCTCAAAGTTAACTGTCTCAGAAGAGCAGAAAGAAGCAGTAAGCACATGTAGGTCCTCAGCCCTGGGAAGGTTCACGGTCTGGCCTATTTGTCAACAGCAGCACTGACTGCTGTAACACCTTCTTGGCTATACACCTTCACCTCTGTTCCCATCAGACAAATTCTCTTGGTATGTCACAATAGCACTTATTTGACAGCTCCCATGGTCCCTAAGCAGATAGAAAAAAACGCATCCCCGAACACGGACGTAAGTAGCTTCAGGGTTTCACTTAGTTGTGCCACTAGTTAATGGCTCTCAAGAAGCTGTTCTGCTGGCATGTTCAGTCCCAGCACCACAAGGAATCCCAGAACCATAAGGACCAGAAGCAGCTGACACGGGGGTCATCTTACACTCAAACAGGAAGAGCATCAGCTTAGATCTTGAGACCCTTTTAAGTGTTCAGGCAGTGCAAAGGAAACATAAATTGGCCTGGGTCTTCACCAGAAAATGTCGAGTGTGCATCTCTCTTAGTGACATGAACTTGCACACCATTTACTGCAGCTATGGATTTTGCTCTTCAGGTCCAAATTCTTTTCAGGACTAGCCCTTGTGCAATGGATGGTGTTACAGATCACCATACTTGACACTTAAGCCCAAACTATGAATCCCACTTTGGCTAAATACAGGAAATAAAATAAAACTACAGAAAAGTTGTGGACACACTTGGTCCCTGAGTTTTACTGTGTGTTTATCAATCAACTTTTTGTATGTATCTGGAAGAGCTAGGACAAAAATCTTTCTGATGTTAGCAGTGTCTCAAAGCACAAAAAAGATTTACCTTGAGGAAAGAGTCAGAGGGAGAAAAGCTCCTTGGTTTAATTGAACTGCTTGGCCCATGCTGAATGCAAGCTGGAGATTACTGCAAAGAACGTGGAGTAGAGCAAGCTTGAGATTTAAGTAAAATAAAAACACTTGGGAGATGCAGAGTGAAGTGGGCCGTTATAGACATACCTAATTTTTTCTTTTAGCTTGAGGGTTAAAATAAGGGGTTCAAACATCCCCAATTGTCTAGATTGCTTGGAAAAATGAAAACCGTGAGGTTTCTATTTCCCCAAAATTGGACTGATTATTGATTTCGTTAACAGGTCTAACTTTTAGCTCATGTAACCATCCCCAGTTTTTGCTCATGATGCATTTGTACACAGCCTTAGTGCTGTTCTGTAATAAATTGGTTTAATTTTGTACACTCTTTTCCCTCTTCCCTGGTTGTGCAGAGAGCAATACCATGCACTCATCCTGCTGATGGGGCAATCATACCATTGACCTCTGGGCAATACATTCTACCTTCCAGCTTGAGCCTGTGAGACAGATATTCCCTATGCCACTTTACCCTATGCAAATCCATGTGCTGCCAAGGACAGTATTACAGACATAATTTGCGGCATGAAACCAAAAAGGTGAAACCTCGGATGAGAGCTTTGTAATTGGAAAATGGGGCCTTAGGTCCTCAAAAATATGGATTGCTAATGCAGAACAAGGTAGGCTCAGAGAATATGCCTGGTTCAGAGAGGGAGAAAACAGAATATCAAGTTATTACAATGCATGTCACAGAGAACTGTGAAAAGCATATGTGCTTGATAGATTGCATGTGATTAAAATGAGGGCCTTAGGCACGGAAACCTAGCTATTAAATATCATTCTTTCTTTAGTCCTAGTAATATAACTATCAAACCTTAAAGTAAACTTCATTTGTTAGGTGAATGACCCATGTGTCTCATCTGCTTGGCTTTTTCACGCATGCAGAGGTGTGTGAATCATCATTACACATTATTAATTGGAATGATGGACAGCTTGCCACTCCCTCCATATTCACTGCCTGCTGATGCACTTGCTTTGCTTTACTGTCACCTACAGAATGCAGACTGACTGGCCAGACTGATTAGTACATGGACTTAATTTGTGTGCCCCACCCCAGAAGGCTGCCAGACATTCGGGTTTGGGTTTCTTTTTAATATCCCTCTAAAAAAAGACCAATTAAACAAGTTGTGAGTTGATGGGACGGGGGTACTGAATGTATCTGAGGGGGAACATGTCTGTAATTGCACAAGAAGGGGAACAGATTGCAGGAGAAAATGATCAACCCAAAACTTTTATTGGTGGACAGCAACTCCTGATCGATTTCCCCTTTTTAGTTGGGATGGGGGGTTATTATTGTTTTCCTCCTCAGTTTGTTCCCACCCTCTGCTCTCATAGGTTTTCGTTTCAGCACAGCCTACTGGCATCCTGTTCCCAGAAATGCACTTTTCCTCTGCCAAGAACAAACATGCAAAGCAGAAATGCTCTTTCTCCCAGTGTGTACCCTCTAGGAGCTGGAATTTCTAGCTTCTGGAAAGTCACAGCTTCTGCCAGTCAAGGGAGATGGGGATATGCACTTTGCTCCTCTGATGCCACGCTCTGCCCAGATTTCTCTCAATAAATATTTGCAAGGCAGTTCAAAAAGCTCTAGGTCCATTCTCCACGGTTGGAGTACTTGAGATTAATAGAATTAAAGTCTCTTTAAATCCTGAAGAAAGAGCTCAGAGGAGACAAAAACTGTTTTTTCTTTAACACTGTGTGAGTCATAGAATGTTTAGTTTGGGTGTTTGATACATCACAGCATCTAAGCCAAAAAGACAGCTGTAGAATGAGTGGCAGGTTAACAAAGACTGAAGAAAAATAAGGCAGAAAAAGCACTAGATTGATGTTGAGAAGGTGGAAAGAAGTCCTCAAAATTACAGTGTTGCCAACAAGATTTTATTACAAATCTTGTAGTATGTGGTGGGTTTTTATTCTGAAAACTCCAGTTGTGGAATCAAAAGATGACAAAAGAATATCAGCTTTCATTTTTAATTAAAACATTCCTAGCCCCCATGGGAAAAAGCTTGAAAACATGACCAAAGGGTATCCCTTGGAAATCAAAACGGAAAAATAAAGAACCCAAATCTTTTATTTTATTTTATTTTAGAATTTCCCCCACCATGAGTTATACCCAATTTCTATGCACTGTTGGCCTTTCACCTCTAAATATTTCTGCCTGGTGGCAGAAACAGACAAAGAACCATTCAGCTAAAAAAGAACTATAGATGTTTCAGAAACTGCAGCCATTCTATTTTGGCAGCAATTCATAATCAGAATTTTCTGATTATGTCCCTTGTCACATTAAAACCCATAAACTAGAATGTGCACATGCTGATCCATATAATAAACTCTCTCCCCTGGATCTCATTTACTGAGGTCAACTTCCTTACATACTGCCTCCTCAATAAAGGAATACCATAGCAAAGCAAACTGCAATTAGGAAAAAAAAAAAAAGGAAAAAAAAAAGAACTTCCAGCCAGTCAGCTTATGTGACAAGTGTGGACAGACAGAAGTGTTTTTCCTTAGACCCACAGAATCAGTAAGTCCTATCTCTTTGCTTGATCCCCTCCTAATTAAAATCAGCAAAACTAACCTCCAATCACAGTTACAAGCTTGCCTTTTTTCCAAATATCCTACATTTTTCCTTTCTTTGGCTCTTCACCAAGATAAACTGCAATTCAATGTTCACTCCTGTAGTTTCACACACAGGTGATAACAACAGCATCGTGAGACAGAGGAACACGACCCACCCCAGCATTCCTATCACCTGTAGCTAACCAACAGGACTCTTTATCAATGAAGCTTCAAAGCTTCTGCAACAGAAAAGAAGAAAACACTGCGATACAACAATCAGGAATAGAAAATCTTAAGCAGATGGAGTCTCCCTAGGGACCTTTTCAAGAGAAAATGTATTTCATTTGTGAAATAACCCTAGGATGAGCTATGTACTGTAGTCCAACCATTAAACACTTATACAAGTCTTTGAGAAACTAACAGATGTTCCTTTTATGAGCAAAGACAAGTGCCATTCGGCCTTTTTAGACACCTATAAAAATTCAGATAATTTTAACCTATTTTAATAGCTGCCTGACAATTTTATTAATGCACCATGCTACAATGTGATCCTGTTTCCTTCACAAAAAGACTGACTCATATCATGGATTTTTACACACTAAGGTGCACGTTGCTAATGCCTTCCTCTTGATTAGTAAAAAAAGACAACCTATTGTACTGACCAGAAGGAACAGAAAAATCTCTGCAGGATTTAACACAGTGTGTCAGCCTGCAGAGATCCTGTCTCAAAATGATCTGTGGAAGCTTTAATGATTTACTCAGTGTAAACTGACAGACTGAACTACAGAACATGCCCAGAATCAATTCTGTGGCTCAAACCCTGGCTTCAGCCAGAGGTGACAATCAATTTTAAATTTTAATCTTGGCAACAACTGAATATTTTACATCATCACAAGAAGAGCACACCTATAAAAAGTACAATCTTTGCAGAAGAAGAGCCTAGGTCTATGACAGGTATAGTTTATTAAAACGGGGCTTCACTGATAGAGCCAAATTCAGGGAAATTTATACAGCACCTGCTGACTCTGCCTGACTCTCACCGGTGCCATCAGCATCTCACTTTCTGGCACACTAAATTCACACACAAATGAAAAGTTATGCATGCATTTGATATTACAGTCTTATGCATAATAGTTCTTGTAGGAATATCATTACTAAACCACCTACACAAGATGTTGAATCTTGTGATGGTTGTGATTTTTTTTGTTTTGTTTGCTCTTTTTCCTGAAGATTGCAAAAATAGCATGAACCTAGATTGTTACCTCAGGCATTCTGCGGAGCAATATTCCAAAGCACCCACATACTGAGTGTTTGCAAATTTTAAGTTTGGGATTGACTATGTGCCAATCTCGCTTCAGCTGTGGGCACTTGATCCTGAACCAAAATCGCTGTTGACCTTTTCTGGTATTTATGATGTCGGTATGGATTTTTATCATTGTTTGAGCTCCTGACACAAAGCAAACAGCTTCTATAGCATGTTTTTATTCATGCAAAGTATGAATATGGGAATCTCAGCCTCCCTATCAAGCTTGCCATTTCTCCTTCTTGGATGCCTGGTTGATGGAGGTAGGTGAAACTGCCTGACTGCCTTCATCAGCTTTCTAGAGAAGAATTACTTGCACAGATGAACACTAATTGTAGCTTATATTCTCTGGATGACTTAATCTACAAGTAGAGTTATTTGAAATACACTAGGTATGTACTATCCAGCTTCTATTGTTTACAAGTACTTAAAATATTCATCATATCAGCTAGCTGGATTGTGAGACTAACATGTAGTAGTAGGACATCACTGGTCAATATAGCCTCTAAGTTAGGCTATGTACTTAGAAATGCCATAATGCCCTTAGATGTAGCATTCAACTTAATACAGAATCCCCAACACTGATCTCTACAGGGATTATTCAGGTCTCATTTGTGAGTCTCAGCTGTGAGTCACACATAGCAACAGCCTAAAGGAACCAGGCAGACCCGAGAATTGTCACCTGACACTAGGGAAAGCACAAAGACCACCTCTTTCTATGTATAGGTACAGCACCCAGCACAAAGAGGCTGTGATCCTGACCAGAACTGCCACCTGTAAGACAAATAATTATGATGACTGTTATAGTCAGGTCCCAAATACCATTTACAATGAATGCTCTTGAGAACCCATATTTAACAAATAGTTAAAGTAAAAATCAGAAGTTTGTAAAAAAGAACCCACATTTCAATACCAAGAGTTTGGGTGAGCAAGGATAGTAAAACAATTAGCTGACGTGGCCTTTAAAAGAACTTTAAGATTGATGGCAGAGAGCATAGCTTTGGACTGGTTCTTTTCTCAGAAGAATTCACACAGTTTCTGCAATAAAAGCATATTGGTTACACTAATCCTTGCTGTCTGAAACACTTTGCAGCACTTCATCCAAGAATGCATATGATCTACAGTCCCACTCTTCTGCCCTTAGGCTAGATTGCTTTCTCAAGTTTAGAACTGTCAAAATCTAGTGCAAGATGAATAGAAAACATAATCAGTGTCAACTAAGTCACAGAAAACATCTATGACAGGTTATCTTCACCAGACTGGCTGCAGACTCGTACCTTTGAAGTCAATATTTTGGAGGTATATGTCTGTCCTAGAGAAACAGACTGCTTATCTTTGGGAAAGCAAGAGAGAATGAGGCTAAAGCAGAAATGTCCGAATCCTAGCTGAAAAGGAAAATGTTGAAATTTAAGTTACTGGTTCCCCAAGACGTATTTATGCATAGAGATTGAAGCTTGCATGTAAAAAGAATAATAATTATACAACCCACATTAACTGCTAAGAGAAATTTTTAAATGTTACGTAGCTTGAGAGACACTGTTTCAGGCTACTGAAGAGAGGTGTGAATTTCTCCCAAAGCCTAAGGTTGCCATTTCAAAGAAGAGATTTTCAAATAAAATCACGTATGTACAGCCCTAATTTGTGCACTCAGTCACAGAAAAGTTGGATCATTTATTGTAAGGGCGTATGCAAAGAGCTTATCAGAAAAGGGCAGAAGAGTGATAATTTACAAAGGAATCCTACTCCCTTTTTTCCATCTACAGAACGAATGTAATAGTAGCTTTACCACCTAAAATATTAAGTCGCTATGTAAGGGTCTGATCTTTTCAGCAACTCTTAAGATGACAGGAAGAAGAACCTTTGCGGAACAAGGATACCAGCTATTGCAGGTGCTACTTAAAACATACTGTGGGCCTTTCTACATAGCCAATTGGACCTGGTTAAATTGCAAGACAATCCTAAATCTGAGTCTCTTCCAAGTGTGGTGTCCTAGTAAAAACAAACCTGAGTCTCTCTTTGTCACTGTTTTTGCTGGGAAGAAAAGTCTTCCTGGGCACAGAAAGAATCGCAGACTCTAGGACCTTCTCTCTCTTTATCTGTGTGGCTGTAAATTGGAAGAGGCTGTGCTGGACTGTCTTATCGGTTATCCTGCAGCAACCCGCAGAAGGAAGTTCTTGCCTTTTCTGCAGTGATGTGAAAAATTCTTCTATTTGCTCAGACAACATCCTGGTGCAAGCAGGTTTATAATGGCTACTTCTAGCCAATAATTGGGTGTTTGAACATTTCTAGGAGGCGAGTCTGTGGTTCTAAAGCTGCCCTCCAAGCTGGGGTTGGGTATAGTGTCAGGTTCCTTTGGAGAGCAGAACTTCCTTTCACAGGAGTTTTATTTCTCTTCTGTTTAAGTAATATTTCAACAAACACACTAGATTGCTCCAAAGAAATCTTCATAAACTTACTTGGGACTTCTGAGGGAGAAAAAAGGAGGGGATTAAAACACTAGTTCAAAACCAGATCCTTTGGAGGAATATTTGGGGCTAATAACAAGAGACATCCTTTGAATCTTTTGTAATGCTGGCAGGAGAAATAAAAAGACACTGAGGACAAATTGAGAATCATCATACAATTTAAACCAATCTTTTACAAAGCAGCAAAAGAGCAACAGTATCTTTCCAACTTACTTGCCCTTGCTTCCCAGGATGATCCATTTCTGCTGAGTCTTTGTCTAATGGGACTGCACCCTATGATACATGCTGGAGAACACGCTTGTGCTCAGAAACTTACTTCTCTCTCCTCCCCAACATTTAGGATCACTATTTTGGGCGTATGTGCCTTCTAAATTCCTCTCCCACCCTGCTTAACTCCTGGGGCTATGGGATTGTGTCATTAATTCTTTCTTTGTGCATTACCATCTGGGAGATGAGCAGATGTAGACACTGACCAATTTATTGTCAGGATTTAAAAATTGTGGAGAAGCAGGTGGTCAGCTGGAATTAAAAAGACAGACCGGACAACTTACAAAATCATACATTTGGGAGTTGTGATACATACGTTATGAAGGCTGGCAGTAGGACAGGAATTCTGTCTCCATGTGTAAGTTAGAGCTTTTCACAGCTATAATCAGCTGAAAACCTTGCCTACCTGTCTGGAGACTAACTTACACCAACTTCTTTACTTCCAGGAATTATCCTTCTCCATGTTTCCTTTTTTTCTGTCTGTACTTTTTTTTAAATCTTAGGCCTGCCTCTGCTCCATATTCCTTTTTTTACAAGCAGTCTTTATGCTTGGTTTCTTTCCCCAGTAAAAAGCAAGGGACCTTCATTGAAGCTATAGCAGAAAACATAAGCAAGGAGATGATCTCCCTCATCGCCTCAATTCAGATTTTGCTATCTTTGACCCTGCAGTGCTCTACGCCCACGTTCAGTTTATACACATTTCTTTACCTGTTTCATCGTGCTAATACACCATATTCAGTAAAATATTACTATTAATGGGACAGGAGCACACAGACAGTACGATAGCACAGCATTACTCCCTATGCATACATTTGTGTAAATTATGGTTGTCAAGGTATACATTTATATGAAACTCAAGGTTCAGTGTAGGGAAAGGCTCGGTGAAGAGGTTTGAACAATACCTGAAGAGGAGGAAAAACTTCATATACCTTAATGAAGCAAGTGTGTGAATAGTTCAGTTAAGTAAGTGGGTGATTGCATCTGGCCTGCTGAAGGGACATCGATGTATCCAGAGAAGGGAAAGGAAACAACTGCAGTGAGAAGCAAGTACTAGCACCCAGTCCTTGACCACAGAGCTGAAGATAACAGCTCCTGCCGGTTTGCTGGGTACTGGGAAAGGCAAAGAGGCCTTGTGGATTTCAGCATGGGATAAGTAAAGAAAATGTGCTCTTTTTTCTGTCACCTTTCTAAGAGAGTGCTTTATTTTGGCTTCTGTAAATAAATGGACCCATTTGCTTAGGCCGACTTTTCTTGAGGTGATTTTAAGAGAGCTGATGATATGCATCAAGGCTACACTTTTACAGGGCTGTAAACCTTCAAACCAAGAGACTGCTATGCCTCTGCACTTACCAGTGCTCCAATATATATTCTGAGGACAAGAGGAGAACAATAGGTCACATATCTGACTCTGAAAAGCTGGCAACACCAGAGCCCAGGACAATTAAATGGTTTTAGCAGTGTGTTAGCCAGGAAAGTGCTCTAGTCTGTGACAGGATAGTGGGGAACTTTTTTGTGATCATCTCCTTACACAGTAACTCTGAAAATGTCCTTTCTTGGTCAGACTATCACAGCGTTTTTCAAGGAGCTGTGGGAAACACGTACAGGTAGACAGAACTACTTTAGGTGGGTACTTCAAATCCAGAACCCTTTATCAACTCATTGAGAGGAACAAGCAGTAACTCATTTCTATTCACATGAAGTCACATTCAATCTGCCCCCTTCATCCTCCTCCCCAGTTCAAGTATGATCCTAACTTCATTTATTTTCAGTGGAAAAGTTATACTGAAAAGTATAATATAATAAAAAGTAATATAAAGCAAGTTCTTCCAAGTATTGAATACCAACAAGTGTTTGAATGGTAGGTCACTACAGCAGCCTCATCATTCTTTACCATCTACCGTATTGTTAAGTTCTCACGTTTCCCAAATAATTCAACCAATAAAACAAACTACATAGATAATCAGTGCTGTCAATCATTCAATATGGAACATTGTTGAGGAACGAGCTCACAAATACAACAATTATATTCAAACACCAAAGAGCAAAGAGTGAAAACATTTAACAAATCTCAGATAGCCATTTTACCCCCATTGTACTGTTTGCTTTATCATTCTTCCTCCCCCACAAATAAAGACAGTAAAAAAAGTCATTAGAATACCTTTGAACTTGTGAAAGACGGCCCATAGCTCAGCAATGTCAGTGGCAAATGTTATGTCTGTGTCGAGGACAATGACTCGCTCAAGATTGGAAGGTAGAGTCTTAGTCAGAACCAACTTCATCAGCCCGTAAATCCCAGAGTAGTGTTTGTTGGGGATCCAAGACACTTCCGACTGACAGGAAATGGGAAGTGGGAAAGAGGAAGAAAAAATAATCTTCATTAGAGAGAGAAACTCTTCCTGACACTAGTTTCTTGCAATAGTCGAAGATCTCTGTGTACCAGCAATACAACACCATAAAATGCCAGGTGGAAACAGTCATCTAAAATCCTGCTTTTAAATTAACTTCAGAAGCTCTGAAATTTGCAAAGTTTCTGAAAGCTTGGGAAAAAAAAAAGTTCTTTGAGGCAACTGCTTTACACAATGTAATTAAAACTAGTTGAGCCTTTCCAACCTGGTACAATCCATTCTGAGACATCCATGTATCCTGATAAAATTGAAATATAATTTTAATCCAAAACTTCAGGCATATTGTACATTGTTTTCATTTTCAAATGAAACAAAAACTGTTGTGTTTGCCATTCTCAGAATTTTCTGACTCTGAAGTAGAAGTAACATAATTTTTTTCCTTTTATTTCTTATAGATTTGTAGGTCAGAATTGCAAAAGGCCAGTCATTTGGAACAATGGGCCAAAAAATTCTAAAAAAATTGTTTCTTACAAACTCAGATTTTCCTTATGCCTCACATCTGTAACTTATAACTGGTGACATCACACAGACATGCCCAAAAGGGGAAAAAGTGGGAGAACATTCTTAGCCACAATTTTTTGTTTGTTATATATTGAAGAGGCAAACCCAAACATTTACATTTCTTCAGTAAGGGCGAAACAGAACATTTCTACAGCTTCTAAAATAAGTTGGGAAACTAAACTCAATCTTTCACTGTGCTACTGGCACCAGGATGCTCCATGAGCAACATTTCATTTTCTTTCTGTGAGACTCAAGTTCTCAAATATCAAAAGTCACTGCAGTAAGTGCGATATAAAAGTTTTTGAAAAGTTCCTATTTCCCTGTTTGAAACTCCTCTTGTTTAATGTTTAAAAGGGCATTCATGACAATTCCCAGATTTTAAGTTTTCCTCTAAGTTATGCTCCCATTAACTTCAATTAGTATTTTGTCTATAGGGTATCTGAGTGAGACAGATTTCAGGATTTGCCATGGCATGTTATACTTCAGAGAAAGTAGGCAGAAACTAAATGCATTCATAAAACTGAGAATATTTATTCTGTTGTTTAACTGTCTCATATCTATTCACTGGCATAGTAAAGTTTATTGTGTGAAACTGCTTCTGCACAGAAGAGCTTATTTCCTCCAAAATCCTTCAAGAAAACCTTCCCATAATAGAATGAGTTCCTAAACTTTATTTGGAAGTTGGAAGAGTGGTTGAAGAAAGGCTAATAATAGCTGCTTAGAGTGCATTTCTTTTTGAATATAAAGTAACAAGGCCTCTACCGATGTAAGCTGACCTGCTCTTTTCCCTTTACAAATGACATACAACTTTCTTGTGTATTCTCAGGCTTCCTGTACAGAGCTTTCCCCCACTGCTAAGTTCATCAAAAAGACAGAGGGTACTAGAGCAAACCTTTAAGGAGAAAGGCAAAATTTTAAGGGGAAAAGCAGGAAAAGTAGGTTATCTTAAAACAAACCCAAAACAGAAAGGGCAAACTGAACTGTGAAGGGCTTTTTTTGTTTGTTGGTTTGGTTTTTTAAAAGGTGTCTCACCCTGGCAATCCATTTGTATGTTCCCTTGTCTGTACATATAATTCATATGTAATCACTTGCATATACAATCTGGCTGGCATTGTCACCTACACACATATATGTATTATGTACTCTCTATAGCGTTTGCACTGTAGAACGGCAGAAGTAGCACAAGCAAGGAATCCTAGGACGCTGGTATAAATACTATGAAAGAAATTAGAGTGACGTAATACACAGTGTAGTTTAATTTATGGGTCTTAAGAGCCATCATTCTTATTTCATTCTTTCTTGCTTGCTCTCTCTGTAATTTGTATGGTGCTTAGAAGAGAAATCTAGTTTCTGTCTCCCAGATATATGCCAATATTAAGTCTCTAGTTATATAAAAATGAACCTCAATGCTCCCCAGAAATGCCTCCCACGTGTGTGTGAGAGAGAATTTCAAATCCACACCCTCAAAGCTCTAGTTACTTATTGTCCTAGCTCTCTCCACATGATGGCCCTAGGAAGGGACCATCACATCAAGGTGTCAGCAAAGCAGTATTTACCCTGCTTCCCCAAACTCTGCTTATCATTCTGAATCTGCCACTTGACATCCTTGTGCTAGAGCAGCCGTAGAGATCAGCTGTCTAGTCATACTGACGTGGTAAAAGAGTTAAAGTAATTTTACAGACTTAAGCTTGCTTTTATTATTACCCATCCCTATGTTATTAATTTTGGATGGCATATCCTTCATTTAATTAGTTCAAATGCAATATTGCTCCAGAATAACTCCTAATATGCTTATGCAAATAAGTGTAATAAGGCAAGGGTTCAGATGTTGCATGGATAGCCTGAGACAAGCAGGGAAAGTAAAAGGCGGCTGGAAAAGTAAGAGTCACCTTCAAGGAACCACTACTTTCTTTGCTCTCAGAATCCCCAATATCTAATACCACTGCCATGTATCACTGTAGGGAGGAGATCCTTGCCTGGCTGTTCCTTCCAATCTGGCACACAGAGGCAAAAAACCTGCCATCCTGAAGCCTAATGTCCAAAAGGATTGCTTTCGAAAATTAGAGTAGTAGTCCCTATTCCAAATGGTCCACCACAGCTGGCCGGCATGTGTTTGATTTCAGCGTATGCTGAAGCTGTCAATCGGTTCAATGTATCAGAAGTTTTCTCTCCTCTGATGCAGAGTTGACCAAGACATAAACAAGGGTCCTAATTAGACCCCAGTATAATTTCTTCACGGCTCTGCTATTCATGAATAATGTAACCGTTCCAAATTCATGCCAAGGAAAACTACTTACACTACACAACAGCATTGTGAAGACTCACTCTTTCTGGGTATTACGTATAGTCTTACTAAAAGAAATACAAGAACGCTATGGTTGAATAGGTGCTTAGTAGTTAAGAAGTGCCAGTTCCCAATAATTAAGGTGGCCTTGCAATAATTAAGGTGGCCTCAGCACAAACTCTTGGAAAATTCTGCAACCTCCAAGCTGTCCACTTTCATATAACTGGTATCTTTAGCCATTTCATTTATCTAAATATTTTCTGTAAGTCTTAATACATTTTTTTTCTGCAGCGTAGTTAAAATAGCCCATATATGGAATATTTGTGAATCATTAGCTTTACAAGCTAGAGCAGAGTTGCCTTCAGAGAACAAATATTCCTAGAAGATATGGCAAGAACAAAAAAAAAGTAGTTAGTAAAAGAGGAAACTGAAACAAAATAGTGTGACATACTTTGCCATTTATATAATACTCAGTTCAGCAGAAATAGCACACCTCGGATCTCTAGCTCTCAAGATCTGGGTTTTTGTTCATGAGAGCAAAGGAAGGCATTTAGCTGCTGCTGACAGTGATTCTTTTAAATAAGCTAAGTGAAGTAGTATCTTCTCACTAAAGATCTTTCAGCAGAACATTCTTTATTCTTTCCATAATTGAACTAATACACTAAATTACCTAAATTATTTGGTGCTTCTGGCTATGAACATAGAAATTACATGCCTGTGAGTCCGCATGCTGTACACAACGGATCACTCTGGTATATGCCAGAGAAGTGGGAGCAACTGTCTTCATGTCCAGTGATACTTCACCAGCAAATTGTCTTCCCTAACTATGCTCTGGCTATCTCTGAGAAAATCTGGCTAAAACACAGAGGCTGTACACAGTTGCTACCTCTGTGTAAATATTCATCGGAATTAGCAGCAGTGCCCTTTTTAAGGAGAGAGAAGTCTAATATAGACATACAGCTTAAAATCAAGTTTCCCTGTTTCTATGACGGAGAGAGGGGAAAACAGTGGCTCCTCTGTTTGTGAATGAACTGTATAGTGACTTCATTCCCAAGTATTTAAGTATTTTTATTCTTAAACCCACTTGAGTCTGGTTGCCCATACACTGAGATCAAAGAGCAGGCTTCCCGGGTGAATACTGATTGCTCTGTAGCTGTAAGTGAAATCTCTACATGGACAGGTATCTTGAGCCTCTTTGAAAGGGATGGAGACTGGGTCTTACGGACTTAGCAGAGAACAAATTTGGAAAACACTACCAACGTGACAGAATGACCAGCAGAAAAGGAAAACAACTTATGGGTGCCTGTATCATGTCAGATCAAAAGTCCACCAAGCCAGCATCTGATAGTGGATGGTGGCAGGTGCCTACTGAAGAATATAAAAACAGGGAAATTCTACAGCAATACTGCCCCCATATATACTCCTATCCTCTGGCAATTTTCACCAAATTTTGGAGCTAGAGGTGGTATTTTTTTTTTGTTAACAGCTTTTGATGGATTTCTCATCTGTGAATTTTGTTGATTTTTTAATTGTAAGTTTTTAGCAACCACAACATCCTGCAGCAAAGAGTGCCACAGCTTATTTACAACTCCTGTTTGTTCGGACCTGGCTAGCTACCAATTTAATTTGGGTCACGTTTGTTTTCACAAAACTACCAGAATAGCAAAGCTGTTTCCCAGAGTAGTCGTGGCTAATTCAGAACCCATCACTGTACACATAAAGTTAGGATCATTTTTTCTCATGTGTCTTATTCTGCATTTACTAACAGTTGCTACCTGATCCTCATTGGGATAAAGATGAAGAAAACAGCTCTTAGAAAGATGAATGTGGGAAGCAGGGTGCAGGGATGGGTGACAGTCGTGAGCATGAGTGTGGAAAAGAACAGGGCAAGTGCTCTGGTTGAGCGAGAAGAAAAATACATTTTGAAGTTACATGCCAGGATGAGATACAGTTTCATATTTGCTAAAAGCCCAATTAATTAAATACAATTATTATTACATTTCTATTTAAACCTCGTGCTCTTAGAGGTCATCAGTCTTACAGGCTAAGCTACTTTATTTGCAAATATGGTTTTGCTGCACTCACTGCTGCTACATTACCAAAATTATGATAAACAGAGCAGTAAGGTGAAGCACAAGAAAAGAGATAATGTATTTACTGTCTTACCTTAGTGCTGGTTTATGTATACACAGACTGGAGCATAGAAACAGTAGCAATCATAGAAGCAGAGGAAAGCCAAACTAAGACTCTGTGGGACTGCACATGTTTCTCTCATTACTTACCATCTTCCCTTAAGTATTGGAGGTCGACAGAAAACTTAACAACCTGGCTTGCAATGTGCTTCTTGGATTGAGAGGGGGTATACAGCAGTACCATTAAACAAAGCACTCAAAAGTTTTAGCTAGACAACTACACAAACCTGAGACTGCATTTCCCTTCTAATTGCAGCCCAGTTAACCAGATCTGATTATCTCCCTACCAGAAGAAAATCTATTCTGACTTTTCCTGATGAATAGGTTGCAGTCCATACAGCTTCACAGATTCACAGAATGGTTGAGGTTGGAAGGGACCTCTGGAGGTCACCTGGTCCAACCTCCACTCCACAACCTCAGGGTCAACCTGTGCCAGTGGTCAGTCACCCTCACAGTAAAAAGTGTTTCCTGACGTTCAAAGGGAATCTCCTGTGTTTCAGGTTGTGCTCATTGGCCCTTGTCCTGTCACTGGGCTCAAACCAAAAAGAGCCTGGCTCTTTCTTCTTTGCACCCTCCCTTCAGGTGTTTATATACCTTGATGAGATCCAGCTGAGCCTTTTCTCCTCCAGGCTAAATAGTCCCAGCACTTTCAGCTTTTCCTCATATGTGAGATGCTCCAGTCCCTTCATCATCTTGGCCCTTGGCTGGACTCTCTCTACTATGTCCATGTCTCTCCTGTACTGAGGAGCCCAGAACTGGACCAAGCACTCCAGGTGTGGTCTCACCAGTGCTGAGTAGAGGGGAAGGATCACCTCCCTCGAGCTGCTGGCAATACTTTGTTGAATGCAGCCAAGGTTACCATTAGCCTTCTTTGTCTCAAGGGCACACTGCTGGCTCATGTTCAATCTGGTGTCCACCAGGACCCCTGTGTCCTTTCCTGCCAAGCTGCTTTCTGGCTGTGTGGCCCCCAGCATGTACTGGTGCATGGGTTAGTTTCCAGGTGCAAGACTTTGCTCTTCTCCTTGCTGAACTTCCTGAGGTTCCTGTCAGACCCTCTTGTCAGTTAAATAATACTTTTTTTCATTTTCTTAACATAATTACTCACTGTCCCATAGACTATATAGTACCGTGGCACCCCCTGAGCTACAGAAAGTGCTTTCTGTTCAGTGTGGTAAGATGAGGGAACTTTGGCTGCTGAAGTGTTTTCCCTGGCAACATGTCCTTAAACACTTTACACTGGAAAAATGCAACCTTCAATACCGTATTGATTTTCTCACTACATTCAGTGCGTCTTCCTAGATATGCCTGGGAAAAAAAAAATCAATCAAAACAATCCCCAGCTATGACATAATATCCCCATCCCCACTCCAAATAGAAGACACCCTTTCTGCTCAGCTGACTTCACAAAATCACCACTAAAACCAGTATCTTGCAAGAGCCTGAAGCTCAGACTGGCTGGGTTGATGACCAGGCTGAGAAACAGCAAGCCTGGAGGCAGAAAGTACTACTTGTGTGCACCCCTCTCAGAGGTGGGCTAGTAAATGGGATCAGATAAACCCAAATCCCACCGCTGCCCAGACTTAATGGCTGCAGATTCACTGTGGTGGGGAAACAGCCAGCAGCAAATAGGAGTCAGAAAACAGAAAAGGCTGGGGGAAGTTGAAAAAGCAGTCTGTAGGTAATTCTGTCTCCCTAAAGCTTGCATGCCAGGTTTTGCTATAAAAAATATCTGGCATCTAGAATATACTGGTTGAAATAAAAAGAAATGTGAATTAGGCTTTGTAAAGAATCACTTGATGGAAACCTGGATTTCCAAAAGTATTCAGCACCTACTTGCATCTATGTTGCCAACTTCAATATAGGCATCACCTTCCTGAAGACTGTATCAGTCAGTTGATAAACCAACTTCACCATCTTAAAAAAGAAAACAAAAATACAAACAAAACAAAACAAAAAAACTCTTCCAGGCCACAGTACAATCATAAAGAGTGTTGTAGATCTGCAAAACTTTTATCTGAATTGTATCTGACAGTGATCTGAAAACCAGTGGAATGTACGTGGTGCAAGAACTTACACCTGGAGGGGTCTCTGTGAAGGAAGACCATCCAAATACTTTGGTAGCTGCTGGCTTCAGGCAGCCGTACAAATGGCCCAGGCATGGGAAACAGCCCTGGAAATTCTGATGTGTGAATCAGATAACAATAAAAATTGTTATTTCCTCAGATTGGATAAATAACTTCCTAGACACAGTTGATAACTTGTTTTCACAGCTTTTTCATTACCTGTTTAGTGCTTTGCTGCTTCTATGAACACTAGAAGTAGCAAGATATATTTTTTTAAAATCATGTGACCTTTACTTAAGACAAAGCTAATAGAACCAGGGCTTTCATGTCACTTCTAAACTGGAGGAAAATACTGTCACCATTGTAATAACAATCATATTACTAAGTTTTTCTGCAACATAAAGCATAAAAAGAGGGGGAAAACAAACAATATTGTATTGCTAGCACAGGACAGGAACTTGTCTTGATGCACAGTTTTTCTCATCACTGTTTTTCAATTTCACACAGGGAGAACTTCATCCTCCTGTGAATTTTTGCCATACCTCTTCTCACATTCATGAAAATTGAGTCACAATTCCAGCAGCACTAGCACAGATCAGGGTTAGTCTCAGGATAATCTTTCCCATTCCACGTTGACCACACCTCACAATATCTAAATTCTTTGCAGGGACATCTGGCTGATCCCCTTTCTCACTCTCTTGCTGACAAGAGAGAAATATCAACATCTTGTTTTTGATACTGGGTTAACTGAATCATTGAGAAAGGAGGGGAATAGCAGCTTAACGTTTAAATATGTGTAAAATTCATGCCTATCTTCAGCACACTGTATTTCTTTTTTACAGATAATAATAAAAAAAAAAGAATCAAAAGAGAGAGAGAAAAATTCTGAGTGACCAAAGAGTCTGGGAGGAAGAAGGTGACTGTCACCTGTACTAGTTTCTTGAGAAGGAGTGCCAAAAGGAATCTCCTTGCATCTCACCTTCGGAAAATCACTGCCTTTGCTCCATCCTTGTCAGGTATCCAGCAAACATTAATGGAAGAGCCTTATTTAAACGAAAACAGACTCTTCTGCTACTGTTTGCTGGATAACTTGTAACTTCAACCTTGAATTTAATTTTTTCCTGGGTGATTCACAGGTTTCAATTATATTGATATTCCCCCCCCCATAACAGGTCCTTACTATTTATATGAATGGTTGTCAAGGAAACCAGGAATCCAGCAAAGCTGGAGAACTTTTCTAGATTCAGAATTTCTGGTGCCTGAGTACTTAAAAAAAATTCACACTGAGAAACAACTGTAAAGAGATGGGAATTTATACATTTTTGCTAAAATTATTTTTCTATTTCTGCTGTCCTTTGCTGCTGTTGTTCTTACTCATCACAGAAGCACTGGTGACTTTAATAGAATTCTGCCTCATCTCTTGCTTTATGAACAGATGATATCTTCCCCACATACATGCAACAAGTCTGGATACAAATAGCGGTGAGCAAAAAGGTTGAGATAGAAATGGATGATTATCTGAAACCTCTGGGTCCTGGATAATGTAGAGCAAATGCAGAAACTGTGGAGCAAGCCACAACTGGAAAGGAAGATTAGATATTAAAAAGGCAGAACAAACAAAGCCTCCCAAATCAGCATCAGCATACAGCAAAGGAGAATAACTGCAAATTAATTCGCATCTCTGTAGCGAAGTCTGTAACATAGTCTGACTGATGCTGACGCTTATTTTTCTTTTTTCTTTCCCTTCTTTCTTTCCAAATCTCTCACCAATACACACATATACACAAAGGGCAGACAAGTGGGAAAAACCTGATTTAAGAATGCTTCTTCAAAACAACTTCCTTAATAACGAAATTAACTGAGGGTGCCAAGAGTTAAGCCATGCTCTGTTTGGAACCAACATGCTTTATATGGATGAAACTGCAGACTGTTATATAAAGTAAAATGGTTTTTTTTTTTGTCTCTGCCCTTTAGGTAACAGGACATTCAGCTATACAGCTTCTTCAGAAAAAAATTGACCACATAGTAATTCACCTCCTGAGATCTTTGAGGATTATCTCCCTCCCTTTAGGTCTTTGGCTGGCTTTTCCTCACAAGGTTTCCATTCCTCCCTCCTTGCTTAGCCCCACTAAATGCAAATGGCCAGTTTCCATTTGAGTCTCAATCCTTTTCTTTACTCTCATCTGAGACATTCTTAATTTTCTCCACTATTTCTTGCTATCTCCAAAATGCTGAATGCCCTCTTTGTTTTTCTCTATTCATTTGTGCAAGACGAGACTGCAGAAGCGAAAAGAAAAGTCTGGCCAGTCTCAGTTAGTGCTGTTTCTTGTTCCTTTGGCATCTTTGGCCTCAACACCAGCTGTTTTTCAGTGTGGCAGTCAAGGGTGGAGGACCTACAAGAGTCAGAGCATCCTGAGAGAGGTCATTGAGAATAAACGAAACACCAGCCTCCCAGTCCTACCTCTCCAGCAGAAGCAAAAGTGCAAGTCTTCCCGAGAAGATAAGATAAAGCCTTTTTCTTTTTCTTCCTCTCAGTGAATAAGAGAAAAGAGACACACAAGCTGGACTAGATAAAATGGCAGGAAGCCAGAGCTTTCTGCTGAAAGCTGACTGACAGGTAGATCTGGCTAGAATTTGGCCAGTGGTCAAAAGCAACTCATGGCTGCCCTTCTCACTTCATCTGTATGGAAAGATAAGAAAGATCAATTGCACGCTTTAATTGCTAGTGAACTCAATCAACAAGCTCTTTGTACTAATCCATAAGGGAAGATACAAATCCATGAAAATATTATCATTGCCAGCTTTTTAATTTTAGTAACTATGCAAATACATGCACATTAGCTGCAACCATTATATGTTCTGGCAAATTTCCATGCAGCTCTTGGGGTCAAAGTCCACAGGCATCCAATCTGTATTTTGCACAATGTCAGGACATTAAACAGGTGTCATCAAGACACACTGTCCAGAATAAAAAGCAACACCATCTCCTGCATAAACACGTTATGTTGGATAGACAATAGCCTCAGCTCAGTGACAAAAATGTATCTGAAGTGGGATTTTTTTCCTTACTGGATTTTGTGCAAGAGTCCTTTTTTTGAGGATGATGAAAGAAGGTAGCAGAACAGTTACAGTGATTATTATTAACCAAGTAATGCCTGGCAGAAGACTGCAGGTCTAAAATATTAGTTGTCAAGTGCAAAAAAAAAATCCCCAACCAAAACCCAAAAATGTTGAGGGAAGGACTTCTCACCCTTTTAAGACTGAAAGATCGAGCCCTGTTTGTATCCAATACAAACCAGAATAGAATGTACTTCAGTGCACCAGCTGGAGTTGCAGAAGGTTGGACTTGATGATCTTAAAGGTCCCTTCCAACCTCACTAATTCTATGATTCTATGATTCTATGATTTATGGAAAGGATGCAGGAATGCCACTTCCACCAGACCTCTGGCATCTTAATATGAAGTCAAAACATAGCAAATACATACAAGAAAAAAGGATTCATTCTTCTATTCAGAAGGAAATCACTAGCTACTATCTGGCATCTCACCAGTAAAATCACCTCTCTCCAGACCTCAACATTTACTGGTTCTACCTTCAGAGCAAGAATAGTGAAACTTCAACAGCTGAAAATGCTGCACCAAGAAAGGGGCCACTAGTGGGTGGAACACGCATCCAGCTGGTGGAATAAATGCCATATCCCATAACTATTAGTTCTGTTATTTTCAGCATAAGCAAAGAATTTGCAGGAAAACAAATCATCCTCCATCCTGCAGGGTTGGAGGTCAGGTGAGTGGGAACTTCTTATATTGCAATTATTGCTTCAAGAGAACAAAAATTACGTGAAGCAGTGTTCCTTTCTCCAATGGTAAGTATTATAATAGATCAAAACTCCTAGAGACGAAAAAGCTCCAGGAATACATCTGGGATAAAAAGGATAATAAAGTATAAAATATGTTACAATTATGAACCTGCAATAATGACAATAACCTAGTAAAAGAAGCACTGAATGCAACTCGGGGGGGGGGAAGTATTATTTTTCTTTGTTACTAGAATGAGATAAGATGTCTCTCAAACAATGCAGCACTAACTAAACAATCTGAAGAAAATAAAGACATTATTGGGAAAGCTGGGCTCCTCCAAAGCAAGAAATACTGAACTTGATGTTCATGACACCTGTCTAGCTTCTTGCCTAGATTCTGGTTAAATATTGGTCAAATACTTCAGATAACAGTGAATTTGCATGAGTGGTGTTTAAAGGAAGTGTCCATGTAGCAGGCATGTATCTCTTACGCTTCTTGAAACTTTTGGTGTGAGGGCTAAGGCCCCTGGTGTCACCCTAATTCCATATAATCTTGTAGTTTCATTCTAGGGACCATCAGACAAAAATGCAGTCAGACAGACAGGTGAACACAGATCCTAAATGGCTGATTAATACAGCTGGAACTATCCTATAAAGGCTTTCAGCCATATCAGCCAAAAACTGTGGAATCCATTCAACTGTGAAAGGGGTCAAACCTGAAGTAATGGAACAGTATATGGGAAAATTATCAGGGGTTTGAAACACTGCTGAGTTTTCATCTTTGCTGCTGAAAGCGTGAGACATAGACAGCATCATCTTACCCCCAAAAATGAAACTTTTGCAGGATTAAGTCAGTTTGATCTGAAAAGTGTTATCTTCCCTAACAGAAATGAAATTTCACATTTTAGAAATTCAAATGTTCTCATATCAAGTTGAGAGGTACCATCAATGGCATCTAATTCATAACCTTATGATATATCTCCCCTTTGAAGCAGGTACTCAAACTCCAAATCAGCCTGAATGCCCTCACCGAGGCTGAGATGGTTTCAGAAGACCTATGAGAAGTGTGACTTTACTTCACTGTGTGCTCGTGCTACGTCAGATGCACAGCATGGCTTGTGAAAAGTGCGGCAAAAAAGTGTCATACAAAGAGGTGTGCCCAGGTAAGATGAACCTCATTTTTCACCACAAGAATGACCATTTCAGCCCTAGTCCTTCAGAATACTTTCTGCCTACGTTGCCTGCTGGACCGCTCTGTGGGAAGGAGCTCATATCTGAACTATCGTGCAACACTTCCCGGAACTACAGTTGTTTTACAGAAACCAAGTACTTCACAAATGATGAATTCTAACAATTTCAGTTCCCCGGTCGTGAATCAAGGATATTTTTGGAGTCCTTCCAGCCTGCTATCTTTTTTCAGCTTATCAATCAGACATGAAAATATATACACTTCATTTCTTTGTAAATCTAAAAGCAAGGATCACTAAGCATTTTTTAAGATGCTCACATCAATACCAATCCTGAATAGGAACGCCTCGAACAGTCACTGCTGTTTTTTGATTCGTAATCGAATGCTCTATGACACGGAGGTATCCTTATGAGCAAGTGAAAACCCATTAAGGTCTAAGACCATAGTGATTATATGTCTTCCCAGCTTTTTATCTGTTAGTGCCAAGGAAAGAAATTGTGCTGGAACACAGGATGACTGTTAACTCTTCCCAGTAAGTACAGGAGATATACAATCTTATGCTGATTAAAGTGTTAAATAATTTCCATATGTCCAAGGTTAGGACAACAAAATGCTTTAATTTCTCACAGGTGGATGATAAAGTTCTGAGAAAGCAGTTGCTGTAATGGGGACACATAGCACAAACAATAGTTGCAGCAGCCAGTTTGAGGCACTGCATGTTTTTTAACTTCTTTTTTTCCCAGGGCACATTGGATAATTTTTGTCAAACGGAATGATTTTTGGAAAATCTCATGTCCAGTAATTCATCTTTTTCTCATTCTCCGCTAAAATAGCCTTCCCTGGAGGTGCAGCACATGTTGCTGCAATAAGAGTGACGTTTAAGAAGCTAAATGCCAAACAGGAATCCTTGCTATTGAAATGTCACAGTCAGTTACTATGATACAAATGTGGGTGACGGCAGTGAAAGAGAGTTGGCTCCATATTCTTCACTTCACATATGTTACAAAGAAGAGCTACCCTGGCTTCCTGGTGGAGGTAGCACATAGTGACTGTACTGCTTTTCCCCAGAATCAAGAACCAAGTGGAGCTACAGAGAAAGCCACAATAGTTAGAGATAAGTTATAAAATGAACAAAGAACTCCAATGTTTCTAAAACACCAGCAAAAGTGGGCAAGTATAAGGCGTTTATAAAGGCAGACATGAGGCTTTATTTTGGAATAGCGAGTTGTGCGGTAGAAGCACTGCACAATATAACACAGTAGGCAGACTGGGACCTTTGAAACAGGCCCAGGAAATGCTGCAACTTCTTACATCACACTGGGCTTCATCCCAGTATACAAAATTCTTACTGTTCCAAATCTTAAATTAACTGACAACATTTGTAAAACCAAGCAGAAATTACACAAAAAAAATCTGCAAAACGCTGTTGCACCTTTGGTATCTTGCCTCCCTCCACAGGCAAAGTCAGAGGTGAGGCTGCTCATGAAAGCTAGGTATCACTAAGCAGAGGACAACAGCTGGATGTCAGTAACGGCACCATGTCTCCCATTCTCAGGACCAATTTCTGATCTGCCTCCCTGATTTCCACAGCACTTCTTTCACCACCGCCTGTTTTGAATAGGCAGAAATTTAAGACACAGCGTAATTTTACATAAAATTACTTTTTTCATATTCTGGGCCTGAATAATAATGGAAGCCACATCTATTTTTAATTTGTAATGTTGCATGGCTTTTTTTTGTGCAGAAGAGGGACCGGGAGGGCCGAGGAAGTACTACTTAGGCTACTCAGTCTGCATGGATAGACTCTGACCACTTCACAAAGGTTCCACTGTGCTGGGGAATTTGAATTGCTATCTGTTTCTTGGTGGATACTAATTTCCTCCCAAGCAGTCTGAAGGAAAATATCTTTGCTTACAAAACCTGGTCTGTTAATGTCCAGTCATCTGTACTGAAAACCATGGATAAAAGACCCTGCTCTTAGCATGGTAGCGTTGTGACACAACCACAAGCATATTTTATCACCTGAGACTTCACGTCTCTAGTATTCAATATGTTCATTAGCAAATACACAAAATCTCAATTATATTGTGGAAATTCAAGTCTAAAACTAAGCCATGCAAATTATGAAAATCTGCACAATGTTTTGATTATAGACTTTGGTTTTCAAAATCTTAAATTTCCATAAAAAATAAATAAATCATTCTTTAAAAGAAAAAGGGAAAGGGCAGGAAGAAACAGCATTCTATGCTTATTACTTCACTGATACGTGCAGTAGACCAGTTTACAGAAAGACAAAAGGTTGGTGAAATGCAGGAGCATCGCAAACCCACCATAACATGTGACAGTATTTGACCAAAACCACAGTGCTGTAGAAACACTTCAACTGAATACCCACCACTGTGTAAATGAATGGAAACATAAACTGATGCTGTGTTTCACATCCTGTATCACATTAATAGCAATTAGATCTTGCATATGAAGTGGAAAAGAAAGGAAGTAATGTACGTCTGCTTTATAACTTTGCGTGTCTGCCTCTGAGGCATACAGCGAACTACTTAACATATAAACAATCACGCGCTGCCCTTGAACAGCATATAATCTGCATGCAGTGCAATGCAAATATAGTCTAACTGTTATAATCCGTGATAGTTAGTAGCCAGTCATTAGTCCTGGGAAGATAAATTGTTCTGGGTGGCTGCTTCTGCAATATCCATTGGAACTGCTTGACCAGGAAGATGGTGGAACACAGAAGAGTACTGGCCAGTTTTGCTGTTCAAGGATTTGTCAACACTGCTGTCATTGTCACCCTCTGTAGTTGATGTGACTAACACTAAGTTAATAATCTGTTCATCAAACATCATCTCACATCTTCCCAATTGTCAATCAGGTCCCTGCCTCCCATGTTCGGTAGGTGATATCTGCACTTCTGTTGGAAGTATTTGCTTGAAAGTGGTTCCAAAATTGGCATACGGCAATGTATGATACAAACAGCTCCATCAATGCTATCATTCATTGGAAAAGCTTACACTGGTAGCAAAAAAATTCATGGCATTTGATTTGCTTTTGCTGTCATTTGCTGCACAGAGAGTTACAAACAGAGCATACGTTAAAAAAGCTAACATGAATGGGATATTGGCTTAGGGTAATTCTTGCATCGACAATACAATTTGTCAAACAGGATACTTGGTCGCTGTCTGGATGGTGAAGGGAGTCTCCATGGTAAGGGTCCTTGAAGGGACATCTTCACTGGATTCGGTGAGACTCCCTAAAACATGGTTCTGTCCAATTTTTATAATCCAGCTGGCCTGTGGTCCTACCACCTATGCAGGACATGCATAATCCATCACTATAGACTACCTTAACCTACATACAAAACATTTCTTAACTATCTTAAGTAGTACAAAAGACTGTCCTACAAGACAAACAAAAAATCCTTCTATAAGTATGTCAGTGAGAAAAGAAAGACTAGGGAAGATGTGAGCCCTCTCCGGAAGGAAACGGAAGAGCTGGTCACCCAGCACAGAGACAAAGTCGAGGTACTCAGTGACTTTTTTGCCTCAGTCTTTGCTGGCAAAGACTGCAGCCACACTACCCATGATGCAGAAGGCAAAGGCGAGGACTGGGAAAATGAAGAACCGCCCACTGTAGGTGAAGATCAAGTATGACACCACCTGAGGAATCTGAAAGTGCACAGGTCCATGGGACCTGATGAGATACATCCTCAGGTCCTGAGAGAACTGGCAAACAAAGTTGCTAAGCCACTATCCATCACATCTGAGAAGTCATGGCAGTCTGATGAGGTTCCTGCAGACTGGAAAAGGGGAAACATAACCCCTATTTTCAAAAAGGGAAGTAAGGAAGACCCAGGGAACTACAGGCCAGTCAGTCTCACCTCTGTGCCTGGCAAGATCATGGAGCAGATCCTCCTGGAAACTCTGCTAAGGCACATGGAAAAAGAGGAGGGGATTGGTTGCAGCCAATGTGGCTTCACCAAGGGTAAATCATGCCTGACAAATTTGGTGGCCTTCTACAATGGGGTTACAGCAGTAGGGGCCAAGGTAAAAGCAACTGATGTCATCTACCTGGACTTGTGCAAAGCGTTTGACACTGTCCCACACGATATCCCGGTCTCTAAATTGAAGAGACATGGATTCAACACATGGACCACTCGGTGGATAAGGAACTGGCTGGACGGTCGCACTCAAAGAGTTGCCGTCAACAGCTCGATGTTCAAGTGGAGACCAGTGATGAGTGGTGTTCCTCAGGGGTCGGTACTGGGACTGGTGCTGTTCAACATCTTTGTTGGTGACATGGACAGTGGGATTGAGTGCACCCTCAGCAAGTTTGCCGATGATACCAAGCTGTGTGGCGAGGTAGACACGCTGGAGGGGAGGGATGCCATCCAGAGGGACCTGGACAGGCTGGAGAGGTGGCACCATGCAAACCTCATGAAGTTCAACAAGGCCAAGTGCAAGATCCTACATCTGGGTTGGGGCAATCCCAAGCACAAATACAGGTTAGGCGGATAATGGATCAAAAGCAGTCCTGAGAAGGACCTGGGTGTGCTGATTGATGAGAAGCTCAACATGAGCCGACAATGCAGGATTGCAGCCCAGAAAGCCAACCACATCCTGGGCTGCATCAAAAGAAGTGTGGCCAGCAGGTCAAGGGAGATGATTCTGCCCCTCTACTCTGCTCTGGTGAGACCCCACCTGGAGTAGTGCATCCAGCTCTGGAGTCCCCAACATAAGAAGGACATGGACCTGTTGGAGCGGGTCCAGAGGAGGGCCACAAAGATGATCAGAGGGCTGGAGCACCTCTCCTATGAGGAGAGGCTGAAAGAGTTGGGGCTGTTCCACCTGGAGAAGAGAAGGCTCTGGGGAGACCTTATAGCGGCCTTCCAGTCCGTAAAGGGGGCCTACAGGAGAGCCGGGGAGGAACTTTTTACTAGGACATGTAGTGATAGGACGAGGGGGAATGGCTTCAAACTGGAAGAAGGTAGATTTAGATTAGATAATGGGAAGAAATTTTTCACTCCGAGGGTGGTAAGGCACTGGATCAAATTTCCCAGGGAAGTTGTGGATGCCCCATCCCTGGAGGCCAGGCTGGATGTGGCCTTGGGCAACCTGGTCTAGTGGGAGGTGTCCCTGCCTATGGCAGGGGAGTTGGAACTAGATGATCTTCAAGGTCCCTTCTAACCTAAACGATTCTATGATTCTATGATCATTTCTACACATGTAGGAACCATTTCTATTGATTGTCTTACCCTTGTGCAACTGATCAATTTTGCAGCAGGAACTGTCTGGGAATCTCTGGGACAACCAGATTCTCCACCCAGGATGTTAGTCAACACATTTAATCATACAAATTTCTGTAGGCACAGCAGGGACAGCCTAGGAAATCTTAAGAACTGTCTGAAATTCCCACTGTGAGAGCTTGTGTAACAATCTGTCAAATACTTCTTGTGCAGATGGCCAGCAGTTCAGTCAATCACCTAGTTTCAACTTGGTCTGCTGTCTCAAACCAGCCCTTTTTCTCATCTATGCAGATGACTAGCCTGGGAGTTCCTGGACCACCCTGGGAATTAGTAACTTAAGTGCATGGGGAGTGCACACAGGCACAGCCCTGAGACCCAGCTACAATACAAGTATAATTAAAGAATTAAACTTGATTTTCCTGCTTAAATCTCATAGCCCTTGCCCATCTATCTGACCAAATGATGTCAATGTCTGACCTAGCGAACTGCCTTCACAGTTCAGATGGAAGTGGTTAAGGAGTGACTCATCTCCTGCTTAAGTAAATGCCTAAAGTTAAGTGATATTTATGCCATGCATTATACTAGCTTGGGTTTGCCCTCTGGATCACACCACTGATTTTGACTGAGTGTGCAGACTACATCAACATTTTGGATATGAAATCACCTAAGGCAGTACCGGCAGTGAGATTTGTGGTCTATTGTTTCTGGGAACAGTAAAAGCTGGAATATTGTCCATATATACAGCAAAGTATGGCACTTTTCACACTTCACTTTCAGGTCAAATGCTCATCTATTGCAAAAACCTATTCACTATCACTACCTTCAAGTTCACAGAAAAATTGCAGCAAGTTTGTGGGCTGAAGTATTTAAAGGACGCGGCTCTTCTGCTTTACCAGTGATGACGAGACTACGTTTAACTGAGCCATCAGGACTCACACACAGCAGAGCAGGCAACTGCTCATTTTACCTTCTGCTTCCCTCAGTTCACCTGATGTTGTCAGCAGTCTGCCAGGCAACATCTGGGAAAACAAACTCGCCTCATCTGTATTCCACGCATCACACATACAGTACTGCTTTATCAGCTGCTCCTTCTGCTCTGGGCCAATGCAGACCACAATGGGTTTAATGCCTATACTTCCTTGTGAGTGAACCGACATGAGATTCCATGCTGAATAATGAAGTGTAGAAGCTAAGTGCTCGTGTTGCACATCTTCAATAGTTAGCTCTGGAGTTTCTTCATGTAAGACTGAACTGAAAAAAACACAATATCATCCAGCCTGATGTTTGCAAGCCACAGCTGTAATGGGTCTTTAGATCAATGGTTCATAGGTATGTTCTTTTCTTATATTTAGTGTTCAAAGAAGACATTTTTCAGTTTCCAGTTATTTTGTGGGATGCATTGTTGTAATAGCTACATCTACTGCAGTAGGACCAAAGCTGGATAACACGGCTAATGTGATCATATAAAGTGAATCTACACTGCCAAGTGACTTTCCAGTTTGTAGCCACAGCCATATGTGACCACATAAATTTGGAAGAGTTATGTGTAGGCTATACTGAGTATAACAAGAATGAAGTCTGCAGCTATGGAATGGTTCAATTACTGGCACCGTTATCAGCTGCCCACACTTCAAGGATGCTTATTGCTGATTACTAACTGCACATAGCAAGTTCAGTTAATGGGAGAGAGTGGCACAGGCAGTACACTTCACAATCTGAACAGCTTCTAAGTTGAGGGAGTGCTTTTAAGCACAGATCTCCCTTGTGGTTATTGGCAAGGCAATGAGGATACAAGCCAAGTTATGCTGGGGGAGGTTACAAGCATCTTAGTAGAACTGGCTGTTACAATCATCAAACTAGCTGTTTAAAAGAAATAGATCCTGCAAGCTCCAATCTCAACTGTGTCTGACCCTTCACCTGGAAATGCTGCTATCTTGGCTCTGCTCCACAGCCAAGTCTCCTCCTCTTCTGCCTCATCCCCTATCACGTGCCTCAAGCAAAGATAGACCTCTCCCTCGCTATCCTTTCCTGCGCTCTACCTCTCTTCCAAGCAGGCTGGTGTTGGTTTGGCAGCACCCACGACTGGGGAGAGAATAAATGGAGGCTCTTTTTGGTGCAGGATGAACATGAACAGCTGTGCCACCTTGCAAAAGTAAAAGTAAGCCTTCTCTAAAATTTAAAAGGAATATCACAGCAACAGATAAAGTAAATATGTTGGTTTGCTGGCCCCAGAAATTCTGGGATAGTCAGTAGTACCTTGTCTGCCCTTTCTGCAATGAAGCATCCAGTTCGCCTCTAAAACCTGAGAGAAAACAACACCTACTTATTTTTTACACCTTCCTTCAGGACACTGGTTGCTCTAACTCTAAGCTAAAGAGCATGCATTTTAAGAATGGCAGGATATATTAAGAAACATTGCCAAATACTTTAGTCTTGAAATTCTGCCTTTTAAAAAATTAATACTCCAGTGGAAATTGTTGCCTGAATTCTAAATAGCTACTTGAAAACAAAAAAGCATCCATACTATTTATAGAGGATCTAACATTACGTGCTCCCTTCCACTGTTTGAGCAGGAACAGGAGCAAGACTTTTCCCGGGACTTAAGGGATTAAGCTAACACGCCAGGTCCTGCTGCATTAGAAGTAAGAGGCTGGAAGCTTGTACTGATCCAAAAGGAAAAACACAAACATGAAATTAAATGTTTTCTGTAGCAGCTAAAATATGCTGCAGAACAATGAAACATTGGTGAATGAAAGCTAAGCGGAAAATTCTCAAGCTACTGTTCAGTCTGAACCCTTTTAAATGTCAGCAATTGGTATTGATTACAGGTTTAAAAAAGAGCTATGGAGGGTCATTAAAACTGAAACACAGTATATACTGTAACACTAGAGTCACAGATCACTTCAGAGAAAGGCAGACCTTCTAGTAAACATTCCAGCATCAGATCTATGTTCTCCTAAGACTGGACAGCATAATATAGCTCCCAAGATTACAGGTGAAATACATGAACCCCAAATGATCATTAAATCCTCTCTAGAGGCTGTGTAGGAAACAAATGAGATGAGCTCCTACAGCTGTCTGTAAACAGCCCCTCGGTCCTCTTTGCTAAAACTTGCAGGAATGATCTGAATATAAGCCAGTATCATACCCAGCTTTTTAAAACACCATTTATATTTACAACTCTTTGCTGTCCTTTGGCAGCGTCTGTCACATTCACCTATGCTGAGTACTACTTTGTACTGTGTTTTTTGGCTACTAAAATCAGGGAAATTGCTTGGTATGCAGTATGATGAGCTCTGAGCAAGAGTGGCAGACCTGAAAAGTTGTATTTATTCATCAATACCTGCATCCGGTAAGAAAGTGGTCCCCAACCTAAAGCCTGTGTGTTACATGCAAGACAGTACATTGTTGCTTTAGGTCATCAGTCACATAAAAATTAAAGTTGAGTGAAGATGGAGGGACAAAACAACTTTTCTCTGTAGCCTCATATCTGCACAGTGTTTTGTCTATAAATCAGCAAGTTGGTGATCACTGAAGTAAGCTCTCTTGGTTATTATTTACTTAACTAGATTGGACCGTACCCCAGTGACCAGAAGGAAAACACTAAGAGGTCTGTCTTACCCAGCTGAGAGGCTAATTAAGCACTGTAAAACCCTACAATTTGCAGAAAGCACAAGCAATATAGACACGTACAAGATTTACAAGAACAAACCTCCTCCTTGCTATAAAGCTATAAAGAACAGAAGGGAGATCTCTAGCTAATTAGGTTAATATCCGCTTATGGCTTCATGAAGAAGGACCGATAAAACAATAAAAACAGCTAGAAAAAAATATTTTTCTCAAGGATAATTTTTCTCCCTTTTCCATCTCTTTCTACAACTTTTTGTACTCAAGATTCTGCAACACAGTGTGCTTTGAATTTACCCCTTTAATTAGCACAGCAATTTGCTAAATTTTGTTTTTTCCTTGTGCTGTTCAGAACAGTCTGATAAGTCATACAAATTATTGCCACCAACTCCAAATGCTAAAATCTGAATACTTCATTCTACCTTCATTCTACCAGCTAAAAAACGTGCAGCTCAAACTCAATGCTGTGCCTCCGTGACCCAATTTAAACTTTTTAACTATGAAAAGATAATTACTTTATGCTTTGAGTAAGTGATTTCCCCCTTGCCTTGGAACTCTCCTTTCTCATAGTCAGTCCTTTTTAAAGGGCATCTAGATAAAAAAGTAGCTGTTTCAAAATATAGTATTAATACCTCATCAGAGTGTGTGTACTTATGGTGCTACACACCCATGCTTGAGGAATGCAGGGAAGTTGAGTGTTTCCAGTAACAGACTTGGGCTTATTGAACAAGATACTTAAGATTCCACCATTGCTACTAGAAAGCATCCTTAGCAAAACATAATGCAATTCAACCTGGGCAACCAGAATCCTCTTTATAGCAGGTAAAATTCTAAGCTGCTAAACAACATATTCCATTAGCGGAGAAACTGCACTGATTTTAGCCATTTATTATCTTCCAGTTAAGTGTAACAGGGGTTACAATCATGTGGGCTAGAATTAGTTTTAGCTAGGGAGAATATTTGAGCCAGAAGTTCTCCCACAAGTCATCAATCCAGAGAGATGAGGGAAAAAGGGATGACGTGAAACCAGAAGTGTATGAGTAACATTTGTGTTTGTCTTTACCTTGAGCTCATCTGCATCATAGAAGTCTATGCGCACAGCAGGGACCATCCACGTCTGGAACAGAGTCGCCAGGATCTGTTTGGCAATTGCATCTGCGATGAGGTGGAAGTGGAGTGGGTTTCGCCTGATATGAGAAAAGGGAAAAAATGCATTAGCTCACAGGTTTCTAATTCCTATTGTAAAAGGACAACATCAGAACTTATAGAGTTTTATCTATGTCTAAGGTCTCAAGGTAAAGCATACAGCACGTTTGGTGGAGTCCTGCTCTGTGGCCAAAATGCTGAGACACTTACAATTTGAATAAACATCACAATAATAGAAATACTGGATCACTTTCTGGGTGGTTGTAAATAAATATAGTTCCTTTAATTTCAGTGGAATGTGATGATTTACAACAGCTAAGGATCTGGTCCCTTCTACTGGCTCCTTAAAAGAAGGCCAAGTTAATCCCCCTTCGGGGACTTGAGCTGCAAAAGTGATTGCTTTCAGTTTCTAGGTCAACCTGGTAATTTATCTTGGTGGTAAGAACAGTTGCCTGTGGAGAAGTGGGAGTGGAAGAGAAGGTTAAAGAGTAATCATCTGAACGAGGTGAAACTCCAGGACCATTGAGTTTACACGCATCTTTTTGGCAAATCAAACTTGGGGTATCAACAGCTGTCTTATGGGAACCCAAAATTAGACGTTTCAGGTGAGTGCCTTCCAGCTACTGGCACAGTGAATAGAATGGAGACTGTAAATCTCCCCACACCCTTGCTCCTAAGAAGGAAGGAGGGTTGAAGAAAAGGAGGAAGAAAGAAAATATTTTACTTTAAAACACCAGATTTGGGTTCACCTCTGTAGTTATAGGACTTGGGCTAGGTGGAAAGCTTCAAAACAAGATGAGTGAAATCAGTATCACCAAGAGTGGCAGGGTTGGACAAAGCATGTGGATTTTTCTTTAGTAATGTGAACTTGGAAATTACAAATACCATGTTTAAATTCCTTAACCTTGCTTCTCTCTTTGAGGGACAGTAAGCAACAAATTTTGATCTTTACTTCTGTGGTACAAGCATGAAAACCTGTCAGTAGAAGTTAGTCACGATTTGCAGTCTTCCATGTTTAACCCTAGCTTAGCAACTTTCCCTGTCAGCAGAGAAGGACAGAGTTTGCAAAAGCCACTAAGAAGACAGATGGTTCATTTAGACTTCAGCATTGGCTCAACCTTTCTTTGATCCCTTGGGTGGAATAGTGGAGTCTCATTTCTGTGAAATTTATAAAGGTAAATGGGTGTACTTGTTAACGGATATTTTTCATCTAAAAAGAGGAGAATTTAGTTTCACATGCTGGTTAAAGTGGAAGATGACTGATGCTACTATTCTGCTGTGTGAACAAGAAGTGAGGAAATCTATGTTAGTTCAGGTCAATTTACTTCCATTACACTTTTGGGCTTAACCCAAAAGATGAAGGTTATTTCTTTCTCCATTTCCTGCATTAATGAACAATACGTGCCTTTCTCTTTAATATTACTCTTCTTGCTTTGATGAGTAATACTGTTTCTCATTGAACAAAGTCCACAAAAACATGTAAAAATACATATAATGGTTCACAGTATCATAACACACCTCTCAGCAAAAGCAGGAGATTGTTGTGAGAAGCAATGTATGGCTGGATTTTGCAGTGTTAGAAATACCGCCCCTAAAATCCAATCCAATACCCAGGGATGTCAGTGAAGCTGTTGTATTGGCTTCAAGGGCGCTGTGGATCAAATCCCGTGCTTACAGGAAAAGCAGAAAAGGGCCAGTTAGAAGCCTTATATATGAGATAATCGTGATGGCAGCAGAAACACACAGCTGATCTGCCTTTAACAAGATCCAAAACACTAAGCCACAACACGCTTTCCAAAAAGACAAAGGTCTTTCAATCTCCAGCTTGCCCTGGAGTGAGGAGAGGAGAGGAGAGGAGAGGGAAAGGCGTTGGCTGCCAGCTGCTGAGTGTCCCATTACCAAGCTAAAGGGATCACTGCAATTATATCTGCTTCACCAGCCCAGCAGGAGAGAAGAAGAGGACATCCTGGCTCATGCAGATTCCGCAGTAACCAGGCACCTTGCCAAGAAAAAATTGAGAAATAGCAGTGATCAGGAAATACATTTCATTAGGAGAGAAAAGGCCAAGAGAAACAAAGTACAACACCAGTGGCTTTGGGTACAGGCAAATAGGTGTTAAATGTCAACATATACATTCCACGTAGGTCCCTCTGCTTAGCAGGGGCTGAGTCTGGTATCTGGTAGGACTATTTCCCATCTGGCGTTCTTTAGTAATTTCTTTTCCTTTTTTTCAGGGTCATTTATCTATATATTGCAAAGTAGAATAAGAAGAGTAAAAAATCAGTTAAAACCAAGAAAGCCACATCTTCTTTCAAACCATCATTTAGTTAAATGGAATTGATATACAATATTTGAAGATGAAACACACTAGTTGAAAAGAAAAAATCCGACACAAAGACACTCTGATGTTCAGTAGCAGTTTATACTTATCTGAATGACCCAGAGTGTATGAAACTTAAATGGGAACAAGTGGGTGACATTTTCTTTAGTTCAGCTCCTACTGGGAAAAAGAAAAAAGGAGTAGTTGTACTCCTACACAGAAATGTCTTTCAAGTTGTTAGACTCATGGTAAAGATTCAGCTGGAAGGAAAGTACGTGTCAGAGGCAAAGCAGATTATCACTTACAAAAATATATCCCCAAAACAGAATAGTGACCCGCTGACATCTACAACTAAATGTGCATCAGTCACAGAAAATTTTACTCCAGATGAGATTTTAGTTATGTGAAGTGTGAGGTTTAGCATGGTGCTAGAAGCCAACAGAGCACAGCCTCAAACCTGGAAGACCTTCTGAGGGTAACAGTACTAGCATACACACAGATGACATCTTTTACCTCTTCTGGTGTCTGCAATATGCAAAACCTAAAAGGTATGAATTGCTTCAAAGTGTTTATGAAACAAGTTCAGAAGCTTAAAGATCAACTAACATCCATTGTAAAAGATACAGAAGAGCTTCTGTAAGATGAGAAACCTTTCTCAAGAGATATGAGAAAGGGATGTCATCATTATTTGCCAACATGACTGAATCACTGGCTGTAAGAATTAGGGGTGATAATCAGGATATTGTGAAGGATTCCACTAAAAGCTACATTTCATTAGACTCTGATGTTTTGCTGTACCATTTGGTGTCAGTGAAAGCTATTCCATTCTTCAGACTGGTCTTGTTCAAGGACAGAGACATTTTGGGACATGAGGTTTATAAAACTGAAATCAAACTATTGCTCCCATGATAAGTTAAGGGACAGCCATGTGGGGAGATATCCTTCACAGGCATTTAGCAGCTACAATTTAAAAAGTTTGGGAAAGGTGTGGGGAGATACCCGAGTCTTCCAGAAGAAGGCTTGAGAGTCCCTCACTTGGGCAACAAGGAAGGGTGGCGCGGCCTTTGAAGAAGTTTAACGAGGAGCTGAAGACACTTAAGTTTGCTAGTGGAAGTTGAGTGGTGTGAAACTGGAAAAATGCGACACTCTGGTTAAAGAAAAACCCACTTTCTGTTGTGAAGGCAGATCAAGTTATGAAAAGGATTTCAATGCTGTGGTTTCCTGCAATAGCAGGGGAGTTAACGAGATGACCCAACAGGTTCTTTCCAATTTCCCGAGCCTCAGGACTTCAGTGCAAGCCATCTTTCTTGGGTTGAAGAGAAGCTGAAATCAAGTCTCCGGGAAAGTGATGGCCAACACAAACCTCCTCTTTTCTCACTCTATATGTGAGGTCAACTTCGTTTGACTTCAACTTCACTAACCAACTCAAAGCACAGCTGTGTGTTGTGTTTATTTTTAATGTATACGGTATCCCATATCACTCATTTTCCACTAGGCACATCAACAGAGCGAAAAAAACACACAAGGTAGAGGTTGGTTATATCTAGTACTTCTAGAAAGCACTATACTGTGAAGGGCAACAGTATATGCAACTATGGAATAATACAGGTCAATGTATGACAATTTTGATAAACTTCTCTTACAAAATAGACGTTTTGGAAAATTCCCAGTATTCATGTGAATTCGTATGTTATGCAGTCAAGGTTTCTAGTGTCCCTGGTTTTGGAACAGACGGCCCTTGAACTCTGAGCCCCAGGTCTTCCAGATTCCTCACTATAGAAGCAGGTATTGAAACCGCCAGAGAATTTCTCCCAAGGTCCAGAAATATTTAAACTTGTTTACCTCAAAGATTTTGAACATCTGAATTTTTACCAACTACAACTTTTCACAGTTTCTGCTACATAGAAAATGCTGATGTGCTAATGTCTTAAGGCAGAAAAACACCATGTCAAAATATGGGTATTTCCCATCAAGTGGAAACTCAAGGTTTTAACCACTCTATTTAGAAAACTGCAAATCTTCATATAGTAAATTATTTCCACTTATCTTAAGATCAGAACACTATCTGACAAAGTAAACCATACGTAAAGAGCACACATTTACTTTCCTAAAATGCTTTCCTCAAAAGTGAATGAAAAGAGATTCTGGCCAAGATTTTCAAGCATGGGTGCTTAAATATAGGCTCTTAGGCCTAAATATAGGAGCTTAAATGAATGCCCTCATTTTAAGAAATGCTGAGGTCCTACAAAGTTAGTAAAATGAAACGAAGTCAGTAATTGTAAAAGTCAAGCTATGAATTTAGGAGCCTATTCCAAGGTACCCTTTTCTATATATTTTTTTTATCATGATGTCTTATTTTTACATTTCAAAACTTCTTATTCTTCATCAGAGTTTTGATCTGCTTGCTTAAGCATTTGTGGTCCATTCTTTTCAAATAGCCACTGCCACAGAGTTAAATACAAAAATCTACAATTGAAAAAGGGCGTAGTGAACCAAGACTCACTCTTCCCTTCTGTATTATTCCATAGCTCAATTGTTAGCAATTCAAAAAGCAGCTGCTTGGTTGCACAGTTCTCTCTCTGCAACAGAGGAATTTTATTTTCTAAGAATATAAAAAGGTCAGTAGCCCAGGGGGTTTATTTCCAAAACCTATACTTTATTAAGGGAAGCACAACAAGGTAATACCTTTTATATCTGTAACAAATGGTTACAAGAACTTCAAACAGAAATTATAAAAGGTAGCTTGGGAATTTTTTTTTTTTTCTAATGCCCATATGACAATCCCTCTCTCATACAGGGAGAATTTTAATGTGAAAATCATTACAGATTTTTCATACCCATTCACATCCAGTATTGATTAAAATGCTCCCCAAACTATTTGAGAGATTTTAAAGATGCACTAGCTGCCTCATTCATGGATCTTTTTTGTTTTGTGTTAATTTATAGAAGCACTTTGGGAAATATTAAGAGATTTCATGGGCAGATTTTTTTTTAAACATTGCTTCCTCCATTATGCCTCCATTGTTAGGACATCTAGAAAATACAAGAAGAGGTGTGTATTATCGATGCATCTATATGGATCAGAGAAACCAGTTCATGCTTTATATTTTTTGCCAGAAGAATCTCCCACAAAATAGACTGACATGTTAGAAAAGTTGGAAACAATGACAGAGGTTTTAAATTCTCAAATTAACTCCATTAAGGCAAAGTGGTCTCCATGGAATACAGCCATTAGATTACATAAGCTTTAATTACCAGCCAGTGTTGACTTGTGACTCTTACTTGGAAATTACATGTCATCCTTTTTATTTCATTTAGATTTTCATTTGGTTTGCCTTATTCTACTTATTCTAAGAAAAAAAAAAGTTTCTTATTCATACAGCAATCTATAATACGGTTTCATATTCCAATCTTAATGCTTAGACATATGCTTAACTTCAAGGTTATAAGCAGCCTTCTTAAAGCAAAGAGGCTACTTCGTATAGAAAGCATTTGCCTAGTTGACTGGTTTTATTTACACTACAAAACCCCACCACCATTACTCTGCCACTATTGCTGTAGGATAGATGGAGCGCGCAGCTAAAGAAGTAATCACGATGACTTCTCCAAAGAAGAGGGACTAACATGAAGGGGGCGGGAGGGAAATGCAAGTATTAGCTGGCACAAAAGAGAAGTTAATTCTTCACAAATTCTCAGGTTGACCTAACTGCCAGCAACATGTTATAACTGTGTAATTTTGGCCTTTCTTTGTTCCCAAATGAAACATGGTGTTTAGCATGTCTTTGGAAAAGATAAGAGTACATTAAAAATCATTTTAGCTCTTATTCAAGTTAAGACTTACCTAAGCAGAGACAGAAACGATCTTTGCAATATCAAACTATAACTCATGGGCTGTTTCTGTGGCACCCTAAGCTTTACAATTTTCAGAAATGGAGTAAAACATTGAAAATTACCAATGTAACTTGGACCAGTAGTTCCAAAAGTTTCAAGGAGAGTTATTAGCCACAGGACACTGCTTCAGTTTAGAAGAAGAAATGCAGATGCTTTTTGCATAGTACTATATGCACTGTTTCCAAAAATACTTGCATTTCATTTTGCCCATTTGCCCCAATATCTTTAATTTGTAGTGCTTAGTCTTTTGCTTTGGAAAAACTAAAGTTAAGTTGCACTTAGGACACAGTGGTATGAGCTTGGCTGTGTTTAACTGGCTCAGAGAGAATTTTTTTTTACCCCTGCAACAGATTTATAAAATCCGTCGTAATTAGGAACTAGATGCCCGAGAGAGGAAAGCAGGAAAGTTGCAGACTAGGACTAACTACTCATTCTACAAGCCTCCCTCCGTGCAGCACTGCCAATGAATATTTATAAGATTTTGCAAACCCTGCACTGTCCCAGCTCTGCTGAGTCTCCTCCTGAGAACAGACTGCCAGTTATGTCAAACTGGGTGTTAAAAGCGGCTGGGATTTTGTGGCTTGAGCATACGTTTTCTAAAGACAGAAGTGGAATCAAGCTCCTTTTCCATTGGGAATGAAACGCATCTCTGAACTGTGGTGTTCTTGTAAGGAATCAACCACACCACCCCTTTCCCCTCCTCTTCCCACTCTCTGGAACCTGAAGACAGATATAGTTTCTCAAATGGTTTGAACAAGCAGCTTGCCTACGTCGCACAATATATATAGTATGACTAGAATCAGAAATTTGCTTTTTTAGACCAGGGGAGAGCTGAAATGTTCAATATGCAGGATTTGCTGTACATTCATGGAAGGGAGAAGAGACAGCGCACTCCATCTGTAGAAACTCCTGCAGTTTTTATTCTTAATGACCCAGCACCCCTGCTGTTTTGTGTCTCTCTATCTAGCACTCTAGCTCAAAGTTGGGAGTGTAACGAATATGTTAATGCATGGAGGGAAGACAATTAGACTGACATGGCCTCCTTTTCTCAGAATTTTTCGATTAGAGAAGTAAAGAATTCCCTACAGAACTAAGGAATTTTGGTACCTCTTTTTGTATCAAAATGCACAGCTAAACATGCTTTAATTACTAAACTAGGCAAAAAATGCTAATAAAAGCACATGACATCTCCATGAATTCCAGACAGATTCACTGAAATCAGCGCTCTTTCAACAAACACCAAGTGCAGCAGGAACAGGCAAGGATATAAAGTGTGGTCATTTTGAGGGGCCAGTTGTTTGACCAGTGGATTTTACTCAGGGTGTTGCAGGGCAGCATTGAGGTGCAATGCTGCAGCTGCCCGAAGAGAACCCCGGCTATGCCCGGCTACATAATAACCGCTGTGATTTCTACACAAACACCTTTAAATTATACAACACACTCTCCTACATGCTTGTTACAGGCAAATTCTGCACCTGCTGTATCAGGTTTCGTTGAACATTGATCATAAGAAACTTCAAAAAAGGAAAAAAAAATCTCTTTGACAGTATGTTTGGAGGCATGTTTGTTCTGTTCTTGTAAAACTATATTTGAGATTGAATGTGGTGATCCTACAAACGAAGGACCAGTAGCCTAACTTCAGAGGTTAGGGTAGAAAAAGCAAACTTCTCCACTGGAAACATACAGTCCTTTCAGATGTCTGTTTTGCTTGGCTTATTGGACAATGCCAACTAGGATGCATTCCCTGGTGAACATTCAGGGGTTAGAAGAAGAGACATCTCCATGCCTACTACATTTCCTACATTTCCACTAATGACCCTCAAGTCAGACAGTGAACTTGCTACTGATGTCATGAAGCATCCACTATCTGAACCAGCCACCTCCAACTCTCCGAACTTATTCCTTCTAATGCAGTATCACAACCTGTCTCCATCCTTCACTCCTACAATTAAATAGATCCTAGCAACTAAAAGAAGCCTTCTTTCCAAACATCATAATTTTTCAAGTGCATACTAGTCTCCAAGATAACATTGTTTGCACATGGCAACCAATGCAAGGAATCTTGGTTCTAAATAAATTTTCAGCTGAGTTTGTTGTTTGTTTGTTGTTTATTCTCCAGCCGCCTTCACCATTGCTACTCCAAAGAAAAAGATCCAAGAAAGGAGTGTTTCTAAGGCACGGTCCTCTGCACATGTAGCCATAGCATCAACAGATGCTTAAGAAGCCTGTGTTTTATAGAAGATAAGGAAGAAATGTCTGTTAGAAGCTCTGTCTCTTCTTTGAGAACATCTTCCCTTTCTAGCGAACAATTCAATGCCTTGTGAGAAAAGCTAATTCTAGACAGGAATGGACTTAGATTTGTGTTTATGGTTTGAGCAAACAAGTGAGATACATTATCTTGAATGTAAATAGCTGTACTAAAGTTTCATTAGCTATACTGGACTTTATCTTGATCACCTCTGCTGAGCTAGAAAAATCTTTTGAGATGAGCAGTACTGCTAGCCTAATAGCAAATATGTTCTTGACAAGGGCAAAATCCACCAGACGTGCAAATACCAATGTTAATTCCCTTTGTTTTGGTTTCATGTTTTTATTTAAATATTTCCAAATTACATAATTCTGTCACTATATGGCAGAGTTGTTTATGTTTGCTACTTGCTCAGATGAGTGCCTTATGTAAAACAGGGACATTTCCTTTAAGTAACTCAGAAAGAGACTGTTTAAACCTTTGAGCTGTGAGATTCCTATTATTTACAGAACATTTGGAAACATACAGATTACAGTCTTCTCAAAATGGATGCAAGTACTAGGAGGGAAAAACGGTGAGAAGCTAACCACTAGGATAACTCATGTCACCATAAAAATGCGCATTTGCAAGAAATCCTGTAGAAGCAACAATCAAAATAGACCACATCCTTGCAATATAAAGCCAGTTTACACTGAATAATTCAGAATTCTAATTGGAAATAGATACAGCTTTAAAATTTAACAAGATTTTAATGTTCAGAAAAAATCTGCACAGAGCATGATACAGGTTTTTACTGTTATTTTGGTTTTGTTATGTTTATTTTAGTATTGTTTTTCTGCTCCTAGCCCTCATCTAACACGAACATGTTACTTCTGGAAAGATTTGCAACAGCTATGTGTTGACAGTGAAAGTTGCTCACATATTTTGGAGAATTCCCCCTCTCCACCTGCACCCTAGCCAAACTCTTAAACAATATTTATTGAGTCTTTTTTCACATGGTACAAGGCGAGCATTTACATTCTTTTACAAAGCTTACCAAAAATGGGTAAAAGTTAAAATGGTGTACTAAAACCATTGTAAGGGAGAGATTAGTAAGGGCGTTCCAACACAGGACTGGAGGCAAACATAAGGAGCAAGGTGGGGGACTGGAATGCCCCACTGCAGCTACCTATAACAAGGCATTAGCACACGACATGAACAACAGTCATCCCCCTGGTAGAGAATTATCATTCAATATAAAGCAGCATATTGAAACTACCCCCTTAGTAAGCTCTCTACACTATATGCATGTTTTATTAGCCTATTTTGTCCTGTTTGAGTCAAACAGTCTGATCACTTCCCTATTTTAATCCACTTTCTGCAACACTGTTGAAAAACATCTCTGAGAGATCTCACTAAACTGGACAAGGGATATACACATATGCCCACACACAGTTTAACACCATTTCTCTTTTTCTGGAGTTGCTGTTTATTAAGTGAATTGGTCATTTTGTCTTCATTGTACATTTATGCCTCTCAATTTTGGGATCTAACTGTACTCCATGTGCTAAAACCAGGTTGCAAAGCCTTCTGAGGGGCTGCAAGTAGCCCTTCCAAAGCCAGAATAAATAATCTGACTTTAATGAAATAATACTGACTATAGTAACAGGTTTACTTTGAAAAATAAATGTCTAAACGGGAAGCTGGGACAGTCAACTAACCAGTGTGTATTTACGTGTATAGCTTTCAAATTACCATCTACACCTGTGCCATAAACTGATACCAGAAATACGCTAAACAAATACAATGCTGTTATTACTATTATTATTATTATTATTTTACAACATCCAGGAGTGTGCAGATGCTTTACAGTACAGATAGATACTATCCCTATTCCCACAATGCAACAGGGTAGCAGGTGGATCTCTGATCCCTCTAATTCACTGTAGAAATCTTTACACAGGTAAATCTATTTGTGGTAGTCATAAATTCCATGCTTCCTTCCTTCCAAATAAAAAGCCACCTGACTAGCTTATGAAGTAAGTAAAAAGAGCTTACTTAGCCATAATCAGGTATACAATATACAAGAAAAGAAAGCTACCTTTACCTGTGAAATAAGACAGACTTGACAAGTGTGACAACATCCCGACTGGCGTTGTACCCTGCACAAACAATGGCAACGTGGATGGTCTGCGGGAGAAAAGGAACAAAAAGAACAAAAATTAAAGCCTGCTCCTGTGTTCTATCATTCATTAAGGAGAGCACATACATGACAGTGCTATTATTTAGTGCGGCAATTGTTAAAGATTTGAGTGGGCGTTTTGCAGCTGTTTGCAGCCCACTTGAGGCAGTTTGTTAAAAACATCTTAATTGAGTTATAACACCATCATCATTCCAAAGTCATTACTATCCCTAAATTACATCAGATGTCTGAACAGAATTGCATTTATTAGCTAAGAGCATATGTGTGCGCATGTGTACAAACACACATACCCATTTAGCAGCACACAAAATTCTGAGTATGCAAATATGCCGACCCTTCAACCTTCTGAAATGGAAGTTTAAAATTATGTTGGATAATTTGAAGCAGATAGGCTCTTAGAAATTCTGCATTATTTCCATCTTAAGGACAGCTACTAAGGAGAGGGAAAGTAAGCTCTGATGGATGAGCATGAGTGGTACAATTGGTTTGCCAGGGGCTGGGTGTATCCCAGTGATAAGACAGGACAGGAGCTGTGAAGGGCAGGTGGCCACTTCCCTGCCTGTGACTACCAGGAAGGGCTGTACTGAGCAGTGTTAATGTGAAGTTAAATACAACCCCACGCACACATTCTCCCCACCCCAGCACCCTTGGTAAATTATCACTTATTTGGTGCCTTCTTACCTCCCTTTTAATATGAGGCAGAGGTTTACTCATCTTTTCAAGAGGAAAGGGAAAACTGAAAAGGTGCTACTAGTCATTATTATTAAGGTAGTAAGTAATAATTTGAAAAATGCTGTGAAGTTACTCTTCCCTGGTTTTAAAATTAGCCATTGCTATTCCCTGGGGAGAAAAGAAAATTATTCTTAGCAAATTTTGACTCCGGCTTCTGTATTTTTCTGTTTCTTACTGGTCACAAAAATGAAGGAGTTTACCATGCTGGCAGCACAAAGCTGTGATCGGGGCCACAGCTGTGAAACTGCAGGGAAGCCTCATTTGGCTCCCATTTGAAGCTTGGTTAGCTGGTTTCTCACACACACAGCTCTCATTTTCCACAGAAAGCCCACTACGCAGAGAACAAATGAGGAATTCTGCCTCCTCACATAGTCATAGATTCCCAAAGTCTGGCTTGTCACAGAAGCAGATTTACACAAGAGGTGGCATGTGTTAGCCCTGTCTGAAGAGTCCATAGCCCCATCCATTAACATTGCCTGGTACAGGGCACAATTTGAATCATATAATTGCCAAGCGGCTGTGCCATTGTGCAAGCCCAACATGAACATCGCAGCTGCCTCAAGCCCTAGTGTGCCTCACAAGCTGAGGCACATTGAAGATCTGAGGTTCTAAGAGGACTTGAATTAATAAGGCAGCTGTCTGTCCAGAGAGGTGTGAGAAAGAAAAGATATTGCAGTACATTTTGGCAACAGCTCTGTGAGGTATTCAGCACTTTAAATTTATGTTAAAGTCAATGGGAGTTGAGCATGCTCAGCACTTTGCAAAAATTGATTGTGTTTCTCTCTTGTGATAACAATAGGGGAGAACAGAGGCCGCTTATTGACAACTTTTATTGCAGTAGCGGTTTGTACCGTACTTATGGGCATGGGTTCCTGTGGGTGCACAGATTCCCGACGCCGCACACACTGCCTCCTCTCTGGTTGCCACCTGGTCTTTCTCAGGCTTTTGGAAGACCTAAGATCTTTCCCATCAATGCCAATTAAAATCATATTAACTGAGAATGGTTTCGTGCCTGCTTTAAACACTTCACCTGAGGACACTGGACCAAAACCAAACATTTTATAGGTTTTGACAGAATAGCACTGTCATACCACTGTCAACATCATTTTATACTACCTCTACTTGTCAGAAAAGCTCTCCTCACAGTCTCTCCTTCCACCTTTCAAATCCCCACAAAATCAGAGTTTATTCTGTCAAGGACTTCCCGCATTCGTTCTCCTTTTCCTACATTTCTTTGTTTCAAAATTAAAAGTATGCTTTTCTCGGTGTCTTTTAGCAGGTGCTGTTGTCTTGCATGCTGTTCCAGCCAGGTCACAGTGAGAAGGCAGCACTTGCTGCTCTTCTGAATGTCCGTCTCTGGTTTAGAGACACAGGCATCCATATACCTTCCGCTCAGCCTCTCTGTGGTGTTTGATACTATTTATCACTTCTATTCCTGCCTGTGATCACCTATAGGAAACAGCAATAATCCTCATAGAGCACAGAAACCTAGTCCTTTTTTTCCCAAAGTGTTTGCCCACAGCATGCTTCAAGACTCAGTCTGTTCATCCTTTTCTTGATTCACTTTCCTCTCCCTCATTGTTTAACTGTTAAACAAAATAGTGGGAAAATGGGTAAGTCAACATGAGCTCAACAACCTGAACTGTCTACAGATGTCTGCATCCTAACAAAAACCGTTTTATTTCCAGTTTTATCCACATTTGTTCCAAATACATGTTTGGATAGAGAGCAGCTGGCTGTAACCACATCCTGACAAGACAGTGCAATAGTGGCTGGAAGAAGGAAGCACTTCAAAGAACTTATGTCCTCCTGAGTATACTACTGTAAGCATCAGATCCCAGATTACGAAACTGGTCAGCAGCATCACAGCTCTCTCAAACTCCTTGTTTTCCATCTGCAGATGGCTAGAAGACTGTATCCCCATCCCACCAGAACTGGCCACTGTGATTCACGCAACCTCTGGACTCGATGACTGAAGCTAACACATAGAAGTGAAGCCAGATAAGCCAAGAATGTTCCAACTTCCACAACATGCAGCAGCCTGTCTGCTTGGTCCAACATGTCCCTCCAAACATCTCACACCAAGGCTCTGCATGCTACGCTTGCTCCTCACTGTTTGCAATCCATAATAATTCTAGTTGTCAAACTCCAACCTGGATATTCAGAAGTCACTGTGGGAATAAAATGAGCTCCTTGAAAGTGTACATCCTCCTACAATGCTCTTTTTCAATTTAGTGATAGGCTTGTTCATCACTAGTAGATGTTGCAAGAAGTCTGGACACAGTCCATTCACTGGAGCTGCTTTTAGACAATGGAACTCACTGCAGCAACAGATTAAATGATGATAGATCTTGCTTTCAAAATTTTATTAATTTTTCTGCTGCTTATACATACAGATATGAATACGTAATAAAAAAACTCCATGGAAGATAATCAAGCTGTTCTACCTATAGATTGGGACACAAAGAGAACTATTTTTTTATTTAACATAGTTTAGAGAGCGCTCAGGCCCAGGTACTGAAAGGTGTTTAAGGAAGTTAAGCTTCTTTAGGAAAGGGCGTTTAAATAATCCAAGGTTCATGCTAACATGGTTAAAAAACTATCACTTTAGCCACTACAGACCAGGAAAAACTGCTTCTGGAAGCAGTATTTCATATAAATCCATTCTGGGGTAATATTAATGGGAAGAAAATATCCAAAACCACATGAAGAACTGGGCCTCAGATCCCACACTGATGAGGAGTCTAAGGTGCCTAGAAAAACAGATGTTATTTTTTTTTTCCTCTTCAGGCTACTTTTTGGAATGGTGAAATAATGAGCTTAACAATCTCTAATTAGTTCTTATAGCTAAAAATAATCTTTGTTAAAGCATTTCATACTTCAATAATTTTCCAGTAGTATTTGCCAGGCCTTCGATTGCAGTTACTTAATCCTTCATAAATAACTGTTGAATGTGGTTAAGAGATACTAAATGCATGTTAAAAAAAATGTAAATATGCTACAAATGTTTTCCAGAGGCAGGTAACATCTGCTTTTCCTGTGTTTTACGGTGCTTAAGTTGGTGGGGGGCTGTTCTTTGTGGCTCTGGATCACTACACAGTTAACCCTATTGAGCAACACTGTTTTGAACAGTAATACAAATATGACTGTAAAAATGCTTCCAATGTTAAGTATTCTGCTAACCTACTAAATGCTATACTGCCAATGAACCATTTTCTAATATATAATCTCTTTTATGAAATATATAAATGAACTTAATTCAAACTAAACGCCCAGTTTATGGAGGCACAAGCTGGAAAGATACTGGGATAATATCGTAAGAAAGAGTCATATAATTCTGTTAGCTTCCATCAGCATTATGCTCTTCTACTGAAGCCTGTCATTTGTGCATACATCTCTGTAAGGGCTACTCTTATTTATATTTCCAAGGTTTGTGTTGAACTTGCCTCCTATTGGGAAGGCATGACAGGGATCTGCTCCCTCCAGGGATGAGGCCCTTGTTTGGAACTCTGACTTTTCTTGCAATATAATGCTGTTCCGTTTCATAATATCAGAAGAGCTCTCCTGTGATGCAACACAGTAGGAAGTGGTGGCTAGAATACAACAGACCCACTATTTTTTACTACAGATCACAATTATTATCATACAGATTATGCTTTATCAGGTATTTAATGTTCAGTCATTGTAATTGCACTTTCAAATGTTTTAATCATCACTAAAGACCATCCCAAATTAGATTCGGAAATGTCCATTTCAGTACATCTCAAAGAACTGCCTCAATGAAAAAAACAACCTGTTCCTAGCTCTCTTGGTCTCTCCCAGGGCCCCAGTCTTCTTCTCAGGACCCTTGTCTCTTTCTACCCAAGTTGCTGACTCTTGCTGTGATATATTCCAGGTCAGAGGCTAAAAAAGATTTTGTTTACACTGCTGAAACACTGAAAACAGAGGGTGAGTGCAGTCAAGATACCACTCACTCATACATGGAACCAGAATCTACAATAATAGGATAAACGATGAGACCTCTGGCCAATCTGATAATAAGGAAGTTTAATTTTAACTTCCATTGCTGTTACTGAATTACTGAGTGAATTCCTTCAGAAAAAGAAGAAAAAGTTATTTCGTTATCAAAATAGTGTGCAGTGAGATAGGGGGTTGGCAAATAAAGTGAGGTTTCGCATTTTATATAACCATTGCCTCCAGCACAATGCTAAACCCCACTGAGCAAGTAAATTTATTGGCAAAACACATTATAAACTGAAAGGCCACTTAAACTATTCCTCCTTTAAGCTGCTATTTTTGTGTCCCAAATTGGTTGGTACATTGAACAACCAAGAACTAAGATTCAGCTCATCACTGCTTGGCATGATAATAAGGGAGAAGTGAGGTTTGCTTATTGATGGCCTGAACCTTCCCTTATTAAAAGAAATGCCAAATGCTTACAAGGAGCAAAACCAGACCCTCATTATTGGGAGGAGGGAAAAGGAAAACAGACTCCCCCCTTTCCCTCTCCTTAAAATAATGTTTGTTCCTTTTTACACACTGACAGACAAAGATGTCCAACTGGAAAGCAATAATTCATTTTTAAATGATATTTGATATTTGCTCATTAAATAGACTTAATCTGAAGAGATAATTAGGACTTCTTTTTCTCTCCCACTTATTCTCTTTCAACTTCTATCTTCCCAGTGGCAGAAAGCAAGATAAAAGGTGATACAGTATTACCCTCTTTGCAGAAATAAATGGAGGAATTATTTTTGATATCTGCACCAGCTGGGATTGGCACAAGGCCTTTAAGCAAGACTTTTTGGTTTGGATCTATCCATATTCGGAACTGTCATCATTCAGCTATCTGACAACTAAATAGCTGGATGACATCCACAAAACTACTGGCATAAAGTGGGGAAAGCCGAACCAAAACAATCCCCCCAAAACCTTCTTAGAAACAGATCTCCTGTTCCCTGCAGCTAACCGCACCTCTTGTGCATGGCTCACGCAAAGCAGGTAGTTCCACAGTAGCCTCCAGGTACACTCCTGAAAGTGACTCAAAAGCTCAAAAGCACAGGCTGGCTCCATAAGCCACAATTTAATTAATGGTAAACCCTGAACTGTTCTAGTACTGATGCACAAACAAAGGACTAAGGCTTTTCAAAGCACTGTGGTGCTTTCGTTCAATTTAGAAACACACAGGGTCAGTTTGCCACAGGCCTTTATCAGCACAGCTGTATTGAAGTCAGCTTGGAACAAGGCTTTGATTTTTACACTAGGTTTGGGGACACCAGAATGAAAAAGACAAAAAACTTTGATCAAAAAATAACTCAAAAGATATTCAGATGAGTAAATGTTTTAAAGTTTTTTTTAAAAAGAATAATTAAAAATTATCTAAAATGTTGTGCCCAGTAGTCCTTTAAGAGGCTGGTTTCCGAGCAGAAAGCTTCCAGGGGAAGGAGATAGGGATCTGCAATGTCCTTAAAGGATCAAATCTACCATGCTTTGTTTCTGGCAGGTTCTTTTTATTTCTTTACCTCGCATTTTTCCACTGCTGGTTGCTGCCCACACTCGGAGCTGTTCCCCGCCACGATGCCAGCCCGCAGGCTCTCGCTGTCGCCTGTCCCCTCTTCCATGGAGTAGGTTTTGGAGTGATTGCCGCGGTGGTGCGAGGGGCTGCGACTCTGCGCCAGGCTGAGCTGCTTGCGAAGCACGCGGTTCTCCTCCTCCACCTCCCGCATGCGGACTTCCAAGCTCTCGCGCTCCCGCTGGCTCGACGCCGTGTACCGAGGGCTGTGGGGCTGGGATTCAAGTGGAGACAGCGACACTGGCTTCCCATCTGCAAGAGAAGGAAACAAAACACTTCTGTCAGAATATACTTGAAGTTGCGTTTTCCTTTAACGTCAGCATCGTGAGGCAGGGATGTGTTTCAAATACAGCCGTGTTTTACGCAGACTTGGCACTTCAAGGCAACGCTGAAGTGCATGGTAAACTTGGACAAATGCTGAAGTACTATGAGCTACAGGTCCTACATATTTCAAAACCACGCTAAAAGATAAGCATGTGTTTCTTTTGTTCTGGACAGGGCTGCCTGCCAGTCTCTGGTCTGGGAAGACAGTCAAGAACAGAAGGATTTAATTCAAAGACAATTAATATATAGTTAAATATATTTTAGAAATGCATGCAAGACAAAATAAATTTCCTATTCCCCACTTCCTCCACAGTCAAGCTACAGCGTTTTGGTTACCATTTTGTGCCAAACAGTAGCCCCAGCTGATTCACATGTGAGGAGCAGATGGTTTTCATTCAGCAACACAGTATTATGTGCTTGCTGAGAAATAAGAGGTTCAGGACAGAAACATTCAATACACATGTGGGTCAAATTCTGGGGAGTATTTTGGCTGAAAAAGACAAGGGAATTTTCAAAAAAGCACAATGGTTCAATTCAACACCTTTAACTGAAAAGTTATATTCCAGAAATATGAAACACTTCATCTTCACATTTCAAAAAGTATCTTCTTTGTTCAAAACAGCATTAAAAAGGAGTTTAAGTATAAAAAAATATAAATTAACCTGAAACAAAGGTCCATAACCAAAGACAAGAATTGCAACATGTTCTACCATCACTTCCCAGAACATTATTGCTACCAAATTTTAGGGGAGCAAATAGGGAGGCAGATGATGTGTTTTCAGAGGAGACATATTTTCACATAACTTTAATAAAGCTATATACATATACACACAGAGTACAAATGCTTGAAAGGTGGCAAAAAAACCTCCAACTAAACTACTGTTCACAAACGTTCGATTCAAGTCAAATTGAAACAAAGCAAAAGACAGTGAGAGTTATCCACAGTGTCATAATTACCAAGACATTCCTTTACAGTGAAAATATGTGAGTATCTTATTCTAAGGTATTTCTCTGAAATAACTTTCTACCTGCACACATTGAAAAAAAAAATGCTATTTAATAATTTTTCCAGTGCAGAGTCCCTTTGGCTTTAACAAACAAACAACAGCTTGAGTGGTTTAGAAATGGAAATCCTGCAGTTATTGTTCAGCAGTTCTCCTTAACAACTACATTTCTCACCCCCTGACTCACAACTATCTCCCTGCTATAAAGACCTGCTCATTGCTTGTTCTTTTCCACTATTTCATATTTACATGAATGGTGAGCAGTCCTCTAAACTGAGTTGATGAAAAAACAGCTATAGAAATCAAAACCTCAATTCTAATTTCCATTGTTGAGTTATACAGGTGTACACACTTCCTGTTATCTATATAAATAGCTATCCTGGTTTTAGAACACAATTTGGATTGAGTATCTTGCATTTGCTTGCAGACTTTCTCCTGCAAAAATTGTCTAACTTATTATCTTTACCATTAGCAAAACTTATGGATAAATCTGAGCTTGGAAAATGTCTCAAGACAGATTCTAAAGTTTGGCCACTCATATTTTGGAACTTGAACACTCAAGCAAATAGTTATTAAAAATTAAAGGACAGATTTGAAAAGCCTGAAAATCCTGGATGCAACAATAGAGAAATGTCAACATTAAGGACAGAGCCATGCTACAATCAGAAGTGCAATAAAATACTGAGTTATCTTTCTCCATCCAGCTTGGAAGGCATGGAACTGAAATTCTCTTATTTCTCAGCTGCTCGTACCCAAGCTAGGAAGACTAAAACTCATTTGGATGTGATTATATTGCATTGCTATTACTGGACGGCAAGAATGTGTTGTGTAGATATTCAGATGAAAAACAGCACCCAAACAACCAACCTGGGTTACCATCAGACATACAATTACAATGCAAATCTAGCCAAAGACTTCACTGGCAATCACAACTCCCTAGTTGGTGAATACCCAGTATGACATAGACGTTACTTATCTCTTCCTATTCTTGTCACTGGATCCTGCTACCTTCTCAAATAATTACCAAAAAAGGTACTGAGCAATTCGTAAAAGTTGCAAGATACGGAAGTAAATCTCAGAACAACATCCACCAAAATTTCAAAATATGGAAAAAATTTGGACATGTCTTTAGCTATTCTACAGACATTAATCAATAGGTCATAAACGTTGCTTTGCCAAAATTCAAAATTAACAAAAAAAGATACCATTTTGTGCATCTGAACAATTGTAACTATAATAATGAGAACAGCTGAACTGTTTCTACACAATATTTAGAAGAAATAGCATAGTTTGAGAAAGGAGCTGAAAGAAAATACCACCTGACTGCCTCAGACTGGAAGTCGCAGCAACTGACGAGACCAGCTCAGTGTTCGTGCAGCCTTAGCTTTAAATGCCTGTAAACTCCACTACTGTCTTCTCAGCAGTGCATATTTCTGCTGGTATGCACCAGGCAGCAAGGAAATCATGTCAGGAATTCTACAACCAGCTAGCTTCTTGATCTGAAATATATAACTACTTGAAATGTATTGTTTTACTATAAAAATTATCCATGTTATGTTACAACGTGCTAAGTCCAAGACATTTTCTAGGATGATGTCCTCAGGGTTTGTACAGCTGGACAAGTCATGTTTTGTTACTAACACTGTGGATTATTCTCAGGTGTACCTTGATGTGTTTGGTATATTCATAACACCCCAACTCCATGCTGCAAACGATAATGTAACAATTCCAGGATCCATTTGAAATACAAGTGAAAAATCAAAAGCAAACTGAGTTTGATCTTAAGACTCAGAAATCAAATAATTTTTGTCATAAATGTTGAGATGGTCTAGCTCGTAATTTTTTTACATCTGAGGTTGGCAAGGCTGGTGGCAAGGTACTATTCGATTTAGTTTGATTACCAGACTGGACATGTGAAGATACTTTGACTTCAGTGAACATACAGACATGGCAAAATGCCTCTTGGAAGCTACTGCCTAGTAGGTAAACACCAGCACATGCCACCCTGATCTGCTTCTGATCAGTTTTTAAGGCAACGCAAGGACTGTGTGTTTCACCTCATCTTTGAAGAAGGAGTAAGTGGACTAATGTAAGGGACCACTAATATTTGATTGACTGTGTGTGCTTCTTGGTACAAGAGTTAAACTGATTGCACCGCACTTGAGTTTTATAGTTTTAAGTAACTGGCAGACTGCTCTGAGCTGATGTCTAGGCACTTTTTATCTAATCTAAATCAAAATAAAATAACACAACACAACACATAACGAGGTCTGTGTGACTTTGGGACAAAAGATCTCCCAGGGAACACTGCAAGGAACATTGCTGTGCTCTGAAGCAAGAAGTACACTTCTGAATGGTGCAATAAATAATAATAAAGCCATTATTTTTTATTCTTCATTTGGGGTTATTGCTCTATTTTTGGGCCCTGGCAGTCTCCGATTTTTTTTTTCCTACCTGTTTCAGGCCTTTTACTTCAGACTTTCTGTGCTAATACAAGTGTACCAAAGAAATAAAAACAACCTACAAAATTCCACTGTCCACAACACAAAACCCAAACCCAAACCTGAATAATTATTTCATGGCTGACAGCAGTCAATGACTTATCATCACAGTAGGTCCATCAATTCAGAAAACGTGACAACATGCAAGTTATGAATTCTATGGATTACTGAATGCTTCTGCATATGTGGAGTCACCTGTATTTAAGGCAAGAGATTTCATTAAACCGTACTTAAGTACAGCTCCTTAGGACAATAGAAGAAATAAAGCCTAATGAAAGCAATCCGGCATAGTTTATTTGAAAGGAGAGGGACTGAAGCAGTGGAATTTTCTTACATACAAAATCTAAAGAATAAGCATTAACACATACAAAGTTCCTAATTTTGTAGTTATCAGAATTGGAGAGGTGATAGTCCTGAAGAGGACCCAGCGGTATTGGAAGGTTGCTGGGGAAAGAGCCACTGAGGAAAATAAAGTTTAGCCAAAGGTTAACTGCAGGGCTGGATAAGGGAGAAAGAAGCAGTGCAGGGAAGAAAAATTCACCCTGATTCAGAGAAGACAAGTGCAGAAGCAGGGATCCTGACTTTCTCAGATGACCCTGATCTGAACTCAAACACTTAAACTAACTGAGGCAGGCAAATTTATGTCGCGTGTTGCAGGATTTTATTCCTTAATTTTTTTTTTTACATTTCTTTTGCTATCTTAAGTGCAAACTACTTGTTTTTTGGCATCTTTACAAGGTCTAGAGGTTTCTCTGTGTTTTAGCTATTATTCATCCCCTGCCTAATAGCGTGTAATGCCTTTATAATGAATTAACTGATGACAGTGAACTCTAGGCTGCCTCTGAGATAAGAGGAAGTTATGCTGCTCACAGATAATGTTTCAGTCTGTCTGACTACAGATACAAGAAAACACCACTCCTCCACTTCACATCTGTTCACAGTTGAAAATTCATATTATCAGGGTACCCTTTGAGGACTAGCAGTATAACAATTTTAACCAAAAGCCAACATTCTGCAGAAAGAACTGGGATAGCAGGCAACCACCCTCATGAATTTCCCCCTGTTAAGGCCAGGAGCAAAATCATTTGAAGTTCATTCCACAATTATTTTTTTCCCCATAAAGACCATTGTAGAGAACTCCATGAACCCTAAAGGAAAAGAAAAATAAGACTGCAGTCAGGACTATGGAGACATAAAAGCTCTGTGTAAGCAGATAAACTATCCCTTTTCTTTTGGAGCTCTTGCTCAGCTTTAATCATCTAACACCTTAGTACTCTATGCACTTCTGCTCAGCTGGATGCTCTCGTAGGTATTGGTTATACAGGCAACTATGAATGAAGTCCTTTTTGTTAACAGTTTGGTACTTCAAGATATATGTCTCCATGAGTAGGTGCTAAGGCATCCCAAGGTGCCTATTCTCACACTCACCAAGGCATTTTTTCCTCCTATGCCTTTTTGTAAATCTCTGCAGTGTGATCTCAGCTGGAAGTAGAAAACCTTGCCCAAATAACCATCTTAATAGTGGAATATAGTCTAAGCAATTTACTCCAGATCTGTGAACACAGAACTTCTTCATTCTAACGTGACACGAGGCAATTATGAGCTTATGCTTCCAAGTTTCAGTGGTAGAGAGTTGTGCCATTGAAAGATGTCACCGTAGGAACACTGAAGCTTGATGTCCACTAGACAGAGACAGCACAATAAATGACAATCAAACATTTCCATAGTGCCCAAATAAGTTTCCTCAGCTCTGACAGAAAAGCTGCTCCCATCAATATTAAGCACAAACCCTTCTCAGGATTTGGGACAGACAACATATGTGCTAAATTACATGTTCATTTGTAAGAAGAGACCGTTTCCACATAAGACACCAATCAACCATCAGCCTTGGACTTAGGCAACAGTAATTGCACTTAGGCCCTTCAGCTTGTCCTTTAAGTGCTAAGTCAGCGTTCACTTCTGCTGCTTTGAACGGTACTTAAGACCATGCTAACATGTTTTATTGAACCCAGACCTGAACCATTAAATTCCACCGCAGACACCCTGACTTAAAGCATCACATTATTACCTGCTGCTCGTATACATGTAGACGCCCTCCCACACTGTCCCTTCCTTGAACAAAATAGCCCTCTACAATCAGTGGCTTCGGAAATTAAATGTATCATACACAAAACCCCTACACCCACAGAACATCAGGTTTGCAAAGTGTATTGGTTTGTGTGGCAAAGTTTTGGTAGCGGGGGGGGCTACAGGGGTGATTTCTGTGAGAAGCTGCTAGAAGCTTCCCCTGTGTCAGATAGAGCCAAGGCCAGCCGGCTCCAACTTGGACCAGCCACTGGTCAAGACTGAGCCCATCAGCGAGGGCGGTAGTGCCTCTGGGATAACATAGTTAAGAAGGGGAAAAAAACCTGTGGTGAACAACAGCCGAAAAGAGGAGTGAGAACACGTGAGAGGAACAACTCTGCAGACACCAAGGTCAGTGAAGAAGGAGGGGGAGGAGCTGCTCCAGGCGCCAGAGCAGAGATTCCCCTGCAGTCTTTGGTGAAGACCATGGTGAGGCAGCCTGTCCCCCTGCAGCTCATGGAGGTTAACGGTGGAGCAGATATCCACCTGCAGCCTGTGGAGGACCCCACACTGGAACAGGTGGATGCCTGAAGGAGACTGTGACCCTGTGGAAAGTCTGTGCTAGAGCAGGCTTCTGGCAGGACCTGTGACCCTGTGGAGAGAGAAGCCCACGCTGGAGCCGGTTTGCTGGCAGGACTTGCAACCCCGTGGGGACCCACGCTGGAGCCTTCTGTTCCTGAAGGACTGCCTCTTGTGGAAGGGTCCCACGCTGGAGCAGTTTGTGAAGAGCTGCAGCCCGTGGGAAGGACCTACATTTGAGAAGTTCATGGAGGATGGTGTCTCATGGGAATGACCCCATGCTGGCGCAGGGGAAGAGTGTGAGGAGGAAGGAGCAGCAGACACAATGTGTGATGAACTGACCACAACCCCCATTCCCCATCCCCCTGCGCTGCTGGTGGGGAGGAGGTAGAGAAATCAGGAGTGAAGTTGAGCCTGGGAAGAAGGGAGGGGTGGGGGGAAGGTGCTTTTTTAAGATTTGGTTTTATTTCTCATTACCCTACCCTGATTTGATTAGCAATAAATTAAATTAATTTCCTCAAGTCAAATCTGTTTTGCCCATGATAATAATTGCTGAGTTATCTCCCCGTCCTTATCTCGACCCACCAGCCTTTTGTTGTATTTTCTCTCTCCTGTCCAGCAAAGGAGGGGGAGTGTTAGAGTATCTTTGGTGGGCACCTGGTGTCTAGCCAGGGTCAACTCACCTACAAGAGTCAAATACTCAGAAGTTTGGAAATGTGAGAATGACAGTCTTCTGGCCAATTTTTCTGTCATTTCCTTGTGCTTGATGACAGGATAATTAATTGCATGATCACCACTTTATTTCCAAAGAACCTTGGCATCACTGTGTGCACAGGATGGATGGTGCTCACAGCTGTTCAGTAGCTTGTTTCAGCTCATCATTCAGCTTGTGACCACTCATACACTGCTCTGAAAAAAGACTTATTTATTCCCTCATTCGGCTATGATACTCATCACTATAATACTTGGATGCAGCACGGGGATCGGTGACTTATTTTTTGAAGTTATTTGAGGGAGAGGTGGTACTATCAGTCCCTTTTTACAGGCAGGGCAGAGAAGTTTGGAGTCATTAATGACAAAAGAAAATACCAGTTTTGGATCACAAATGAGATGGTTCTGATATAGTTTTTCAATAAATAAGCACCTTTTCTGCACTTCATTTGTTCAGAGGACAGATCTCATCACCTGCATATGCAACAGCATACGCTTAACATTTCTGTAATGCAAGAGCCTGCAAGCTGGAAACCCAGAAAATGGGAAAAAAAATACAGTTAGCAGTCACTTGTAATAGCTTTGTTTATGAACATCATGTAATGAACTCAGTGGTAAAGACAGAAACACTTTTCCAGGGCAGATTCAACTTCATAAACCAGAAAGCTGTCCGTTATCTTTCTATGCTCCCATGCCTTGTTCACGACACACCCTCCCGTCTCTTTAATTAACTAAATGGAGTTTCCAAAAACCACTCATCGGATTGCTGCATTTGCTCTGCACACAAAATAAGGACGGGGTTGTGTCTCGGAAAGAGTTAGCTACTGTACTGTCAATGATGGCATCACGTTGCATACCTGCAGAGAGCTGTTTATGTGTTGGCTGAGTGAATGTCGTTTTGGTACTTCTAACAGGGCTAATAGGGATGGTAAACAGCAAAAAACTCAAAGAAAAAGCATGTAGCAACAGAATGCAGGAAGAAAGAGGGAAAGAAAATCTAAACATATCATACATCTTTCCTGAAAATGGATGTGGCTCTTTTTATAGTTTGTTTTTCCAAATGAAATATTAGCTTATTAACTAATGTTATGACTCTTAGCTTATTCACATACTTAAAACAAGAGCCCATAAGTCTTAAAATGATTTGTTCATTTCCTTGTCTAGAATACAATAACCTTTTATTCCTTTTTTCTGTCTTCTCATTCTTTCTTTCCTTGCTTTGCATTGCCTTGGCAAAATATATGCCTCTTCAGAAAAGGACTAAAAATAATGTTTTCCCCCTTTCCACTGGGAGTAGAGATGTAAGAAAATAATGTCTTATCAGAGTAAGCACTGAGTGAAAATAAGATTTTATCGGGGACTTGGCTTGACGAAGATAACATGTTATCAAGAGGTGAACTTGGCAAAGATTACACGTTATCAATATCAGGAGTAAAGCTTGGGGAAAATAATGTTTTAATACCTATTAGATTCTAAATAAGCCATCTGTGCTCCTGATGAATTGTTATTTTCTCCAAGCCCCATTCCTGTAAAGATGCTGATTTTTTGGCAAACCACTTCTGTAGCAGTTGGGGAAGGGGGGGAGAAAGAGAAGAAAAGGAAGTTCTTTCTCCACCAAGCTAGAGGGATATCCTCTTTCTTTTGAAAAGATTTGCGTGCAGGTAAAGACTCCCAATGTGACAGCTTGGAAGACTCAAATGTTCAGACACCAAACGAGTATTGCAGGGAAAACTCCTACAACAATGGTCTACAAGTATACTGCAGAGAATCCCATAACAGGAGAGAGTCAATATACCCCTTCTGTCCCTGACCGCCCTATCTAGGCTCAGAGGTGCTGCCTATAGTAGTTTTGGCAGAAGCACTTCTCTACAGAGCCGAAGACCAGCCATCACTTAGCAATGACTTTTTGTCATAAACAACCACATCACAATTAGCAGTGGTCACTTGGGGGCACAAATAAATTACCCCTTTTAGATCAGTTGCAGACATTATCACCATTCAGCTAGAGGTCACTATTCCCGCACCTTAGCCGGCCCAAAGGGTCATGCAACACTTCTTACCTCCAGCAGTGTAAAGCATCCAACTCAGTTTATGCGGTTTGAGCCATCCTGATTGCCTCTGCCCTGGAGCATTCCCCTCTACCACATCCACTATGGGGGTACAGTCTAGTGGGTGTTTGTGCCCTGAAGCTGAAACCTTCTGCAACTCAATTATAAATCTTCAGAGTTACAATCTGGATGAATTTAAATAAATTGTGGCACCTCCTGGAAAACAAGAAATCTAATTCATAGTAGGATGGACTACTTACTGCCTTAAATGTGGGTGAATGCCACTGGTTATTCATAGGAATGGGCAAGCAGGGAATAATTAGAAGGGAAGCTGTGGAGGGACTGTAGGAGTGTGATGTGAATAATAAAGCACACTTAGGAAAAGGCATATGAATGATATCTGCAGGGTAAGTATTTGTAGCCAGCTGAATTTCCCTGGTGTACAGTAGGAGTGGGAGGGAAGACAATGGGATCTGTTAATCTGAAGATTTCCTATGGAGGAGCTGCATCTTTTTTTCATTAACCATTTGGGTATCTTATGCCCAGAGATTTCTCTATGTTCAGGTGTGAGCTTGGTGTTAAAGTAACTTCTGAGGCACCGATATAGCTGAATACATAATCAACAGCAGGCAGCCATTACAGCTCCCTAAGGTAAACCATGTGCCCAAATGCATCCCTGCAGCTGTACGCAGTACTGTGACTATCATTCATGGCAGTGGGACGTAAAAGGCTGAAACTCTTCTTGGCTCCTGCTCAGTAAAACACTGTGGAAGAGATGGGAAGGGGAAAAGTCTAAAATACAGCATTTTACAGTGTTTTTTAAGAGTACAGAAAGTACAAGAAATAAATACCTATAAGCTTAGAAAAGATTATAAAAATACCTATCGGTTCCTACAATTGCCACAGTAACCACAAGCACGAGACAAGTATGCTCAATCAAAGCCTAGTAGTAGTTAATTCAGATTCTGTTGCTGATGATTAGCCTCAGCTGCTCATCAATAGAGACTCCAGCTGATAATTATTAAGTTAAACTTCTGAGCAGTATTTGCATATGTAAAGCACGCTTTCCCTGCTGAAGCAACAATGGATGCTATAATGCATTTCCTGATTGTACAGCACTTGGATTTGGGGAACCTGGGCAAGAGAGTCTGCTTTGCATATCCTTCCTTACCCTCATCAGGCCTACCATTCAGAAGACATCTACAAGCTAGAGCAAAAAACAGTCCTAACCCCGCGTAACAGGAAAAAATGCAACCGTTCATTTCAACCAGAACATCTCTAGTAAGAATAATATAAGACAGAGTTTTGCATATTCCTCAAAACATTTACCTAAGTTTCCTTACAACCTGAAAAATGTGTAAAAACTGCACTACGACAAGACAGCCTGGTCACCATAAAAGACATGCAGAAACTCTAGTGGACAGATTCAGCCCATTAATTCCCAGTGACCTCCGGATGTGGCCCTCTCCTCCAAAGGAATATTGAGTATCATGTGGTCCTCTGTTTAGCCTTTTCTCATCTCGCTTTCTCCAGATCAGAACTTCATTTCCTGAATGTGATTCCTGCTCATCAGTCATAGCCACGCCCCTCTGGTTAACCGTAGTATCAAGAATACAGATAAACATACACAATGTGTAGATTACATTTATGTGTGCAATTCTCCATGTTTTCATAATTATACGACAGACAAGGCATGCCCAGATCTGTTTAATACCAGAGGAGTTCATAGGCGCATTTGTTTTAGGGATAAGGAAGTGTGGAAAAGAATTGGGAAGATCTTTATGGAATCGGTAACACAACTACCTGTCCCAATGTAGCTACCGCACCACTTTGGTTTAAGAGTCCATCATAGGCTTACTATTAACAGACCCGAATGTTCTCTTATCAGACAGCAACAAATAGTAAAGCAAAAGATGTCTGAGTCTGGCTTTGGTTAAACATGGGAGATGGGTAGAAAAAAGGAGGTGTAAGAGAACGCAGGTGGTCAGCCTCTCTAAAAGCCAGCATTTACGCTCTTATGTGGTAGTTTAAAATTTAGCTATAGCAAAATTTATGTGTATTGCTAGAAGTCACCTGGTAGCACTGTTACACATAATCTCGAAAGCTGATTTTCAACACATCCATAGAAATGCTGTAGTATTAGTTCAGGCTGGTTGGTGCTGCTGAAACCTGCTGGAAAGTTTGTTCTATCCCTTAATCTCCCTTGGCACAGAGATGCCATCAGAGAACCATACACTGGTATTTTGATTAAGGCTGCTGGAAAAGAAGATTGTCTGAATACCAACTGACCATCAAGGATTGTTCAAGGATAAATAAGTAAGTAAATGAAAAAATCCAAATTCTGCCCCACACCATTTCTTCCTTAGGAAGAACCAGATTTGTAAGAACCTTCAAATCTTATAGAGCTCTAGCCATCAACAACAGGTATGAGTACATATATATATAAAGGCAAGTAGCAAAGAACAAATTTTCAAAACAGTGATTTCTCTTCTTTCTAAATGTATCTGAAGATTATATGTGCAGACAGAAATATTGCAAGTTTATATTTCTTGTTTAATACGATGTTAGGAAATAGCATCAGTGTTATTTCACTGATGACATAGCAGTGCCTAAGTTATTAATATCTTTCAGTAGTGAGTCTTGTATTTTCCCCACACATTCTCAGCACTTTTCATTTGCTGCACCTGTCATTTCAGCCACTTCAGTCCTGAAGAACACTGAGGGGAAAATGCAAATAACTGCACATTCAGAACACATGAAGACTGATCAGTGTTATGACATTTATCTTCACTTATGACAAGAGATAAAGTAACTCATGAGTTAGTTTCCCATCCTCCTCATGAAGAAAAATGTCACAACAGACTGTCATGTACTATATACAGCACAATTTCTAATACACCTTGCAGAGAAAAAAAACATCACAGCAGTGATGCAGATAGTAGGTTACATGTCATGGCTATGACATCAGAAATGAAACACATAGCATTTTAAAATAGTAGATATAAACATAAGTCATAATATTAAAAAAAAACCAACTGGAACAACAGTTCACAAATTAGCTAAAGGCAACTAGTTAGACTATTTGCAAAATTTATATTTGCATTAAACAGCAATGAGTTGTCCATACAGTCCAACGGAATCCTAAATACATTTTCACATTTTCTAGCTTTCCCCACATTTTCCAAATAGAAAGCCACAGCTGGCCAACATAATGTGTTTGATAAAATAATACAGTTTTACTTAAAATCTTAAAACCCCATAATATACACAAAGGGGAGTAATGAAATTAAAATAAACAAAGAAACTAGAAAATTTACTCTTAATTCTCATGTCAAAGGTAGTACCTTTATGCCATGGAAATCAACAGTGGTTTCAGAATTAGCTTCAGTGCAGCCAGATATCTATCCCAGGACTACAATGTGGTTTTCGTGACCAGACTCGATTGACATGTAATATGGAACCTCTTTTTCACATTAACTTACTTAACATTTACCTTTTAAAAAAATATTTAGCTTTAATATATTAGAGATGCTCTTTCCACACAGAGTAAGTGTGTACAGAACTGATTTTATATCAGCTATATTATATCAGGTAGATACAGATTTTATTTTGGTCGGTGACCTAGGTTTCCTATAAAACATGAGGAAATTACTCTTCTTTACGATATTCTTGTTTTGTTACGGAAGTGAAAAAAGCATAGCAGAAACATAATCCTATTTCAAGTGAGTCAAAGACAAAACCCAGTGACTTTGATGAAAACAAGCAGAGGTCTAATATTTCACGATATTCTGCATGCATACAGCATGGTGGCGTTAGTCATTTTTATGTTGTACCATAAATGTACACAATGCTGTACTGTGGTAGGTCAGAATGTGGGCCATATCCCCGGTGCCCCATCACAAACCTGCTGAGCTTCCTGTGCACCAAGCAAATGAAAATTTTCCTTTCTGAGCAGCCACAAGTTTATTGAGGTTAAATAACATCAACTGACAGCAAGATGTAGATGTTCTGGCGATTAAGATTTTGTCTTGTAACAGATGAGGTATATCTTTGAAACTAATTCACACTTTTGCTCCAGTGCACCGAAACATCTTAATGTATGTTTAGGATCCTAAATAAGGGTCCTAAAAAATATACCTCTTCTTGTGTAAGACTACACTGAGGTTCAGCCCCACTGACATGCTTACTTACTATGCTAAAATAAAGTTGCTTTACTCAATCAAGGCAGCACGGCTCAATATTCATGGGATCAGCATGTATTTAAATAAACACTTTCTCTTCTTTTTTGTCTCAAGTAGATCTCTTGTACTTTCATTATCTCCAGCACTTTCTCTCAAAAGTTGAATTTACTGTGGGAGACCTCTTTAATAAGTAAAATTACTAAGTAAGTAATTAATAAGTACAATTAATAAGTACAAATACTACAGTGTGACATTTTTAATGATGCTTTTGTTGGGTAGCCTGTGATCAGGGCTGACGGCTGTAGGCTTTCTACAGTGACGTAGACTATGAACTAATTGTTTTCTATGACAAGTTTTTATGTTGGGGTAAAAGGAAGATGAAGGTGGAGGCATTTACAAAAATTCTTGTATTGTGTTTAGGAGAAAATGCGTTGTGTGTAGTGGTCAGTTACAGCCTTGCAATTGCCTTTTATTTCTGTTGACAGTCTTTCATTAAAATATCTATTCATCTTCCTTTGTTAGTGTAATTATAGATTTATTCATTTCTATCTTTTGAAATAATTTTTTTTGTTATCTTAAAGTCTAAGCAGAGTAGATGGAGACTTCACCAAAATTGTTTCATATTAAAAAAACCCAAAATCAACACACCTTATGCCTAAAGAACAACCAGACATGGAAAAAACCAATGGGTCAGCTACATAAAAAATGCTGCAACTGTAAAAGTCCTTTAAAGGTCAAGCTAAAGAAGAAACAACAACAGAAAAAAAAAGAGAGAAAAGTAGCTTCCTTTCCCATCTACTTCCATCTTGTTCTAGGAAAAAGGAAGGATCTTAATCATTATTTTTAGTTACATATTCCATATTAATTTGAACAAACCTAGCCACAGGAATCAGCTGTTAAGAACTGACACATGAATGATAAGGCTGAGGAATGAATGCTAGAAGGACATTACTTACTTCACCCTTCTTTTCCCTCTAAGAACAGGCTGCTGCAATATACACCCTTAGAGCAAGGAAACAGCCTTCTCCCTTCTAAATTATGACCATCTGCCCAGGGAAAACTGAGGCAGACAACAGAATAAGAATACTTTATTGTGGCATTACTATCAGGTTTACTTTTTAAATTATGCCTTCTTCTGGTCCTAACTATCACTAAAAGAGTGCAGATATTGAATTATACCAGATCTGACTTCATGTCCTCCTCTGAAGAAAATCCTACATTTCTATCAGTATATAGTATGTATTTTGTCCCTTACAGTCCAATACCACCTGGCAGGACATTTGAATATGATTTCTTATGTTTTGAGAGACAGCCTTTCCTCTTTTGAGAAACTGTAACTTCAGCAGGTATGTATTTAAAATTCATACTAGAAACGATTTAGTTTCTTATTTGATGAACACAAATTTTTATTGTAAATTCTGTCAGACAATGCTGTTCTTTCTTTCCCTGAATAATCTGACTGAATCCAATCAACAAGGAAAGTAAAATTCTAGACTTGCCTAAAGACCACATAGGTCTATTCTACTCTACTATGATGTGACAGTCATTAAATCTTGTTCCAACTTGGAACATTAAGAAGCACACAAGATGTAAGAGTGAGCAAAGAATTTGCTGCCTGTGCTCAGTATTTCCAGTTCTTAACATTATATTTAAAGGCTTGCAATATTTTATATTTATTGGAAAGTCAAATCTTGGAGTTACATGAAAAAATATCAGTGTTTTTTGCTTGTTTCCTTCCTTTGCAGTAAGATCTCATTTTCATCTCTGCAGGAGAAAGCTGAAAAAAACCATGACCCGTCACAATGAAAAAAAATCAGGAGACAAAGCTCTTAAAAACTTATAATTTTAGATATAGTGAATTATGACTTTGAACTAGCAATGCCAGTTTTTTATTACGACTGTTCAAATGACTTGTGCTTTACTATGATGGGTACATTGTGTAACAGCACACACGTCAGCGAGGGTGGGTAAATTGAAGGGCCAGCACTTGTGACATGCTTGTGATAGCTATGGTGCAACCATCAATTCAGCCTGAACAGTGCTTATTAAGACAATCATTAGGTGCTGTTGGGCATTTAGAGGACTGCTAAATATCCTCTGGTAATGTTCAGCAGAACTTTCAAGACAACAGTATCATACCAGATAAATAAATACACAAAATTAACAAGTATTTATCATCAATCATTTGAATTATTGTTTTTTTGTTTATTTTTTGTTGGAATTATGCTTGAGAGGGCTCTGCAGGCAAAGTGTTGTACTGAAAAACATGTTATTTTCACTGATATCTCCCCAGTACACATAACAGGTTTTCTCTTTCTCCATACTGGGCATTCAAAGGGTATCCAGATCCCAGGAAAAAATGCTCAGATAAAAAAGTGATACCAATTCCACCCTGTCACACTATAGTACTTAGAAAGCAGAAGTTTAACTCTGCCAAGAATACAAACCTCCAAATCTGTTAGATATCATTTACTATGTATTTAATTTCACAGCTGTGCCTTTTCCTTTTTTTATCCCCCCCCCTGCTTCTCTTGTTCAAGCATTTTGGATCTGGTTCTTAATCGGGTCCTGATGATCCTTAATGCCTTAATTTCAGAGCCCAGCATTCCCCAATTCCCTTCTTCATTTTGAAATTTCTGCGAATTCTATATTCATCCTCTGTGTGGCTGGGCAGACTGTAATCCCTCATAATAGGCTGCTGCTGATCCTGCTCTATGGATTAACCAGTCTAAAATGCTTATGCAATGAATTTTCATCAATTCATGCCTTCCAAACTCAACTCCGAGCAGCCCAGGTATATCTAATCTAACCGACTGGCTTGTATCAGCTGCACACAAGAGATGTGAAAATAAGCCTCATTTCAAACCTCAATCGCATAGCTACTACCATGTTATTATTTATTTTATTTAACAGAATGAGTATATGTCAGGAACTCTAAAGTACATTCTGTAGTTATACATCACTGGATTTGGTACGGTGCGTGTTTCTTTGAAAATTGTGAAATGACAGTATTTTCATGCCTGTTTTTGATTATTTTTCTTAAAAAGAGAGAGGAAAAAATATAGCTGAACTTCAAGTGTAATTCTCCTGCTTTCTTCTTGTGAAATCTATATTCCCATGCCAGATGGTGTCTGAGTTATCAAAGTTATTACACTAAACTCAATTAGGGAAGAATGAAAGTAATTAAGTAGGGGATGAAGTGACATAAGTATTCAAGATAGAGAGCATCTAACATAGGTGAGGATTCTCTAAATTAGATAGAAATTCATCTATAAATTCAGCCCAAAACATAGCAGCTTGAGCCTTCACTTTCAAACATTCTAAGACATTGTGCAAAATTCAGTACTTGTGCAAATGGGCACAATTCCCAGTGAAACAGCAGTCTGTAGGAAGGTGGGAGTCGTTTTTGTATTCTGGAGGGCCTATTACTTGCAATCACCAAATGCGCTCTGAGACAGTTATTGTTCAAATGTTCCTGTATCTGTCGCGGGGTGTTTTTTCAGGCTGTTGTGTGACCTCAGGAACGGTTGTTTCCTTTCTTAATCCTGGCTGTTTCATACTCACCACAGCAAAAAATAATTACAATAAATACTTATTACCATAAAACCTGTAAAGTAGACACCACAGAGGTGCTGTTAACACTCAGTTTATTTTACATTTCTTTTTTCTTTCTCTTTTTGCTTTTCCTTTGGTGAAGTAAATCTAAACAAGTTGGCACTGAGCTACAGGCATGACCGAGAGCTACAGCTACAGGTTTTAAATGAAGTGGCAAAGCAGCCAAAAATTATTTTTTAATCTACTAATGACAGTCTACTTATAGGAGAAATATGTAAGAAAACCTAGTGAAAACAAATCTCTCTTACTTATTAAAACTCATTTCTGCATAGCTACTATTGACAAGAATCATGCATTTATGGATAAAACTAATCAAGATAATTTAGTTGGTGCTCTGCAAGCTATTCACTCATTTTCTCTCTAAGAGAAATATATATATCCAAATTCTCACAGTGTGTGTAGGTGAAGGATGGTAAGGAAAATACCATTATGTTCTGGAATGCTCAGAATTGGTGCTGCATGGCTGAAAGAAAAGCAGCACCTACCGCTTTGGAGAACAGGGATGTAGTTTGTGCTACTGCTACAGGCAAAATCACTGGCCAGCAAGGGAACAAATTAAATCCTAAGAATGCATGCATCTCTTGCTCCCACACTGGAGACAGAAGCGCTGGGAGGGAAAGGGCCTTTAGGAACATATGACAACTAGACCATACCATAACCGGACCATACCATACTGTACTGTACCATAGCATACCATATATAACAGTACTGTGTTTAAAGAATGTAAGGATTTGAAGTGTAAGCACTGAAAAGTTAGGAGATGCCAAAAGCACTTCTGCCTTCGTTTGCCTCACACTTGTACAGGACAAAACAAAGCCAAAAGCCCTCCTGCGTGTACTAGCAGCTGAGATGCAAACACTAATAATGGTTCCAGTCTACAGAGGCGATGGCCTGATGAACTGCTGTACCGTCACGCATGTGCTTAAAGAACTCCCAGGCTCTTTTCCTCCCCCACCATAAAGAATGGACTATTTTTAATGCAGACCACTTAAATCTTGGTTTTAGCACAGCCTCACAAAGGTTACAAACTCATGCAAGAAGGGAACAGTGGGAATGAGTAGTTGCTTAAGAGGAAGAGTAGAAGCACAGGCAGGGAGTATGAACTTCCTAACCCAGCTGGGCCAGGCCCTCAGGGAAATCCGCCTTCAGTTACATCCTTTCAGCATCAGTGGCACACACCTTTCCTGAGCAGGGCCGCAGATATATTCAAAAGACTCAAATTTCTGCAGCTCAAGAAAGAGAAGGAAGGGTTGGAGTATGGCCACAGCAGAGCCACCACTCAGAAGTCTTAGAAAACACAATCCATGAGGAGAAGCAAAGCTAATTTATGCCACCAGGAACCAGAAATCCTTGCTGACAATAGTAGGTTTTCAATTGTATTCTGAAACACAAGGTTTGAATTGTATTCTGAAGCACATGGGTTTTGATTCATTACTGAAGAACTTTTAGCAGAGATCAAAAAGAAGCTACTGAGATGAGTTGGTGATAGAACAAAAACCAAAAAGAACTTGCATGGATCCTTGTAGACAGGTAAGTTCAACAGAAGGATGGTTGCAAGGGTGACAGACTTCTGCTTGCCTAGGTAATATCAATTCCCATCCCTCATTACTCATATGGAGCACTGTTATCTCACCTGGAAATGGAAAGATCTGCTCAGGGGACTAAAACTTGCAGGGTCTCTGAAGGATTATAGAGTCAGTGATCTCAATTAAAATGGATCATAAAAAATTTGAGAAAAATTGACTACTGGAGACACAAGTACCTCTGGGGAACTGATCGATTACAGTCACATATGGGATGTTATGGTACGTATGGGACTGGCACATGCACATTATATGCATGTCTATTAAAGGCTTCTAGAGAAAAAAAAGTCCCATCTGGAATTATTATCAGTTCAGCTGCAACATTACTGAAAATACAGTAACTATCCATGATACTTTCATGACCGTTGCAGGTCAGGACGGGTGAGGGAATGGCACTTTCAAGTGGTGTATGAACACTTTCATCCTGTGCCACATGGGTAGCATGAAGGGCAGACTGCAAATTGTTCCCTTTTTGACCACTCCTACCATAACAATTAAAGCTACCAATAAATCACAACAAGCGTATCTTGCTGATTGAGTTTCAATGCGTGGAGAATTTTGAACCTAGGGCACGGTACGATGATGGGCTTATATATGTCTTCAGGAAAAAGAGCTTAAACTATTAGGGCAATGGAGTATGCAGAGAGCAGTGAAGCGCTGCTCTGAGAAACATGAAAATCAGTACCTTGAGGTCACATTTCATATATTGCTTTGCGAAATGAAAATAGCAAAAGAGAGAGAGGCACAAAGCCAATTTAGAATAGAGAACACATGAACCAGAAAAAAAAGCATAATGAAACTCCAGAAATGGAGCTGTTAAGGTGAAGATGTCAAAAATACCTATCGAGTTTTAAGACAACCATAGCAGATGCTGACCTTAATTTAAATTTTACTAAGGAAAAATGTATCTGGTAGAGTTTTGGTTAATTTGTTGAAGAAAAAGAGATCACACACTCTTAAGACTACTCAATTTCAATTTTAGGGAAATCTAAAAAGCACATATATTACTATTACTAAATTCACCTATCCTTGTTTCAGGGGACAATGAAATCCTAGGGAACTAGTAAACCAGTTCCTAGTACCTAAAGTTTTTGTAATGTTGACTTTCTCAGAGGTATGAAAAATAAATCTGAACCAATGGATATATCCATATAAGAGCAATTCTCCATTAGCAGTGACATATTCACCAACACGTTCTTTGAAAGCAAAAGAAAATTAATAACTTCAGTAAAAGCAGCAGTGGTGATTCCCTTTATAATTCAGATGAGGGTGAATCCTACCACTCATCTAACAGGCCAAAATTATTAAGACAGTTGATTGAGAACTCTTTCCTAGAACAGCTTGCTCTACCAAACCTATCTTTTTATCTTAATTTGAAATGAATTTATTCCCCAGCTGTCAAGAAAAGTCGAGCAATCAAAAAATTTTTAATTTTCATTTTTCCCTGTTTCTCATTCCTGTTTCCAGTGTAGACTGGGGGATGGAATAATAATGAGATAGAAAAGCACCCATAATTATTGTTTTCATTTAGGTGATGAAGAAGATTAGTATTATTTAATTAAAAACCCCACCTATATTGATACTTTCCAATGAAATTCTACTCTCTGGATTTTTTGTATGTCTTTCTACCATTTTGACAAAAATAAGGTCTTAAAGATCACTTAGATGATTTAGAAGCACATTCCATTAAAAGATGTAGCCCCTGAGGAGTCTGAGAGGCTTGAGAGGAGCAGATTTTCAAAGAAAAGCAGGTGTCTACAATGCAGGTAGGTGCCCCTTTAGGCATCTATCCTTACTCAAATTGCTTAAATGACTTAAAAAGAAAGTCCTAACTGATTGACTTTGCTCTTGAATATGAGACTTAATATTCTTTTGAAAATGCTATCCCAAGACTGCTATCCCAAATCCATTGTGACAGCCAGGAACCTGCCAAAGCTCCGTAAGCAGACAAGCCTCAAGAAATGCAAGGGATCTTTAAAGGTGGAGAAGAAAGCCCACAAACCTGGAACATGCTCTGTATGTCAACGGCTGCTACTAAAGGGTTTGACCACGTCCAGTTCTAATTTCTGTGTTGCACTGCAACAATTTGGCTTTGAAGATGTTGTTGACTTCTGCTTTACATTTATTATATTGATAACGAAAATGCTGCCAAAATTGAAATTTGAACTCTTTCCTATTTTAATAAATGAGAGAGGGTACTGCCTTGTCCTATATAGTGATGATTGGCTTTGTGCAGGTAACAAAACAAAGCATTTCAGTCAGCTCTTAAGAATGAGTTTTGATAAATGTAGCCTAGTTTTGGGCTGCTCAGTTCATCACAGTGACTCTGAGGCTGTCCGTGCTCAGAAATTTCAGAATCAGAACAGAACTTCTTGTGCTCCTGATTCAAAGCCACCATGCAGCAGTTAAGCCAAATTTGAGAGAACACCACCAAGCAGCCTCACAAAATTGTATACATCAAACATCTTTATGTGGATGTGTCACGTCGATATGGAAGACTAACAAAAAGATTTTTGGAAGAACAGCTCATTAATTTCTTCTTAAGTAAGACCATATCGATTAAAATTAAAATATGCCCCATTTGCTTCACCAGCTCCAAATACAACAGGAGGTCCTAAGAAAAAAAAAAAGGCATAACCAAACAACAATCTCTAATGATTTTATATTATTATATTAAAAACCCTGTTACTTTGGTAACAAACAACCAAATAGTTTTTCAGTGGATTTTTCAGGCTTTCAGGCAGTACACCTAAGCTTCCGAGGAGACTCCTTGAGCCATGAAATGGGGTATGAAAATGTTTAATCCCTGACTGAACTGTTATCCTTGTGGAAGCACTGTGAGTACATACAATTACACCAGAAAAAAATCATGTTCACCAGCAGTACATTTCATTGTTGGGAAGCAGCTTATTATATCCATACAGAGGATTTTTTTACTGGTACAGTTGTCTCCATCCTAGAAAAGCTTTACCAGTATAACACACAAATGATTGCATACTGGTGAAGCGCTCTTAGAAAAGACACTGCTAAGGCCACTGCAGTATTTTGCAATTCTTTTCTCACTTTCCTTCCTTTACAACTCTATGAATAGCATTTTTTAACTGCCAAAAATTTAACATATACATAAAATCTGGGAGTTGGAGTGGGATTTTTAGAATGGCATTCATTTGTTATAACAACAAATAGGCTCTGCCTGTCTTCCTAAATCTCTTGGATACTTTTGAGCCTATTTCCCTAGCTCTTGAATCATTTAAGTACAATTGAAAAACATATTCCTAGTCAAAATAAGTTGTCTCCAAGACTCTCAAAATGGGATGGCCAAGATTCAGCTTTTAAGTTAACATTTAAATTCTGAGATTAATTAAACAAACATTCAAAATTGTTTAGCTGGTTTAGCTTTCTAAACATTTCAAAACATAATAAATTTACTCTTGGTATTAACAGCAATTAATCCAAGCACTTACAAAAATTTTTAGATACCCAAAATCATGGATTTGCTTTTTTTCTTCAAATTATAAATTTTGCAAAATATTTTTTGAGTTTTTAGAAAATTGTTTTCAAGCTTTCTTTTGGAAGTGTGAGGACTACATTTTTTTTACTTCAGTCAAAAAGAGATTGGCCAACAATCATATTAATCTGGGAAGGTATTTTTTTTTTTAAAAAGCAAGTATCAGAAAAAAATGGGTATACAGGGATAGTCTGTCTGGCTTCAGGCAGTCTCATGAATGGTAGGGAAGAAGATTGTTCTTGCCAGAAAAATAGCATGGCTTTCTGGCATTTCTTGTTATTACTTAAAAGAACCTATTTTATAAACAAAACTACAAACTGTATAGAGATACCAGACTCTGTAAGGCTCAGGTTAGCATTAAAACGGTATAAACTGCATATCTTCTATACTGTCCTTCTTTTACTGTTTTTTTTCTCAAGAAGTTCCAAGAAGACCAGCAGTTAAAACTCACATGAGAATTCTGGTTACTGTATAGAAGAAAGGCTGGAAAAGGGATACATAAGCACTGCCCTGGTTTGAAGCAGATGCTATTTTACAGCAAAAAATATATTTTAAAAGTTACCAGATATGTCATATACTTTTACTGAGATATTGCAATGTAATATTGTTTTGATGATGGGGTCAGCTTCCAAAATAAGATTTGGACAAGTAATTGGACAAAAAACACATCAAGAAGTGTGGGTCCAAAATTTGCTTGGTTGCAATCCACTTTAAAAAGTTCTCTTAGTAGCTGTAGTAAATATAGAAAATCTTCCTTTGATATCACTGAAAAAAACAACCTAACTTTTCTCACTTTTGCATGGTCACGGTGGTGGGCTGCAGGGGGGGGTTACCTAATATTTGGATTCTCAGCTGTAATTGTGAAATTCACTACTTATAAAATCAGAATACAAGGAGTTTCATTTTCTTGTAATGAATCAGCTACAAGTACAATACTCCATCTTTTTAGTTTAAATGAATTTCATGGCACAATTGGACAATGCCATCTGCTGCCAATTGTCTTGGCAACTAATAGCATTGCTGCTGGCAGCCGCCAAAGAAGAGCACATTGCCATACAGCTGTTACAGTCACTATAAAACAGAGAGCTAGCTTCATCGCTCCTCTCCATTGCTTCTTCCTCTCAAATCCCTGAAGGCTAGTTCACGGCCAAAGTACCACCGGCATGTCAGAGGAGAAAGGAAGAGGCCACATAGAGGCAGGAGACCTCATCGAGAATTCTGGCTATACTGGCAAGCATGCAGCATCTCTCTCCTAGCTTTGTCCATCCTTCTTGACCCCTGTGAAGGCAGAGAAAAACTGTGCTAGTATGGCCAGTAGGCACAGCCTCCCTTCTGATACTTATCATTTGCTGATGTGCTGATGGTAGTCATAGGCTGTTTGAGATTGCCAACTATAGTTTGCTGAATTTAGGTAGTGCGTCTTCCTACTTGTAGCAGCTATACAGGAAACTGGGGTCAGGGTGCCCTGACAGAAGGTGATCTGAGCTGTTCATCTCTAACTTAGGTGTTGCAATTTAGGCACCTAGGCAGCTGATGTGAATTTAGCTCATGTTTTTAATGACGATTTTGATCAATACCTTTGGAAGCGTGCTGAGAAGACCCTTGAAAGCTTCTTCAGGAACAAATCCATGAAATTTTAATTTGTGGTGCAGTCAAGAGTGGGAAGATACATACCCAGTCCATGTGTCAACCACTGTCGATCATTCAGTAGAACCAGGTTATAATGGACTGTCAGAACAGGAAACACTGGCAAAGCATCTAGACATTACAAGCATTCACATGAAACTCATATCATGAGTTTCAAAATACTTGGTGATGTTCTCCAGTCTCTCATAACTGCCATAATGGAGTTATGTAGGATCTCAGGTTCTAAATGAGTGCAAAAATACACTTAGTCCTGCTAAAGGTAGAGAAAGACTGAAAAGTAGTTCCCTAAAGTTTTAAAACTAAAAGAGTAAATAAACCTTCCCCCTCACCATCCACTAAAATTTTCTGAAAGGTGTCCTAACCCACTGATACCAATGGTAAAACTTCTGATTTTCTCATACTCTGTCTTTCGGTCTTTGCTAGATCACAAAAATAGATATGAAAAAAAAGAAAAGGCAACATGCAGTCACAGCTGCTTCTTAAATCACCATGTTTACTAAATATAGGCAAAGAGACCAAACTAAGTACCCTATATTTTGCTACTCTGGTGTGTTCTTAGACATTTCACAACAAAATAAGCATCAGCAGAAAAGTCACAAAAGACATAAGGAAATACCAATCTGTTCTCAGACCATCCATGTTTTTAAAAGGAGAACTAATTTCTTACTGGTTAGGCTGATTTGATGGATTACAAGAAAATGGAAGTCAATTCAGTGTGTTTATAAACTGGCACACTAAACATGTCAGAAATGAACACAACAATATGTAGACCTGATGCTTAACAGAGAATAAATCAATCAAGCGGACACAGATTATTTTACAATACACACACTCTGAGCAACAAAAGGATGAATGGTGGGTTAAGGAGAGAGTAAAAACCACAAAACCTGTTACCTTTTATTACAGACTACTCTGACTAGAGCCAACAACTGCTTTCCACGTGTAATAGTAGGGACATCAGCCCTAGATGATCTACAGGCCATTAAGACTCCTGGACAGCATTAAGAGAATTAACTTAACTTTGCCAGTATAAACTATTAGCTAAAAGCAAAAATATCCAGTCAGAGAGAATCCTTGATCTCTTCTGCTGCTCAAGATAGAGAGTTCAGGAAGCTGAAGCCAAACTGACAAACCAGCAAGAATCTTAACCTAGCTGCCTTCAGACAGAAAATGTGCCTTGAGAAGTGGGGGCAGAGAGAAGGAGGTAAGGCTACTGTCTTTCGAGAAAATGTACAGCGCCTTTCAAAGTCACTGGGAAGACAGTGTATATCTTTGCACCTTGCAGCACAAACAGCGCTTGCTGGTGACCACAAAGACCGTCTTTAATCCCGTGGGAACTTCGCGTCTTCCACCCACAACTGAGGTGACATGCATGGCTATCTTGCTATAATCAAGCGCCCCTTCCCTCACCATGCCACGGACCAACGACTTGAGCTCTTTGCCTCGCAGTTTCACACCTAAGGGTGACTATCAGAGCTACTCAAATTAGTTATCCTGGGAACACACACTGCTCAAGACGCATTTACCCAGTTCCAGACAAAACACCAGTGTTGCAACTTGTGTGTGCACCAGAATTTCAAATCTTCAAAGTTAGGCCATTCTGCTCTACTTAGGTTCGTCAGGGCTCTGCCAGATGCAAAGTCAGATGATTCTGAAAACATACTATCTTCCACTTTGTATAACATGTTCATTTTCATTTCTTGGTTTACATTGTTCATAGGATGCCAGTAACTAAGCCCAGTAAAAACTTATATGCATGTTAACCACATAAGGAAGAAGTTACAGCCAGCAGTGGGGTTACTCAGATGGTTGAATCTATGTAAGCACTTAAGTTTATGCAGAATCAGGGCCTTGTATTTCAGAACAGGACTTAACGCATTCCATACCTTACATATTCAGTGGGAAAACAGCTGTGAGTGAGTGCAGTCTTGGGGTTCTGAATTTAAAGTTCAGAAATCCAGTCATACATGGTTCCCACAGCATCCATTATTCTCTCCACTGGCACATACGTAGTGTTTTGCATTGCTGTTTATGCTAAGAAATTTATGCCCTGAAGTGTATGTAAAACATTACCAACTTATGTTTCCCACAGCTGCTGTAACTCTAAAGTTCCTGGCTTCTGTGCATTTAAATTAACAGTCATAACAATACACCAAAGCCTTTTCTTGCACTGAAATTCAATTCTAGATTTTTTTTTTAACAGTACATAACCAAAACGCTTATATTGATCTCCTGCTGAAATAGCTCTCCTTCTCAGTACATTCTGAAACAACAGTGGCAGGTCATTTACTGCTGCTCCTGCACAACATCTGATTTTCATACCTAACATTTTCTCAAATATGTCTTTTTTACAATGTCATGGTCACTTGCCCTTGTGAAAGGTCGTATTTATAGCTCATGTGAAGTTTTCCAGTTAAGCCTTTTTGAAATCACCCACTCACAGAAAATAACATCAGAACAAGGCAGTTAACATATTGTTTTATCCCCTATCCTGTGTCAATCTGCACAGCATTTTAGTCAGCTCCTTTGTACCTGTCCCCTCCTCACCGTGAAATAAATAAAATTCTAAGCAAAGAAGTACCAAAAAACTCAATTCAATGGGTAACTTCCCTAAAGTCATGGAAAAATGGGGACAAAGAAAGAAAGTACTTCCTGTTACAGTTAAACAGTGATTGAATAATATTTGCAAGGTGAATTATCTTCTCCTGGAAAATAAGCGATTTTCTCAAATAATCAAAAAAATCGTGCATAGGGTCTGCATCAAAAATGTAAAATTTTAGCTTAACAGTCACAGTCTTTGAAAAACAGTGAGCCTCTTAAAAAGGGCATTTAGAATGGAAACATTTTAACAATCTTGACTCTTGACACTTCATTATTTTCCTATGTGTATTTATACAATATACGTACCTGAAGAATATGGAAGACTGTTCTCTTCTGGTGATCCTTATTAAACAAGGAACTTGATAAGAAGGATTATGTGAAGAGCTGCAGAAAGGCCCAAGTGCTAGAAAACGTATTTCAGAATGAACTGCTGAAGGACAGAAATCTATTCAGATAAATAAAAGTATGGATAATAGGCAATTTGTTCATATCCCTAAGTACGTATGAGAAATACTAAAATTAATTCCAAGAAGACTCTTCCGATTGTAAGAGAATGGTACAAGAACCAGTGGCTGATACCTGAATTTTCAAAAATGCAAGACAGGTATGAATTGTACAAGGTACAAATTTTGATCAGAGAAAGTAACTAAGCATTGAAATAACTAGCAAGAATCACCACCAATTTTCTGTCTCTGTACATTTTAAAATCAAGAACCAGTTTTTGTAAAAGGTGATAAAAAAATAATCCTGTGCCCTGTGTCATTCAGAAGATTACAACTGTCTCTTTTTGCTTGGTAGAAATTTCCTTTATATCAGTGATTTTGGTGAAAGACTGAGAGCACTATCAGAGCTAAAGAATGTGCACCCCGCAGCTCAGTCACCTCCAGGGTACCTCAGCCCCTGCCTGGAGGGCCACACTTGTGAAATTTCAAGGAGGAATTTGGAAGTGTGAGAATTCAAAGGTTTAGGGCATGTGAACTAATGCACTTCTACCACACTTCTGTTGTGAAGCCAGCCAAAGCCAAACTCTGCATTAATCTGCTGCCATATTTCACGGCACCAAAATGACCAGGCTTTGTTTCAAAAATCTACTAAATCATACAAACCTTATGCTTTAATATTATTGGCTGCAACCAAAGAAAGAAAGAAGCAATATAAATGTTAATGAGAAGATGTCTGTTTCACTTTATTTAAAAGCCAGTCTAATCCCGTAATCCTAACAAACAAAAATACTAGGCTCTCCACAATTACAACATAACAATGTCCAGATGGTGTCTGTCTGTGGGGAACAAGAAGAACAAGGGGCTTTACAAGCTAAACTCCAGTGAAAAACTCTGAGTCCCAAGCAAAACTAGCAGAGGCGTTGAAAGAGTGACTTGACTGGAATAAGTAGCACCTGTTGCTTATAAAGGTATTCCATTTCATTTTTTAAGAGGAATTCTCATAACACAGTGAGCAGAGGAGCCAGGTGTATACACTCCAACATTGCAGAAGGAAGAACAGTTTATATAACATAGCTTGAAGATTTTTCAGTTTTCCTTTCTAAATTTCTGTGGTTTATTTAAGAGGTATAAAAATTATAAAATCAGCCATTGAGTTCTCAATGAAAGCTGCAAGATTTGAAGGTACACATTAACAACATATGGAGAGCTAGAAAGACAAAGAAGAGAAGATTAGAAAGGGCTCATAATTTTTCCCTTGTGAAGCCTCATTGTGGTGCATAGTTGGAAGTGCCATTTTAGTAATACTAAAGTAGAATTATTGTGCAAAGATATACTCATTCAGTTCTTTGTAATGCCATACCCGTTTGTGTAAACTCAGTGCATGATGCTCTATTGCAGGCTTAAAGTGGGGCTTCAGCAAAATTTCAAAAGGGGTCTTGAAGCCAGATGATTCAAGCTAGAAGGATATTCCCTCAAGCAAAGCTTTTGAAATTCAAATAAAAAAATGAAGAAACCTAATATGCTGATGGGAGAAGAGGAGCAATGTATCTACTCATCACACACTGAAGTCTTGGAAAGCATTGCATGCTTGGAAAACTAAATGTACCTGAAGTCAAACTGAATGTGTGACCTTTTTCTTTATTTAGAAATCTTAGAAAATCTGTAATTTTTTAACATAATAAGAACTGTGACTTTACATAATATAAATAGATGCATTGCAGACAATTTTAAGACTGACTTTTGTTAACAGGAACGTAAACCAGGGTATCTTCTATCCAGCGGTCCATACTAAATAACCAGGGGAAGACAGTGTGCTCAAGAATAAAGGAGGGAATTTGTCCAGGGAACAGCCAAGAACACTACATAATATGTATCAGAAAGGATAGGCTGTTTTATTGACTTCAGTATTTATTCTGTGCCAGTACTCAAAAAGGGGAAACAAAATGATCATGATGACTCTTGGGCCTGTTACAGTGATGCCAAATGCACTAAGTGCACTTAAAGTAATGAAAAAGTTAATCCAGAAATGAGTAGACAGAAAATTAATTGATAGGAATATAATTAAAGATACACAGCTTTTTCTTTTTTTTTTTTTACTATTGATCTTCTCTGATCAGACTGATTTTATCTTTTGATCAGATTTAAAGTTGGCAAATAAAGATTATGCACAGATGTAATATGTTAAGGCATCTGCACAGTGTCTGATCTAGTAATAAATTTTCGTGTTGAAAAGACAGAATACCAGGACATTCTATTTTATGAACTAAAAATTGGCTAGGTAAACAGATTGCAAGCAACAGGTGTCAATTACCGAAACAGGAATATCTGCTGGGACCTCAAAGGAATCGGTATTCTGCTGGTTCCTATTTAGCATTTGACCGATGCTTTGGAAATAAAAAAAGAACTTTACATATGACACAAAGTTAATAGTGTAAATTATGCTGAAGACAGGGCAATCCTGTCCCACTCAAACAAAATGCAGTTCAGTATGTCCAATTGCAAAGTATACTTTTGAGAACAAACAATGCAGATCATATCTATAAAATAGAATGGTATATTTTGGAAAACAAGGATCATGGAAGGGACTCAAAAGTCAGAGTAGATAAGCAAGCAATTGAAAAAAAAGCTTCAAGAGCTGAAGCTATAAAAGAAAGGGGGAGTGTAAGCAATTAGGTCTTTGGAAGTATAATTGGGGGAGTAAAGAGTAGGAGGAGATAAATATATGTTGTACCCCTGCACATACAAGGGTCTTGCACTGACAAGAATGATACTTCATACGTGAGGTACTTGTGCCATGTGTATTTTTAAAAGCATGTTGAAAGTCTGGAGACAGTTCAGAAGAGAACCAGAAAATGAATTGAAGACTAGAGATAATGGCCCACAATTGAAAGAGATCAATCTGTTTAGCTTATAGAAAAGAAAGCTGAGAAGTGAGTTGATTAAACTGTATAAGCTCCCTCACAGGGAGAAAATAGCAGGTACTGAAGAGCTCTTTAATCTAGTGGAGAACAATACAGCAAGAACCAGCGACTGGAAGCCGTAGTCAGACAATTTCAAGTTAGAAACAGGGTACACATTTTTGTCATTGAACATGACTAATCAATGCACAAGCTTCCTATGGGGAGCGATAATTTTCTATGTTTTGAATCATTACTACATTTCCAAAGGATAGGCTTTAGCCTCACAGAAGTAACACTACAGCAAAACCTAAGTAGTCTGCCTCACTACAATAAACTCGGGGTAAAATACAATGATGTGATACAAAGACCAGCTCAGACAACTGGGAGGTCCTTAACAGCCTTGAACTCTATGAACATATGACTTCTACCAAGGTTTATAATTTGTCCTGGGAAGTGCACACTGACATACCTCATTGACGTTTTTGCTGCTGTCAGGATCAGGCCTTACGCTACCTACTCCACCACTGCATACAAGGTCTAACCTAAAATACTGTCCATCCCCAAGTGTCTCTCTTGACACATTTGAATTGGAAGGCAACCTATCAGAGAGGAAGCAGATATTTCTCAATCTTTTTGCTAAGTAAACAAGAAGGCAATTGCCACAAATATCTGTGGCCAATTTCGGTACAGCCTACCAAGCTGCCAGAGCTCAGTGTGACCATTGGTAGCTGCACGTTGCAGTGCAAATTGGCATGGATTACCACAGAATTTCCTAAGAGCTGCCATTCCCTGGAAACTGAAACTGAATGAAACATCTGAAAACTAATGATTCCCAAGTCTATTCTGGAATTAGAGAGAAAAAGAGATGCAGCACTGGGCACTCTCATGCTGTAGGTAGTAAGGATAGTAAGCAGGAAAAAAAAGATACACATCCCAAGTACTACTTGAGATGTCATACTTCTTCAACGAATCTTCCTTAGGACTATACGACAGATTAAAGAAGAAAATCCAGCAGTCATTTAGATGACAAGCCCATGTACCTGCCTTATGAGTACTGCTTAGATTATACAATCTTCATTCATGCGAATGCAAATGTGGACTGTTACTCAAAGAGTCTTGGTTTTCTTTTTTATAGCAAGTAGATTTCTTGTTCCACAGAATGCCAAAGCGAAGCTTGAAATTGTTATCTAGTTATGAATTCTGATCTAATAATTCATAACCCAAATGGCAACTAATGAGGACTTTTATTTTTAGGAGAACAGATGCAGAGTTGCTTTAGAAACAAAACTAAAAATTCAATGTCATGATTTTTGTGATCCAGAACTCATGATAGTAGGACATTTGGGATTGGCAATACTGTAAATGATATTTTTTCTAGCCAAAGAGACACCATCAGTCAAATTAAATTCTATTAAATCTTTAAAAATGGAGACTGTTTAAAATATTTAAAAGTTTGAGAAATTACATCCATTCTTTTCTCTTTCTGCCTATTTTTGTGATTTTACGATTAGATATTCTTGTTTTACAGACTAAGAGAAGTGTTTTCTGTTCACACAGAGATAGACAGATATAATCTTTATTTATTTTTCTGATATTGAAAATGGGTATGTAATGAAGCTTTCCTACGGGTGAGTTTAATTCATTCATGACAGTTATGTATCACCTTGTCTTTCAAATTTTTTAACATATCCCCATTTTTGAAAAACTCAATTAAAAGAAAAAACTCTTTAAATTGCCAGAGATAACATTTATCAGCTTCAGGCTGGGATTCACCAAGAAGCCTGAAGCTCAGTTAAGTATCCATCTTCTTATAATTAATCAGGTTTTTTCTTTTTTTAAAGGCAAAAAAAATAACCAGAAAATGGAAAGAATGGATAAGACTTAGAGAATAATTACCCTTGAAGGTTACAGATTTTCAAATACTCATTAAAGATATGAATGGAACTGTTTAAAAAAAAAAAAGTACTGAATTTTCTTTTCTGATAAAATTCAAGAAAATTGAAAGGTCAACTTTGATTTATGTGGTAAAATGTATCCCAGTGCTCTCCCTTTCTAGCCTCCAGTGAGCTGATAACTCATTCCCTTCCAGAAGTTTTAGGCTCATTTGATGCTACAGACTCAGAAATAAACAACAAACAGTTACATTTTTGCAGATACTGACTTGTTAAAATCTTAGTTCCAAATACACTCATATCAGTCATCTCTCTCTACAACCTGGTGTCTCACCACATGTCTATTTTTGGCTTCAACATCTGGGAAAGAGACCCAGAAGAAATCCAGCAGGGTTCTGCAGGAAGAAGGGGGATCCTATGTCAGGCTCTGCAGTACAGTAGCTGCATTTCCCACCCAGCTGTGCAGCTGGCAGGGAGAATTCCCACTATAACCAAACCAGATCTCAAGCTAGGAGTAGACTACGTCTTTCTGCCACTTCACATACAGCACATTTAGGGTTGTTTCCTACAGGCACATAGTATCTCCCCATTCTTAGCTGTGGCATAATGTGCGCACAGTTTTGCTTGCCATTTATCAAGCCCAAATTACTCATTACTCCCCGGGTAACATGCACTTCTGCTCTGGATAAACATTTGCCACAGAGGCCTTATCTGCAATTCAAACAACCCAAGACTCAAAGGAAAGCATAAGAGGCAGGGAATAACATTTTTTACCTTCTCAAACCCTGCTCCCAAAGTAAAATGTGCTCCAAACTCTGATAATCTATTTAAACCTCCACCGTTCAAAAAGATACTCTTTTTTTTCACTTTAGAAGAATGGACATATCAGTAGGTACTCCACTGATAACACTTAGTTCTTTAACTATCTTCTAAATAAAATTGCCTTTCAGACTTTCAAAGTTCTACTTTGACTAAAAACAGATACCAAAATAATGCCCCATAATTACTAACAGTAATTACCCCAATAATTACTAATTAATTATTTGGGAGCTTTGATGAATCTTTTGCCCCAAGGCTTCGCAAATTTCTGACAGCGGGAACTGTAGGTAGGAGATAAATTGCCCTCTCTGTGCTTAGCAGCAGCAGATCGAAACCTCCCTGAAAGCAAGCAGGCGCTGGCTGAGAGACAGGACATAATTGGATGGATCAGTGGCTCGGATCTCTTGGAAAAGCCTCTGTTCTCCTCCACTGTTTTTTTCAGGCCCTCTACTCTTCGGCTGCCTTCTTGCCCCCTACTCCTCTCACATAACCATTATGTCTGTAACTTGGTGATGGGTCATGGCAGCTCTGAAGTGCAGACGCACCAGAAATGTTTCATTAACTAGTTCAGACACTGACAACAGTGAGGCTGTATCGGCTCAGGCTGCACTCGGAATCCCAAAATATCCATGCTGCCACGGCACCAGTAGCAGTGAATACACTGGATACGCAACAGCAGTGCTCCAACGGTGCTTTTAAAGGCAATGTAGATGTACTTTGAGTTTTGCTACCCTGTCAGAATGAATGAATTGCTTTGCTTATTTCTATACAACATGTAAACATCTCTTCTCCCTCCCAGCACCTCTTCTCCCCAGCCCTTCCCAAGTCTGGGAGGCTATCATAAATGACTGAATAAGAAACAGAGCTTCTTGCCTCTTATTTCATGTCTTGCCATTTATTTCTTCCTAGTTGCATTAGTCACAGTGAAATAATGCTAAAACCATCTAGCAACTAGCTAACTGTAAATACAAACACCCTCCAACAACACCATCATTTCTGGGAGGCATTAGCCCAACATACTAAATTATGAACGCTATCCAGAGAGAAGCAAGGCATGGATTTGTGAAGAAATTTTCAACTATCTGAAAATCTTGTACTTTTCTACTTACTCTTGGCTGGCTGTACAATTTCAAATCATGTTTTCTTCAGTGGAAGCCCCTAACAGAAAACCTCCAAAAAAGCATTCAAGTCAGCGCAAATAAACCAGATGCAAGCAAACTATACAGCTGAAGAGTATGTTACAAAAAAAAGAACAGAAAGCCAAGTTGGTTAGGTGAAATTTACTTTTAAAGAGAATAATTAATTATCATATAAGAAGGAGCCCCAATATAGTAACAGAAACTGCAGTCGGTGGTTTTTTATGTGAAGCATAGCTAACCAGGTATTTAGACAGAAGGCTATACAGCATCAGAAAGCAATAGACAGGTGAACTGTGCACAACAGATTTGCATGACTTCTCCATTCTGAAATGTCACTGTTGTATAGAAAGGAACATCTAAGCTATATTGGATCTTGTCTGGTATAACTGGGAGGATGCAACACTCTTCCCTTTTAGCTCCATTTTCAGGTTTCTAGGGACTTTTGCACAGAACACATTATAACTTTGCTGAACAATGTTGCTTCGTTTTGTATGTCCAAAATAAAACTTTTTTTCTGGTGAAAACCAATTTTAAAAAAAGACAAAACAAATGGGATTAAGTTGTTTTGGTTGGGTTTTTTTTTGTTTGTTTCTTTTTTTTAAGAGAGAAAGAAAATTAATGATGTACATGTGGAGGGAAACTCCAGTGGTTAATATTTTCTGATCACATCATCACTGGTGCTGAACAAAGAACATAAAGACTATTAGAGAAATACTAGAATAGCAGCTCTTATTCCTGCTAGGCAGCACTGCAAATATACCCCCAGGAATTCAGTGATAAAATAGAGAACATTGAACATGTGTGACAGAGAGCCAGAGTGAAATGAAGCACGAAAAAGAAGTGCAACACGGAAAGCTTAAAAGGGCTCAAGGTGTGAAAACACTGAGGAAGGAGTAAGACTGTGAGGTATGTGTGAACCAGCGCAAGTGCAAGAGGAAAACAGGAACAGGATTTCGAGTGAGTAACGCTGAAAGTGATAGAGGGTAACCAAGCATAAACGTGAAAGAAAAAACAGGGGTACGAATGAGCGTACAAGTGAGCAATAGAGCATGGCAGAGTGACATGCTGTGATGCAGTAAGAGATGGCAAAAGTAAGAAAACCAGATGGAAAAGAGTTTTAATGATGATTTTTTTGGGGGGCTGCTTTTATTTTCATCATTTATCAGGAGAGAGACTGTTACATGAAAACAGACCAGCAAGTAATGTAAGAAACAATAACCATAGTAAGTACTAAGAATTCTCAATAAACAAGCCGTTTGGAAATTGCCTTCAGTTTTGTCCACCAAGCTGAGGTAGTCAGAATGAGCATGCAGCACGTCATTTGGAAAACAGCACACTGAACGAAAGGGGAACCAATAACTTCAAAAGTGCAGCAAAGCATTTAAATGTTTTCTCCCTTATGTGATGAAATGTTCGTGTCACAGCCTACTGTGAAGCCAAAACGTATGTATAGTATCACAATAAAAAGTCTTCAGCAAGGAATTAAGGGCAGAGAAATTAGGGGCTACAGACATTAGGCACAACTATCTGTAAGAGATGGCTGACTAAAAGTTCTACTGCACAGCTGTGGTTACACAAAAATATGAAAACAGGAAATATTTCTCCATTCACATAACCCAAACGGGAAAGGAACACAGGTATTCAAATACTTTTCTGGATAACACCAGTTATGGTGCTGAAATTACTTTGCTTATCCTAGTAACAGCTTTGATGGATCTCCTGCACTCTTTTTTTTCATCTAGGCTACAGGACACCTTTTTTCATCTAGTACACTTTCCAAGAGTTTCAAGACAATCTCCACCTATGTAAAATGTCAAGTAGAAGAAAAAGCGAGCTATTTCATTTTGTGTAGTTAATGACAGAGAAACTGCTTGTTTTGTTTTTTTGAAGAATGCCTCAAGTTTGTTAGAGTGTAAGAATATTAAAGACAAAAGGTTGGATGGCTTCCCTGTGAACATTCAAACTCTCAAGAACAGTGATTTCATTTAACCTTTCTACAGTCATATTTATTTCAGAAAAGATTCAATTTGTCATATTCATGTCATAATCTTGAAAAGCTATAATAAAAGATTCCTAGAGATTCATTTATATCTTGAAGGTTATTGAAAGTCTATGTGGTGAATAAATACCTTATTTATGTTTATCCAGTCTCAAATTTGGATGTCATGGACTAGATTTCATCAATAGCTTTCTAAAAAACTACATAAAGAGCATATTATAAATAATAATGAAATAGATGATTAAAATAAAATTTTCTTTACCCCAGTTTTAAATGGGAGTGATCTTTTCTTTCAAAGACAACTGGGCAAACAGGAACACGTCTTCATATTTTACACATACATACTTACACATACTTTTATAGATTTTTTTTGATCTTCAATTATTGTTTCAGCAATTTGGTTTACATACTAACTAGTTTCAGCAACTAGAAATACCCAAAACTCAACCTGCATGGCAAAAGTAAAAGAATCGTTTTTCTGCCAGCTGAGTTATTCATCAGAATGCTGCTAGTAATTCTGTTGATATTCAGTTCAGAATAGTTTCCAACTCATTCTCCTATACATGGAATAGCTTTGCAGTGCTAAAAAAAAAATCATTTGTTGACCAACAGAAAAAGCATATGAAAAGGGAGGTGAGTCCTAAAGAAAGTTGATTCCTCCTGATCACGTTCATACATAAAATAAAGTTACATTTCAAGAGACTGCCTTCTCTTTCTGTTAAAAATCTATAGACTTGGACAACATAAATTTAGTATCATGAGTGCAAAAGACATGCAAGAAGGGCATGGGTCTAGGCTTTAGGGCCACCTGACTTGAATAAGCACCAAAACATATGGAAACTCCATCAGTGGGCAGGTGACCTATATCTCATAAATGCAAGTTGAGACAAACAGGACACAATGCAATTCCACCTAAGAAAGCTGTATGCACTATGTGTGGGACTCAGCCACAGCATGTTCATTTACTATGACTGAACAGGGTTTGGGCATGCTATGAAGAGAGATTATAGCCACTTATTAACAATCTTGCTGTATTTTTTTGCAGGACTGGGGCTGTTTGCCCCTGCATTTTTGACAAATATTAATGTAATAACTATACTTGTCTTTAAAATTCCTCCTCCTGTGTCAGTGTGTTATAGTGTTACTCCTCACATCCTAACCTTTCCTCTTGTGCAATGCTTCCAAGGGGCTTTTTATATTTGATAATAATGGGCACTAACTCCCCACAAATAAAATCTAAGTCATTGGGAGCTACAAGTTCTCAGCATCTCTCAGGATGAAGTCTGTATTTTGCTGAACGTTTCTGTATCCTTCAGGACAGGAAGTATAGTAGGAGGAAAATCAATGTGCCAGGCAAAGAAATAACAGGTGGATCAGAGCTTTTTCAATACATGCTGTGTGTTTCTTTACAAATTGCATTCCCTGAACCACCCACTTTGAAAGAAATCCACTTTCCCACACAAGTGCTTTGAGTAGTTCAGGTTACAGAGACAGACTGTCACTCAAAAGATTTACAAGCAGCATTTTGGAAGCTTAACAGAATTCCTTTTTCTCCATCAACACTTCTTTTCCTTTGCCTAAAAAGGTAGGTGTGACTAATTAGTCCCCAACACTCCATTATAATAACAATAATATTACCTAGCTTATATAGTGTTTTCCATCAGTAGATCAAAAAGTACTTAGTAAAGAAAGCAAGTGTCATTACCTCATCATGTAATACCCACTAAATAATCAGCTCTGCTGTTGCTTTAATCCTTAAAAATGGTGTTTTAAAACCATGAAGAAGCCAAAACATAATCTCCAAATAATACACCTTCTCTAGCAAAGGAGATTATTGCCTGTTCAGTGGAACCAAAGAGGGTTCCATGAAGCAAAAAGGAACATATTTGCAAAGATACCACATAGGATTAGAAGGGACCTTTTCAGTTATTGAGCTAAGGCCCAGTTGTCCCATGCTGATATATCATATAAGCCCTTTCTTAAACAGCTCGAATTTTGCCTTAGAACTAGTGAGAGCTTTTTGCCTTTCATTAATCCCACTGAGAGGCTGTGCCAGAAGCATACCGATCTGATGAACAGATATTTTCCTTCCATTTCCATCCTAAATGTATTGTTGATCTGATAAAAAACATTTATCTTGGTATTAACAGTATCTGTTCATCTGAAAAGCTCTGCCCTGCCTTGTGTATTTAGAAAGCTCTCAATTTGGTAATGGAATGGAAAAATACAATTAAGTTTCCCATTCTAATAACAAGCAAGGTCTATCAAATTTTGCCTGTGGCTACTGACATATACATTACCTACTACCTTCCGGTGTCAAATTCAGCTTTCCTAGGAATATTTACTAAAAGTCCAAGATCTAGTTCCAGAGCAGTGACAATCACCTAAGAGTCCACTATAGTGGATTATTCTTTCCCAAGGTGCCTTACTTTACACTTACAAACAATGAACTTAATTTGCCATTCTATTGTCCTGTTTTAAAAAATCTCATGGTGGAGATTCCACAACTTCTCTTCACAATCATAGAATCGTTTAAGCTGGAAGGGACCTTGAAGATCATCGAGTTCCAACCCCCCTGCCATAGGCAGGGACACCTCCCACTAGACCAGGCTGCCCAAGGCCACGTCCAGCCTGGCCTTGAACACCTCCAGGGATGGAGCCTCAACAACCTCTCTGGGCAACCTGTTCCAGTGCCTCACCACCCTCAAAGTAAAAAACTTCTTCCTAATGTTTAATCTAAACCTGCCCTCTTCCAGTTTGAAGCCATTCCCCCTCGTCCTATCACTACATGCCCTAGTAAAAAGTCCTTCCCCAGCTCTCCTGTAGGCCCCCTTTAGGTAC
>VUYV01000082.1:1311909-1326070 GCA_008711295.1 Anarhynchus alexandrinus
TGTAAGACCTTGCACTTGGCCTTGTTGAACTGCATGAGGTTGGCTTGGGCCCACCTCTCCAGCCTGTCCAGGTCCCTCTGGATGGCATCCCTCCCCTCCAGCGTGTCTACCTCGCCAAACAGCTTGGTATCATCGGCGAACTTGCTGAGGGTGTACTCGACCCCACTGTCCATGTCGCCGACAATCGCCGACGATCTATCAGGATACTTAGAATCATAGAATCATAGAATTAGTGAGGTTGGAAGGGACCTTTAAGATCATCAAGTCCAACCGTTAACCTACCCTGATAAAAAAAGAAAAAAACCAAAACCAAAAAAACCCCACTTCTAAACCATGTCCCTTAGCACCTTATCTACCCTTTTCTTAAACACCTCCAGGGATGGTGAATCCACCACCTCTCTGGGCAGCCTATTCCAATGTTTAATAACCCTCTCAGTGAGAAAATGCTTCCTAATATCCAATCTAAACCTGCCCTGACATAACTTGAACCCGTTTCCTCTTGTCCTATCACTTGTCACCAGGCAGAAGAGGTCAGCTCCCATCTCTCTAAAACCTCCTTTCAGGTAGTTGTAGAGGGTGATAAGGTCTCCCCTCAGCCTCCTCTTCTCCAGGCTAAACAACCCCAGATCCCACAGTCGTTCCTCATAAGGTTTGTCTTCCAGACCCCTCACCAGCTTTGTAGCCCTTCTCTAGACACGCTCCAACACCTCAATGTCCTTCTTGTAGTGAGGGGCCCAATTCACACTCCTTATGTTTTGAGTTGCTTTTCCTCCTATCAAACTCTACCTAAATCTCCCATTGCTGCAATTTAAGGCTGTAGCTTGTTATGTTCAGATCAAATCCACTTCTGTATGCAATGAAAAGTCTAGTCGGCGTGCAGCATTGAATACAAATGCGCAGTCCTCATCTTCCTGAGAATTTCACTGTTTATCAACCTTTCTCTCTTTAAACAGCTGGGAAAGAGGTTTGACCTTCCACCATATGCTTTAGGACAGTACTAAGAGACACTTCTTTCCCAACAAACAACTTCAGAAATGATACTTCAAATGTCTCACATTACTGCATTTGTGAAGTTCTGATCTTTTTTACCCTATTTTTGCTATCTGAAGAAGCAAAGACCTACTCATATACTTTTTTCTCCTGTATCCTTGGCTGACATCTCCATCAACTTGGTAACAACATTCTGCTGTTTTCTTTGGAAAGAAATAATCAATACTTTTAAGTAGGAATGTGGTTTTGCCTGTATTCTGGATTCTCATAGCTATTATCTCATGTTCAACCAGGCACCTTGAAATAACGACAATGTTGACTCTTTCATTTCAGTCTCTTAACTTTTCTTCCTTTTCTTCAGTTTCAGCATCCAGAAGTGTTCATTCAATGTTGTATTTGCTCTTGAGAGGACCAAATAGGCAGGTTTTCTGCATTCCTTGTAACAGCTAATTCTCTCTTAACAATTCTTAATGTTTTCCTTCAACTTCACAATACCAATTCAATTAAATCCACAAATGCTTGATGACTACCAAATATCAATTATCTATTTGCAAGTTCGACTGGTAGCTTTCATATTTAGAATGAATTTCAGATACAAAAATTCCCTGTAATTTCAAAAGATTGAAACCTAAAAGAATAATTTGGAATGGATGATAACATACATGTTTCCATGATGCTGAATCCTTTCACACATACGTGATGTTCAAATACAACACTGAAGTTAGTGTCAGGCACAGTGAGGCTGCTTTTAGTAATACCGCAAATGATGCTCTCATAATGGAACTCTGTCTTCCTGACTCCAAGATAATACCCTTTCTTTTCCGTATGAATCCACTTTTTACTACATCCTTGCAATGCATGTACATCTTTTCTTTTGTCTTCTCTCCTTGCCTAGATTATTAAAAAAAGCCAGCTCTCAGTACTCTGTTCAGCTTCCTACCAAGAAATTGTTTATGACAAGTGACAATAATACACTAGCATGGTTCTTTCCTTGCTCTCATTCATTAGCTCCTCCATACGTAGTTAAACCTGCACGTCCTCATTTTTCACCACACCATTAGAACACCTCTTCTGTGAGACCCACTAAAAACACAGCTCCCAACCTTCACCAATTCTTCTTGCGATTCATACTCTCAGTCACTGAAAATTTGGTTCTTTCAACGCGCACCACCTAAAATTACAACGGATCATCTCTCCACTAGTAGAAGCTTTTCATGTCCTGTCTGCCTCTAAACAGAGTCTCTATTCCACCACAGCTCCTAAATCAAGTATGTTACTTTTGCGTAACCAAACTGTAATAAGCACAAAACATCCCATGTTCAGAAATGTCTCAGATTTTTCCATGACTTCTGTGCAAACTATGACAAAAGTACCAGGATCTTAGTGGAATATTTCTAAGTAATATCCAAGTAATATAATATCTTCCTACTCCTTGTAGTAGTTCACTGCTGGATATGTAAGGTAAACGGCCATTTAGTTATTAAAAATATAACAGTTTGTTTAAATACGCAAATATTTTCCCAAACAATTTGTTTCTAAGGGCAATACCTTACCCTTATAAAAAATAAAGGAAATCACATCTCATCCTCCTCTGTACCTCAGGCATGTCCATAGATTGCAGTCCAGCATGCTGTAAATATTTTTTTCCCCAAAAATTAACATTATTCTCTGCTTCAGGTTGACAATATTATTCTAGAGCTGGTTCCCCTGAGTCAACCTGGAAAATAAATTATCATGCCAATTAAAGGAAAAAACAGTACTAACTGTTGTAGATTTGTTGGGGAGCGGGTTCTGCCCTTTCTCTAGTGGTAGCAACTGCAATGGGTAATAGTAATTTTTTCTAAGTTAATGTCATTTTGTCTTGATTTACTGGCCTATTGTGTTTTCAGTCGCCCTGGTGGAAAAGTGGCTACTGATAGCAAAAAAGTTCTTTTTAAAAGGCCATTTTTAATAAAGCTCAGGCAGGTTCCGTGACTAGAAAACTTAGAGGCCTGCTGCAGTTACAAGGCTCATCCCAAGTGAGCAGTGTAGATCGAAGCCTTTTTGGAAGCTAAAAAACCTGCAGTTATACAAGAGTCTTCCTGGCAAGAGGGAATAAATCAATTCCCCCAATACAGCAAACTATCGGGCTGGGGAGCCATCTTTTCTGCAGAGATTTTAAAAAGTAATGACTGATTCTGGGTTAAAGTTCTCGGGTGCTCAACTTGAGCCTCTTCAAATTTGAAGGGGTCTGTTCTTTAAACAGGAGAAACACTGACTCAAAATCAGGCATCCAGAGCCAGTAAAGCAAGCACGGTAGCATCCACAATTATGAACTGCTTAAAATTGTACTTAAGTGCTTTCACAGCGTGTGCTGTACAAATTAATCAGCTACCTCACTGTTAAACCAACAAATCCACTACCTAATAAATGAGGTCTGATGCATACAGAAGACTAACCATTTTGCTTTTGAGCTCCCTGTGTTGCTTTGTTATAGTCTGATCTGTTCTTCTCTGACTTACAAAACGGTAACCTGCTGCTCCTAATGGAGAGCTTCTGCTTTTAAAACTACTTAGAAGCTGGTAAAACAACACCCCAAATAGGTGGGATATGCAAATTGCACATTAACACCTATACTTCGCTGTCTTATTGTATTTAACAGGTGACAGTAGTAGCATCATCTCAGAAAAGAATTTTGTTAACCTTACGGTTTCTCTATAAGATAAGCTTGTGCCAGTCTAAGATGACATGCCATTTTAAACAGCTATTGCTATGTCAGCTAGCATAATATCCCACATGATTGCTTTTATTGGTACATATGTCATTTTGGAAGCTGTTTTAACTGAGCTGGCAAAAGCCATTCTTAATGCTATCCACAACAATGACACAGACCAGTATAATTGTACTGGTGTAATTTATGAAGTTTTCTATGTGGATTTTCTCTTGCCATCCTCTGATTCAGTGTGCTCCACATCCATATTGCACCACAAATCTAACCATACTTCTGAGGCACACATAAATAAATGTGTACAAACGGGAGCTGGAGACAGGGAGGATATGACATTTTTGCAGGGAACAGGTAGTGAGTCACATACAACAATTCCCATAGTTTTCAATATCCTGATTTAATCCATCTTCCTCCTGAATACAATAAAAATCATGAGCCCCTGAACCAGCTTTGTTCAAGGAATAATTTTTTCTCCCCATCTCCTGACACTGGTCTTCAATTAAAGCCTGCAATGATGAAACTCACTGAGATTGACAGAGGAAATAAAAGGAGAGAAACCACTGAAATGCATCTTCAGAAGCAGATTAGTAAATGTCCCGCAGACATCGGTGCGAGTGACAGCCGCCAGAGCTTAGTGAAAAAAGAGAAGCGGAAAATTAAACTTCTCATTGGGCCTGATGATGATTAATATCTCTTCTCTGATGAGCTGAAACTGCTTAATCTTTGCTATTAATATCAAATCACTGAGGTGCAAGTATGGTAGCTAAAGAGAAAGGGGGCATATGAGAATGTTTAAAATTGGGGAGAGGAAAATAAGACAAAAGTAACAGAGGTACATTTTGCTCTTAAATCTTCTAAAGTAAGAAACTCAGAATAAAGCTGAGAGTCACCATCAGCGGCTCTGAAGTCTGGTTACTATAAGGCAGCTCTTGGGCAAACAAAGTCACACAATTTAAAGGAGATAAATAGTCGATTTCAATCGTTTGGTTACAGGCATTTGCATTCTACAGGAAGACTACTTAATTCATCACATCTCCATATAAGTGTACGTGAACAAGCAACTAATATCTTCACCCAATTCAAATATGTTAGATAATTGTTATTTTCAGATTTACTTACCTCTGTGTATATTGGCAAAGCTTTAAAGAGAGTTAGTTGGAGTTCCTTGGAAACCTATAATTACGCGTAGCTGTGCAAGACAGATTTTTATACTTGGTTCCTGTAAGAATATTCTACAAAACGTAACCTCTCTGTTGAGATTTTTACCTCAAACCCTTGGGTTTGTAATGCAGTGAAGCAAGAGGTGAAATAGCTACATCCATTATAGTTAATACTCCTAGAAAACATTCTGTGTGTATTACATTTTCAGACCAAAAGAAACCTCTGTTAAAGTCAGTGTAGATCACTTGAGATACACATTATAATAGTTTGATTAGTAGAGAATAAAAAGCAGACTTTTATAGCACCCATTCATCTGAAAACATTATTCCTGCTAAAGTTAACAAGCAAAATCACAGAGTTAGGTTAAATTAAATCCAATGACAGGCAGGAAATTTACTGATTGTGAAATATTAACGCTGTGGTATTAGTTCAATACGATTCTAGAATACTGAGTGCCTTAATGCTGTGGAAAAAATGGAAGAGAAATCTTCCATTTCTTAACGCTGTAAACGTAACTTGTAAACACTGTACAGTGACTTTATGTTTTATTTGGAGAATCAAGAATACAAGATTGATAAAATAGAAGTTTATAAGCCTTGATCTCATGAATAATCGGTTACCAAAGGGTTACTTTTCACAACTCACAAGGAACAGTAACCTGGAGCCCAAAACAAAGAATCTGCTTGGGAAATTAGTTTTTCTGGCCTGGCATGGCAACTGATCACCGTGATAACTAGTTTCTATTACCTACGGTAAAGTTAGTAATTTTCCTATAAATTTATCTCTTTTTTTTAAACAGTTATATGTTTTGGTAACTGTAGCACTGTAGCACTCTCATCTGTAGTTCTCAAGGTGATATTTCTTGTAGTGCACTTTATGTACTGCAATATCTCATAGTCATCATCGCTTATTTTAACTGAAACTGAAACTGTTAAAATGATCTTTTTTTAATTATTTTTTTCCTCATCTACTTCTCATCGTTCACTTCCTACCTTGAAGCCAGAAAAATCTGGACAAGGATTAAAGCATGTATTTTTGAGTGAGGTGGAATAATTTATTCAGAGATGTGCTAGAATCCTCCACCAGCGTTAAAATCAAGTTCAGAAATCTGGCTAGAAGAAAAGCTTTGGTGTTTCTAGAAGGCATGGGTCAGATGCAGGAATTACCAGACAGAATTATTCTATCAACTCTACAATATAATACAGCCCGCACTATGCAAGATACTAGAGACGTTGATTGTTAATAGTCCCTCTGATGGTAAAACTCTACAAACCTTCACAGGCCAACAACCATCAGTAACTATTCTGCGTGATTTTTGGGAGAATCTACAAATTTTTCTGCCAGTTCTGTTTGTTGAAACACAAATTAAACATAAGACTGCTGCAGCTACACTAGTAGAGATGTACTGACAGGTAAAGAAGGAAAGATGAATCATAAAATAGGAAAAGTAGAAAAGGAAGAAAATGGTGGGGAGGAATACAACTACTTTTGGATATTTTGTTTTCTTTTTACTCTACTTAATCATGTAATAAAGACATAGCTCTCTCATGTTTTTTATTCCAGCAATTTCTTCAAGCCCTTTCCAGCACATAAGAATATTTCTATCTTACTAGCTATGGCTTTATTTCAGCTCCAGAAATAATCCTCTATATATTACACGAATGCTATGCAACATTCTTTGATATTAAACTACACCATGACAACCTCAGTCCTGTGTCTAGAGAGCTAAACGAAGATGCTATTGTAGCAGCAACAGCCATAGATGCACTGGTTTTAATTTACTTAGGAAGAACAATAATCACTTTGAAGATGTAGAGACCCAGGCTTCCCTGCCTAGAAAACAGTGCACAAGCTGACCAGGCTGCTTCTGCTTCTCATAGTAGCCTGTCTCTACCCCTAACAATACCGGTGCTCGCTCAGTTACAGCCAACACAAGCAAGTCTGACTGTACTACAATCACACTTCCACTTTGTTTTGTAGATAAACATTTTGGGGTTTCCAATTCAGGACCTTAATGTGCTAAATCCAATCTTGTAAGCTACTCCAGGTGTCTGAAAGTATATGCTGGTGACGGTGATTTCATTGGGCATCTACAGCTCAGGAACCAGTATGCAGAAAGATCATGCATCTCTTCTTTAGAATATGTATAGACCTGTTATAACAAGCTCACTGGAAAAGTATCTCATTATGAAATACTTTATTTAGACACTAAAATACTTTAACTAGGCCCATAAGTTGTTATCTTTAATTATTTTTTTTTTAAAGTAAATGTACCAAACAGAAGCACATTCTCTTACGAATTGTGAATTTAACTTGGGAAAATCTGATTAATCCAATATTTTTTGTAATTTTAACTTCACTACTTTCAATTCTCCCTCCTAATTACTGATCTCTGCAAACTCTGACATTTAGCAATTTAAGAACTAAACAGAATTATAAAGAAATAAAAAAAAGGAGGTTTAAAACCTTGATGTTTACATCATGGACTTTGACTCATGTTTCACAGAACTACGGAGAAAGACAGTCACACTAAAGGTTAGAAAAAAAATATTACAGCAGGATAGCTCAAATGCCTTGAACATTGTTAAACTGGAAGAGAATCTCAGGCTAAAAACATATCATTCTCCAGGTCATCAACTTTTCCTCCTATTGTCGGTATCTACAAAGTTGAGTGAACCAAGATGACTGCTGTCAGCCCATGTTTTTGAAGTGAGCTATGAATTTCACTCAATTCTCCAAGGATATCTAGATACATTTAAAAAAATCTCTTAGATTCAAGCGTCAAAACAAGAATTGCAGAAGGCAAAGCAACACAAGAAAGGTAAAACTTCAAGCGAGGGAAATAACTACTCAACTGAACAATTCAATGGCTGACATGACTGAAAAATTTTTGAAAAAGGTAAAGAGGGAGTAAAGAGATGTGTTGAAGATACGGGGATTCTTAAAAGCTAAGCATACCTAAAACACGTCCATCCAGTATCAGGATATTAACCTTCACACTCAGTTACTTTTCCTAAACCACACCAGAGTATTATCTGCAGAACATCAGAAAGACCACACATGATGTGTGAAGTACTTCTTTGAATTTATTTTTAACTTGACTTCTTCTCCTTCTGGTATTATACACATTTAAATAAATATTCAAAATATAAGTTTCAAAAGTACTGGAAGACACCGCAGATGCAATTTACTGTCTAACAAGAAAGATTCTGATTTCAAACTTTTTCCTGGTCCGAAAAAAACCCCACAAATTTTAAACACAAAAAGTCCACAAAAAAATCAAATACCGTAAGTTAATTGTTCTGAGTTAACAGAAACATTCATCAGAATCAAAATATTACATTTTCATTTCAATCTTTTAAAACATTTATATTTCAGGTATTTTCTTCATGCTGTATGTATACATTTGTTGACCTGCTTGCCTGTTTGCTCCCAAAGCTCATTGGTTAATTTCAAATTTCTTTGTTAGAGGGAAAGAAGTCAGAGGTAATGAAGCTTCTACAATTGTCAGGAACGCACACAGAGAGATGAGAGATGCTATATATTTTACCATTGAGAAATACACTGCAGCATGAGCTCAGGATTTATTTAGGTACCAGGAGACCCATATGGGAGCTAGATTTTATAAATGCCTTAATTGTAGGAAAAGCAACTTCAACATCAATCAGCTGCATGACATCAGTCACAGCAAGTCAGGCTACATTAGTTCCAGCACTCAAAGAAGGTCTGGTGTACTTATAAACTGCATATTGTGTTTCAAAAAGCCAAGCACTATTTCTTAGGGATTGGGCTTTTTTAAAAAAACAAGATATTTAGTCTCATCTTGCTTTTCTGTTTTTCTGCAGAAAAACATATTTTGACTATGAAGTTAGTAAGTACCTATTGTTGAAACACAGAAAGAGGAATAATCAGGAAATAGCTCTCCTACTGCTCGTCTTCCATGCAGCCCTAACAGAATTTAGGCATCCAGATGTCCCTTCTTGGAAGGGATTTGCTCACCTTTGCGTAATGCAACTATTATAGACTGCATTTTCCCAAAAGCTTACTCAAAGAATGAAGAAGGAAAAGATGAAACAAAAACCTGGAGAAATCCTACAGATTATATTCAGAGTAAGCTGCTGTTCCAAAGAAGCCGGCAACTCATTCCTGCTCAAAGAATTCCTTTTCATTCTGATCTTTATGTTTCTCCCAGAAATGACAAACTAACAGCTGACTCGAAAAAGAAAGCCAAGACAAAACTGGTAGACGTGTTTAGAAACAAAAAAACATTCCATCCAATCAAGAGATGCATAGAGAGGAAAGAAGGTAAGCTTACAGCTTGCTTTACTTTTATGAAAGAATAAGCATGTACTTAAAAAAATGAGTGTCAAAAGAGAACGTGTGTGTCCTGTATTGGGATTCAAGAGAGCAATGTGTACTTGCTTTTATTTGATGCAACACAGTGACAAAAGAAGCGGCCGTTGCAACGTTCATGGCATTTCCTGAGACGGTATTATATTGGTTTAAGGATGTGAATTCCTGACAAGCTAAGGAAGAAACAGCACTGACATCAGCATTTAGGTGTTGAGCTATTCAGTGGACCTTACTAGTTAAGGATAAAATTGTATTGAAGGATTGTAAGTATTTAGTTTAATTGAAAGAGTGGTTGAGAAGAAAAAAACCAACATGGTTTTCACTAATGCCACAGCTTGATCTCCAAAAGCTTCTCATGACCATGTTGTATTTTGGCTCACATTCTTCATCTAAGGCTATTCTCATTTTGCCACAGAAAATACCTCAAATTTCCAGTCACTGTTCACAAACAGATGGTTTCTTTATATGATGGGAAGTATTTTTTCATATTCACTTGTTAACTTTATTTTCTTAGATGACGGATAGATAAAGGTTCTCATGTCTGCAAAGCAAAATCCAACTGCGGGGATACTAACTTGCAAGATAAAGATGATGACCAGACAACCAGACTCAGCGTTCACAGCAGGGACCTTCTGGTCAGCAGCATACTTCAACCAAACTTTGTCCATACTCTGTATATCCAAAACACAAGGGTTTCATAGAAAGACAAGTTTTCCAGGATAAAACAACGAAACTTGGTGTAAACCTAAAGTCTCTACTGATTTTATTCTTGTAGGATTCTCCAAGTAAAAACTGCAGACATACTTAAGAAGGTATTTCATTGCAGCTGAGATAGAGGAGCTTAAGAGACAATTCTCAGCATATCTCCTGAAAAAAATAACAAGACAGGAGTAAACCGCCACCATTTACTCCAGAATGGAAATGTACACAGAAGCAGCTTTTATGAAGGGGTTGCTATGAAACCAATTTTAACTAAAACACACCTCCTGTAAACCTGTTCAGGCACCCATCACAGTAACATCCTTATTATATGCAGAGGCAACCTTTCAGGACCTCTTTTCTTAGAGATTTATTAAAAGGACAGGATCAATACAGAAGTTGAAACTTCTATTTTAAACGGATGCTGGATTAAGTTTTCTTGCTTAATCCTGTTGAGACACATAGTAGATAAAATTCAGGCAAAGTGAGCGAATGAAAAAAGCAATTTTAGATTTTGCCCCCTTCTGATTACATTGTCTGTGAAGGGATTATTTTCTGATGTTTGTTCATCAGTTGCAAGTGTTTGATAGACATTTTAGCAATTAATTATTTGTTTGCCTCTTCCTATGAGTAACTTATTGCAAGCATTAAAAATTCAGGCAGTTTTCATCACGCACATAGATCATGTGATAAGCTTTTGGCACTTAACTGGATAAAGCTCAACTCCCAGAATCAGTTTTCTGATTCAAGTATTCACAAATATGATTTCAAAATCTGCTTCCCATGAATATTAAAACTGGATATTCATTGTTTCTGTAGACAGTCTTCCCAATTAACATATTCACTAGAATATTTATGGAAAGCATACACAAAAAGAGTGTGAACAGCATCAAAGTGAATCCATTTAAATACCAAGATGAATATTTGCAGCCTTCCTTCATTTCACTTTATTGTATTTTATGAGGTGTTTGCCCAACTCTGGCTTTAGTCATGTCTCTACAGATTACTTGGACTAAAATGTACTGTCAGAGAATGATAGTTGCCCAACACCGAAGTGAAAGAGGACAATCAAGGAAAGCAAGTCCCAGGAAAGAAGGCAGGTTCTGTTTTTAAAATGTTACCCTGGCATTTAAGAAAAAAGTCAACTTCCTGCTCTCTCTCAGACTCCCTGCATGATCTCCCACAACTTCTCAAGTTTTCATCTTACGGTTGCCTTACTGACTCTTCTTTTCCTGTGAAATATGTTCTAGACAGGAGCCCTATACAGACACTTTAGGACCTTCAACCTGAAGTGGATCCACCACGCAGAAACTGATAACTCAGGTGTATTTCCTCCTGTCAAAATGGAGGTGACTCTGAATCAGCTGAGGCCACATAGCCACAGTGGACACTTTTTTGAGGAATCAGTAATCTGGAGAGCATGCGTCAAATTAAAGTTCCAAGTCTCCATTTTACATGACCTTCATGGTAAGGGCGATAGGAAACTGCTGCATATAGCTTGGAAAATGATGCTATTTCTGGAGCTACTGTTGGTTACTGAAATTGCTATTTTCTTTCTAATGAAAATTCATCATATGTTATTTGATTATTTCCTCTTCCCTGTTTTAAATGCACTCCACCCTTCCTACTCTATTACCTTGCCTTTTGAATGTAATTTAAGAATGTTGGAACAATTAGCTTTTTCATTCAAAGTAACTGATAACTGAAATTATGCTGTCCTTGTGCATTATTAAAAACAACAACAGTAACCAGGTACGTTCAAAGGCTACATAATATTCAAAATCCTCTTTAATATTCTAGTTCATAACCTTAATAGACATTTATACATGATTAATGAGGCTTTTAGTAGCTGTTGCTGTCACAGCTTGGGTAATGCTACCTCCAATGAATATTCCAAGGGAAGGGTCTTACTGGCAGTGTATGAGTGACAACTGTGAAGCAGCAGGCTGCAATGTACTTTCTGACAAGAGAAACAAAACCCAAAATGAAAGAAAATTCTGCCCTAAAGAACTGCAAACTATTTAAAAAGCAGAACATGGGAATTGACTACATTAGGGCATATTTTATATTACAGATTCACTAACAAAGAGCTCATAAAGGGTTTCTAAATGTGATCCCACTGCCATGCTATGGCAAACAAATAACTTGAGTTCTTAGACATAAACACATGGATGAGTAATGTAATTCCTAGTTACATCAAGAACACGTAATTTTCAGACACAGCACTGCAGATATCAGTACTGAAGAGAAATATTTGATTCTAGAGCCCTGAAACATATAAACAAACAAAAAACTGCAAAAGAATACAAAAAAGAGCACATTTTTTGCTATGACAACTCAGCTAGCTCAACCATTTTAGCTTAGTGAAAAAAAGACTGAGAAGTGATTTGACTAGTATATGTAAGTATCTTCAAACGGAAACATGCCCAGGCCTGATGGGAATATTTAGCATGGATTCACCAAGGATAAATCATGCTTGACCAACCTGACTACCTTCTGTGATGAAACTACTAGATCTGTGAATAAGAGATGATCAGTAGATGCAATCTCCCTTGAATTTAGCACAGCTTTCAATATGGTCTCCCACAGCATCCCTGTATCCAAGTTGGGATTTTACAGTCTATATGGGTGGACTACTAGATGGCTGAACAACTAGCTGGAATGTTGGGTTTAAAGGGTGATGGTTACTCATTCATAGTCTGCCTGGAAATCAATTACATGTGGAGTTCCTCAGCGACCAGTCCGTTTCAATATTTTTATCAATGACTCGAAGGAGAAATCAGAATTGACCCATATCAAGATTGCAAATGACACTAAGCCTGGGGGTTGCAGTCAATAAACTCACAGAGCCCAAACTGGACACAGTGTTCCAGATGTGGTCTAATGAGTACCTTGGAAGGACTAACCCTCTTACAATGGCACAGGCTGTGGACTAGTCCTGCTGGGAAGGACCTGTAGTCCTGGTGGATATAACATCAAACATGAGCCAGCAACATGCCTGGACAGTGATGAAGGCCAATGGTATCCTGGGCTCTATCAAAAGTAGCATAGCAAATAGACTGAGGGAAGTGACAATTCCCTTTTAATTGGTACTCTTTAGACCCCATCTGGAACACTGTGTCCAGTTTGGGGTCTCAAATATAAGAATGACATTGACGAAGTTCAGCTATCAAGTTGTTCGGAGGCTGAAGTACTTGCCCCGGGCTTGTTCAGCCTGGAGAAGAGAAGGCTCCAGGGGACTTACCAGCAGCCCCCCANCACAAGTTGCCCAGGGAGGCCATGTAGACACTATGCTTGGAGGATTTCATGACACAACTGGATAAAGGCCTAAGAAATCTTGCCTGACCCCAAAGCCCATCCCTATTTGAATAGGAGTTTAACCAGAGAGCTCCTGAGGTCCCTTCGACCCTGAATAATTAAGTCAGTCTATGAAGATGGTGAGAGGATGAGTGACATCATGCATAAATCTCCATAAATGGAGATTCAGACTAGATATAAGGAGAAACTCTTCCACCTGAGGACAGTCAAGCAATGGAACAAGTTGCCCAGGGAGGCCATGAGACTCTATCCTTGGAGGATTTCATGACACAACTTGATAAAGGCCTAAGAAATCCTGCCTGACCTCAAAGCCCACCCTGATTTGAATAGGAGTTTAACCAGAGAGCTTCTGAGGTCCCTTCCACCCTGAATAATTAAGTCAGTCTATGAAGATACCACATACTGATAATTTCTTTAACATAGTGGAGAAAAGTATAACAAGAACTGTTTATTAGAATCTAAAACCAGATGAACTGAAAAGAAAACTGGCACTGCCTGTGATTAACCAAAGAAACTAGTGCCAGAAGACAGAGAGGACTCTCCACTCCTGCTGGTTTCAAATCAAGGCACAATGCTGTTGTGGGACAGTTTTTACTCAGGTATAAAAACATATGTAAATTCTGTGAACCATGGTGGAGTACAAAACAAGAAGTCAGATAAAATGACAAAGTGGCACATAATACTTACAACTTAAGGAAAATGCTAGCTATTATTCGATTAAATAAATATTTTAACTGATCTTAGTATTCAACCAACAAAGGCTAAATCATGCCTCATCCAAAAATTAAAAGAAAAAGAAAACAGACTCAGAAAAATAACACTAAGACTTACTAATTTTATATAATTCCTTTTCCAGTGCAAGGCTTCTTAATAGGTAATGGGCTTTTCTGCCTGGTTTGCATTTAAGATTAATTCACACTGAGAGCTTTAAGT
>VUYV01000082.1:1326632-1387155 GCA_008711295.1 Anarhynchus alexandrinus
AAAAAAAAAAAAAAGGCAAGCTACAAAGTAACAAAAAAATAGGAGAGCCAGCATCTTCTAACCTCACCTAACTGAAGTATCAGTGCTGAACTCCTTTAAGGCCAGAAAAAAGTTCATCAGATAGACAATGTAAAAGGCAAAGTAGTGGTTATCCCAAGTCTCATTATAAATAGTGCTATTTATATAGCTGCAAGTCAATGCACCTATAAACTTGAGGATGTCCACCTGAAGAAAGAAGAGGACAGAAAGATATTCCAGCTATAGCAACCCACCGCCACCCAGTGGGATATGGATTCAAACTGATTTTATATAAAGAGATTTTATATAGGTATTCACTGATTTTCTATGTTCAGTCTTCTAGCACAATAAGCATAGATGCAGTGGCCAGAACCAGAACTAATCATCTTCACACAAAGGCAAGAAAAGAGCCTCATGATTGCAAGTTTTTGCCATGTAGGCTTTTATATACCTAAATCAGGAGCCCATAAACCATTTCACAGAAGTCTTTGCTGCTACATTTACACCTCCCAGAGCAGTGTCCCACCACTGTCTGACATTCCACAAACTATGTGTTCTCTGTTCCAGTGAGCAGCAGCACACTGGACCACTGGACAAGAAAAAGCCTGCAGCTGAGTGACCATGACCTAGCAGAACCCACTATGCAAAGAACCATGCCAGGCACATATCTCCCTGACTTGTACTTTCGGCCCTCCACGCTCTTGTAGCTAGATACACTTCCTGCTTTGTGTCCCAAAATCAGACTCAGTGGCCCATGTCATCCATACATGTAAGGTCTAACACACAGGTCCGCAAACACAAGAGCTGTGTAAAGAGCGCCCAGAATACCTATGGATGCTTTTTTAAACACTTTTAAATAATATTAAGGGAACATCTGAAATAAGATGTTAATTTTAATTAAAAATAAAATCTTACAGGGCATAGGATAGATCAACTTTTAAAAACTAGGAAATGCAGAGAAGAAATAAGCAAGGTGGGGTTTTTTTGTTGCACTTTTAAAAAGTTCAAAGATGAAAGGAAAATCAAATAACCAGGGCCAGCAACTACCTCCTCCTCAGCAGCGAGAACATGGTAAGGAAGGCCGTTTGTTGAAATCTGCACCTTGGGAACTATTTCCGATGCAAGCCAAACCAGATTTATTTAAATAAAATCAGTGATGTCTGATCTGCATTTGTCTGCCCCGATACAAATCATACAACAACCCAGCCCCAGCCATTATTCCCCTCCTACCTTCAAAACTTCCAGCAAACAGATAAATCCATGTAATGGCTGGGACAAAAAGGACGGTCAGAGAAGCAGCCAGGAATTTCCGTCGCCCTCTGCAGATTCCCAGCATTCTCTCAGGAGTGCAGAGTCCCAACCCGGTGCTGTTCCTATGTCGGAAGCAAATAGTCCACAGCTTCCCACATATTACTCTCTGAAAAGGAAAGGAAAAATTATTTTAACAGCTTACCTCTCTACTGAAAGGTAGACTCCTAAAGAGTTAAAAGAACAAGGCTAAAAGTAGGGTTACTGCAATTGCAAAGCAGTACGACTACTTAATAATAAAACAAGTTTTAGAGGTCAGACTAAGACAGTCAATAAAACACATCATATCACTTAAATACACACTAAGCTAATCTTACAAAGAGATGATACCTTTATTTGTTTTTTTGCTACCCTTTTAATCAACAGAAACTGTGGGTTCTTTGATGCCTATGCGTGCTGGTGCCCCCGGGCAGATAAGAGAAAGCCACCCGCATTTCTTCACCTGCTCCCAAAGAGCAAAAATCACACCAGTGAATCAATGAGCTGGCTGCAGGTGGTCATGAACTCAAGACGGTGAACTGAAAAATGAAAGGTAAAGTTTGGGGGCAGAGGGATGTTATTAAAATGACCCACTTTGCTAATCAAAAAGCAATGCTACATAAAGGGGGAGAAGAGAAACAGGAAAATGGGCAAGGAAGCTTCCTTAGACACAAAAGGGGGTATCAGAAGCTTTAGACTGTATGCTATGAGAAAAGAAAAGGATTCTGGAGAAAACCAATGTTTTTATGAGAAAAAAAATAGAATCTTTATTTGTTTAAATTATTGTTCTGCATTTCACAGAGGCCAAGATGGCAAAATAATCTGATTATTTTTATTCACAGGAAAATGAATAATCCCACACTAATGCAGGCATGCAGGGCATAAAGATAATGTTTCACATTTTTTGCCGATTTTTTTTAAAGGGAGGAAAGGGTGGTGTTAGACTAGAGAAGTTGGAGAAGGAAAAGGAGGTATTAAGACCATGCATACCTGGTTCAAGCTTTGTGTGAAGGGGCTTATGTTTTCTAATTAAAAAAAAAAAAAGAATTGGTCTACAAGAATGACAGGGAAAGAAACACAGACTATGGCAGTACAAGGTGTTTAATAACAATGCCCTTTGGCTTATGGTTAAACTAATACTAGAGCTGAAATCAGCAATTAAAGCATTTCTACACTGACATGTTAACAATGGCTACTGTGTGCCTTGAAAATATGTCTGAGCTCTACAACTCAATGTATACTGCAGTGAAAGTCAATTCTGAAATCAAATTACAGCAAAAATGAGAATTATAGACAAGAGAAATGGGTTCAGACAAAGAACTCTGCTGCTAGAGATACCTGCCTGCGGTAATCAGGCAAACTTACAGCTGTTCCTCAAACGTTCAATAGAGCCCACTTTACTACACTACAGTTTAAGAGCCATGATAGTACTCCTGACCTTGGAACTGATAAAATGAACTATAATTTGTCCAGAGCCAGCTCAAAAAGCATTCCTTTGTGTCAGCTTTTCAACGCAATGAATGCCTCACCACAGAGATTTTGCACAAAATATGTGGACAGACTTAATATTAAGAACTGTGGTATTAGAGTCAATGTGTTAGACAGAGACACGCATTTGGTAGATAAATTGTGGAGAACTCTTATCTTCATTCTCTGTATTTGGATAACGATTACATTTCATTTCTTTTCCTTACATCACATAGCTTGTACAACTACTCTGGGCAGAGTCCTTTACATCCCTACTTGAGAACCACAGATAATTCTCCTATATGTGTGTATATTGTAAAGTGCACAGAATCACTTTAAGTAGGATTTTTTTTTTTTCCCTGTAACATCGTGGCATGCACCACTGACATAAATCTGTGCATGGAAAAATGAATCTTTGAAAAAACAAACTCACAAGCAGGGTCATTCTCCAATAGCAACATCCTGTAATGCAACACGCATTGGGTACATACTGCTCCTACCAATGATATCTGTAAAACCCACTGGTAGTGAATTAAGAGTCAACATTACATGTTTCTGAAATCATGCTGTTACAAGTACACTAATACAAGTTTTTGGTATAATGACACCCAGAGTCTGAAGTTTAGGGTTATATTGCTGGTGGTGGATTAATTCATGCTGGGGCTGCATCTTTAAGAAATAATTCATTTTTTCCTGTATATTCTTCTAAATATCCATGCAAGTTGAGTTTCTAAATAGGTCAACATGGAGGATGAAATCCAGCTTTTCTGCCCCATGAATGTAAAGTACCCTAACAATTAAGAAAGTATAAGGAACAACATTGAACTCCCAATTCAGCTACAAAAGTAAGCTAGAAATGTGGCAAATTCCGTTTTCTACAAATTGTCATCATTCAGACAAACAGCCATTCTGCACATTCATGCACATCTTTTATCTAACTAGGAAGACACTTGAGAAAATCCTAGACAGACTAGTCAGTTTGTGATGGACGACCCTAGGAAATGTTGAGATATTTCTTTTAATGGTGCTTTAAAAGAGAAAAGAGCCATTAACTATTAACTGAAGAAGATTCTACTATCTCCCCACATTCCCAAAGTTGTGAATACCTTCCCTTGAGTCTTAAATATTCATTTTCAGTGCATAAAATCACCCCACCTGCTGAATATTTTTTCCCAAACTAGACAATGCACCCTGTGCAAACCCTGCACGAGCAATTGTATAAGAGGTCCATGAATGCTAATGAAGGTGCGCAGCTTAAAGGACAAATTTTAGACTCAATCATGCATTCATTATTGGTCTTGATTGTAAAGAATTTTACCTAACATACCATCGTCAATTAAATTGAAAGAAGATATTGGAGTTCTTTGACTTGGTTTTCCTTTCAATTCAAGAGGTGCCAGATTGATATCTGCCATGAAAGCAACTGACAACACTGGCTGGAGCAAGGGCTGAGCACAGAACAGGGGAGCACTGTGCACATTTCTGCCATACAGCTTGCCATTGCCTTTCAGACTTCTCCTACAGCATCCACTGTAGCATCCTCAAGCCCCAAGTCCTGCTGAATCAGACTGTCACCTGCCTAAAAGGTCTTCGAAAGCAGTTTCATGGTACAAGCTAAAAATGAAGCTACTTCAGATGTGACACAGCTAGCTATATTCACCTTTTCAGTAATAACAAACACTGTAAGATGGTTTGCTTAATTTACACAAACCCATGAGTGTTCCTCCTGATAGCCTTCAGTCTTAACAGCAGTGCTAACTAAACACCTGTACCCAGAAATACATAACATGAAATATGTTGGAAGAAAAAAAAATGATGAGGAAGTAATTCATAGAATCATAGAATGGTATTGGCTGGTTTAAGCACAGGATCTAGGTGAGATACTCCGATCAAAAAATAGCCAAGGGCTCCTCTTAATCTGTTGCCCAGTGTTAGTATTTTCAGATACACCTGAGACACAATGAACATCTGCAACTTTAGCCACCTTTATTTGGTTTATCTTGAAGCAGGGGAGATCAAAATTAGCCCTGGAGTGAAAGGGAACGGTTGGGAGAATTTCTGGTGAGGGGTTTGCAGTTTGAAATGTGGTCTCAGCTTCACTCCCCCAGGCACAATCAGATTTTCTGCCCATGCCACAGATACAGAGAAGGTGCATGCATTTCAGGATATTCTGGTACCTTGGTCTTCAATTTTTAACGTATCGAATGTGCTCCAAGAGCATCATATGTTTTAGAAATCTGATTAAATAAGAAATAGCCACAAAAGTTACCTGTATGTACATCATGCATGTATGTCTTGCTGTCAGTAAGTCAGCTGCTCTACGCTTCTACAGAAAATCCGGTTCAGGATTTATAATACCTACTGCACACGTACAGATCAACAGACATTAATGCAGCAACCTCAGGCCAGCTCATCCTTGATTACTGCTAATGGTGCTATAAAAGGCTACTAGCTTGGACAATGCCTGTGTGAGGGGTCACAGTGGCAATTAAAATAAATTGGGTTTCTCATTACAAAGACTTACTCATGACCTTCTTACCACATGGCAACAGTGAACGGAATGACTTCACATACAGTCAAATGCTTCCCTTAACTACACTACCTTATCAGAGCGCTTGCTTTGTTTTAAATCAAGGATTACCTCTTCAGCTAAGCGTGAAGCAGCTCTCAACCAGTACGAGCAGCACGTATATTAAAGCATGCAACACAACACTAATCACATTGCTATTCAGTTTCTCTTCACTTATTTTTTTAATTACGGCATGACAGCTCGACTATGTCGGACATTCAGCGGGAGTTCAGTGGAACAATGGAAGTAATTATGAAAACAAAAATCAAACGCAATTAACTAGATTTAACTGCTCTACTATAAAAAGCTTTTCCAACTGCTTCATACATTTCCTTGCATTCGTTACAGTTAATCTTATCCCAGTAATCTTCCATTTGTTTTCAGAGCCACTGAAATGAGTGTATACAGTTAAAGCTGTTTATACACCAATCCCGTGCCTTGGCTTTGCTGTGTTTCTTGAATTAATGTTATCTAATTCTTTCTGCTTTTCCACACTTGCAGTCACAGAGTCAATGAACAATTTCTACTGTAAAGCTTGTCCCTTGGCTCTGTGTCAATGTAGCATCCATCCCTTACAAGAGATTTTTCACAGTTTTTTGCCAAACTCAAAGTATAAATAACCTAAAAAAAAAGCAGTATCTTAGTCAGTATTTTTCTGGTTTTCTTTAAAATGTTGCTAATGTGAGGTTATAATGAGTTTACTCCCTGATAGTCAGCTTTTCATCTTGCAGCTCTGCAGTGTTCCAATTATGGAAGTTGGTTGTCATGTGACAGATTTTTTGCCATATTAGAGAAAAGTTTGGTACCATAAAGGCAGGGTGTGAAATAAACCCAACATTATGAAATAAAAGATGAAAGAATTCAATGGTAAATCTTTATTTAAATAAACTTGCCTTTGTTAATATACTCTACTTCTCAAGTTCTTAGAACAGAAATAGCATTTTGAAGGGAAATGCCATCTTGTCTCTCATCAACCTCTTCCTCTTCTCCAACATGGAAGAATGTCCTACAGAAACAAATCTAAGGCTCCCTTTGCTGCCAAACCCTGAATTTTCTTGGCATTGGAGATCTTCCCCCGACATCAGACTTCCTAATCCCATGGTATCGTCACTTTACAGAAGGATTTGGAGTGAACTCAGACTCAGCAACCACCTCAGAAGTTCTGTGAAGCCACTTTAAAGGAACAGATTACAGCAGAGTTTCCAAATGCTACCAAATTTACTCTTTCTCAACTAGTTACAAGAAAATAGTCCTATCTATAAGAGAGAAAATAGCCAATAAGTTGACAGCACAAATGAGTTCTGCCTTGGAACTGTGCTAACTGCTCCAAGGGCACACAGGATTGACACCTTCTTTTATATCTTCACTCAGTATGTGCTGTGGCTCAAGGAAAATTCTATTAGTGTCCTGTTAATCAAAGTTTTCTAGAAGGTTCCAGCTGTAAGCAACACCACCACAGGAACAGGGTTCTATCCTGACAGTAGAGTAGTTGCAGACGAGGAGAAGTAAATAAATAATACGCTTTCACATTTTTCCTTTCTCATCTCTATGTATTCCTTTATATGTATGTACACGTATATATATTTATATATACATCTTTAATGGAATTCCTTTTTCCTTTCAAGCCTAGACTGCTCAAAAGAAGGAAAGCCTGCAACTTTAAAAGTTATTATCAAGGAATAACACAATTTAAGATCAACAGGATAAGAATCTCTTCCTAAGCCTCCACTAAAATGTCACTGTTAATATGAGGGGGGAAAAAAAACCCCTATCAGTTGAGAAGAGATAGCAGGAACAAAACACAATCATCACAGAAAGATCAATCTTGCCCGCTATTCACATTTAATTTGCAACCCAAGAATGATACTTTTTTTTCAAAGCAGCTACTGACCTGTTTTTTCAATGAGTTCTCTAAACTCTGCATAACTCTAGCCCCTCACCTGTATGGGCATATAGCACCAGTATTTCCTGACTCCCCAATTTATTTCAGGACTCGGCACAGTTCAAAGAAAGTGAAACAGGTCTGACTCGGTTTGTGTATGGCAGAAGTCTAACAAGATACTACATATACATACTAAGAATACCTTAGAATTTGAGATCCTAATATCATTGAATGATAACCATACTGGAAACCATGGCCAACCAGCAGTAATAACTGTGAGAAAGAATCTTTCAACAGTAAAGCAATTCTGCTCCAGAATCACAGTTTACACCCAGACCACAGCATTATTACATATCTGAATTTCAGGCTTAAAAAAAGAGCAAAGCTCCACATCTTTCCAGATTCAAGCCTCTCCACCTGATATAATGGCAGGAGGAAAAAGTAACATGCTACCTGTTCTTGGATGAAAGAAAACATCAGTATGTTGCTGCACCACTGCTCTCCCTGATGCTATACCAGGGCATCTTTCTCCTTCATAATCAAATCCTGAAGAGTCATGGGTTTGTCCGTTCATAATTCCCTTTCTTACGTATTGTGTGCATGCATCCACATAGAAAATGAAATGGTCTTTAAATCAGAAGTACAGTGCAACGTGCAACTTAGGTAACACCTCTCTTTGCTTCTCAGCTAAAGTTTTTGGGTGCTTATTCAAAAGCAGTGTTTACCTTCATTAGAATCCTCTACATACAAAGCTGTTCTAACAAGGAAATTAATTAAAGATTCATGAGAAACTTTTGCTCAGGAGAAAACAATTATTGCTTGAAGTTTTCCTCCCTGACAAAACAATCCATGTCCCTCTATGAAGCAAAGTCCCATTATTAAAAAAAAAAAAAAAGGAACCTTTTATTTTACTGCATAGATCTCAAACTACTAGTTAGTTTTACACAGGGATTTGTAACATGCTTACAGCAGCTACTTACTCGTCAGATGGAAACAGAAGTTGGCATCATACTTGCAAATTGCTCTTTATGAAATACTCGTATTAATTAAAAAAATAAAAAGAGCGAGAAACGGACCCAGGTGGCGCTCTCCTCAATCCTGACAGTGAGGAGGAAGGAGCTGAGGAGGACTGGATGGATCCTGTGGGTCAAAAATTGATTGCACAGCTGGTATTGACAAGAGAGATTTTGATTTTACAACCATAGGACACTCTCTGAGAACGGAGGACTGCTAACAAAAGACAGGATCCACCTGGCCACATGGGGCAAAAGTGTCTATTCCAATAGGTTGGGTGCAAACTGGTGAGGAATTTAATTGTGAGTAATGAGGACTGACATGAAAACCCACCGACCAATCAGGAAGTAGTGGATTGGGCTGGCAAGCAAAGGATTTTGAGTGATGTGGACAGGAGATACGTGTCTGCAGTAATCATGTAATGGGTGGATACAGGATTTTTTGGAAGGACCAGCCAAGAAGGCAAGGAGGAGGAATTGCCCTGTACGTGAGAGCAGCAGAAATGCATGGAACTCTCCTTGGGATCCTTCCTGTCCACTTATCACTGGTGAGAAACATCTGGAGTGGTTCCACGACCAGAGAGGTTGTGGAACCTTCATCCTTGGAGATATTCAAAACCCAACTGGACATGGCCTTGAGCAACCTGCTTTAGTTGACCCTTCTTTGAGTAAGGGGTTGGACTGGATGATCTCCAGAGGTCCCTTCCAAACTCAATTCTATGATTCTGTGATTCTACAATTTTGTACCCAGTCACAAGATATATACTGGCCATTCAACTTAAATCCTCAAAAATTCCAACTACCATCAACTCCACTTTAGATGAATAATAATGTGCATAAACAATTATACCAAAACACACAAAGAATCCCAGGTTAAACTTTTAGCTAGTATAAATCAATATAGCTTCACTAAGGTCAGTTCAACCTGCATCAATTCACAACAAATATGGACTAAGTCTCTCATAATTAATGGTCAAAAAGTTGAATTTCTTATAAGAGCACTAAGGTTCTCACTTCATTGCTACACATTGCTTAAACATTACTAAACCCACAAATATTTCTATCAAATTTATGTAAAAATAGATTACGTCATGAAAATTCCAAGAATTGCTGGGAATTTCATATTTAAATAATCAAGGAATTAGCAAATAAAAAAATGTAATATATAGCTGGCTATGACTGAAAGCAGAAGACAGATTCTTTGCTACGATTACAGTGCTACTTTACTAAGCACATTACACAGTCTCAATAGTTCTTTGATGCTACTCAGAATGTAAAATAGCACCATGAGTCGTGAGCTACTTTTTTTAGTAAGTTTCCTGATGAAATCCTTGTGTCTCAAGGTCCTGTATTTATTTGTTCTTAAATATTATACCATGCAGGCAGGCTACAAGGACTATCCATTCCCCTAGGCTTTCCCAGGGCTGAGTGAGTTCTATACAAGCTGATGGGAAAGGTGCTTCCTCCCCCATGCTCCTTCTTTTTACTGACATAGAAGCAAACCTCTTGCAGAATAGTTTGGTGTCAGGCACTTGTTTAAGCAGGGAAGGCAGCTCTGGATTTAGGTTATTTCACAAAGGACTATCCTTGAACACTGGAACACCGGAAGAGGGCTTGATAAACTGGAATTTATAAATACAGATTTCTCATGGCTTGTTACTTGCAACTACACAGATTAATGTGGGTATTAGACAAGAATGGCATGCAAGTTTAATGCAATTACAAAAGGAGTATGAAAGGTGTTATCAAAGCTGAACAAAGCTGTAGAAACTAGCCTCAAGAGGAGACACTGACAAAAGCACTTACTAAAGAATCCAAATTTTCCATGTGTGGAGTTAGCATTTCAATAGAATCATAGAAGAGTTTAGGTTGGAAGGGACCTCTGGAGGTCATCTAGCCCAATCCTCTGCTTAGAGGAGGTTCAATGCTGTTCTTTCAAACCAAACTGTAATTTGGATAGCTCTTTGCTCTTCATTTAAAAGCTATCATCTGAGGGAGGGTTGTCTGCCTAGAGAAAAAGGGCAGTGGGCTAAGGGTTTCTGTGTTCTCCCCCCACATTTCCTTGAATTGTAGTGATTTTCACTTAACATGTCATTGTTCCTCTGCATGAGAACTTCAGTCTTTGTAATCTCTTACTGATCTCATTATCATCATCATTGTTCTCTGAAATTCCTATAATGCTGCAATTAGATGAAGGTGAAGAAATAATAAATATAAAATATTTAGCAAGTCCCTTGTAAAGAAAATGAATATACTGAAAAGAATGACCTTATTTAAATGCATATAATTAACAATTCCACTTTAAATTTGATTATAATTCATCATTTGGGGGGGGGGGCAGATCTTTTCTAACAAAAGGAAAAGAGGATAATGACGATGCTGAGGATCATCAAAGGACGTAGAGGACTGTGCAGTCATGGACACGTCATATAACACAAGAGCAGGCTTTGAACTGGCTGGTGTTTGAGATGAGGGGAGAGAAAGAGAGGAAGAACACCTCTTACTGTCTCTCCTAACTCTGCTTCTACATTCTAGTATCTTTTAAGACAATCTGACTCTTTCTATGTTGTACTGGCAATCATTAATATAAATCCAGAGGAGAAGTAAAGCTAACCTCTAGTAACTTCAACAGTGGGTCTTCTGAGAGTAGGACAGAGGCTGATTAAGAGTCTCAGAGAAGAATTAAGTTGAAGGAGTTCCTCACTCTCTAGTCTGAGACTGTTGCCAACTGGATGGAAGTACTTCACCGGAGTGAGACAATCAAGTAGGAATGACTGGAAGTCATATTATAAATATTCACACCTTTAAAGGGAATTCTGAAAGACACCTGAGCTTTCTATACTGAAGACTTATTTCTGCAACAATTCTGCATATTCGATCTTAATAATAGCTTAAAACCAAAAGATCCTTAAATATAGCTTTATACAAACACATGTATACAAACACACATATATAAATATACTTCAACTGATACCAAAGCCAAAATAACACAGTTGAAATATATTTTAAAGCAAAGCTGGTCTAACCAACAGAGGTGCGGTTAAAATAACCCCATGTGTACCAACACTGTTTAATAACTTTGCTCCCTTTCTTGTTCCATATCTGCTATGGTTCTCAACACATCTCTTGGCTCGTGGGCAAGCTGGGCCTTTCTGACACAAAATCAGTGGAAGTTTTGATGCACTGTCAGAACCATTCCCTACAGACAGCACAGATGAGATTGCTCCCTGAGCACTGTAACAATCCCCCAGCACTGCCTCAGCAGGTTTGCTGCCTTCAGGCACTGCTATCATGCAATGCCTCAAAAAATACAACGTACACCCGTTGCATCATGTCATGACTTAGGTAAACTGTGGCAGTTTTTCTGAAAAAAAGAAAAATAACAATGTCTTGGGACTCAAAGGAGATCTAAGCAAAGCATGTTAAGCACCATGGATGCAGGCAGTCCACTCTACGGGGGCCAAGTGCTGTGAATGATGGCCATTCTGCACCTCTTGGCCTGCAGCTCAGGATGCGCTCTCCGGAGGCAGTGCCTTTGGCAGTATAAATGTCATTGCTATAATGCCTGTTTTTTTTAATCTACAGATGGTCTACCCTGTTCTTGTATCATAAGCATTATCTTTTATCATAATCATATGGGGCACAATATTTAGAATCTCCGGGCCATGTAAACTGCAGGAACGCAGCAGATATAATGATCATAAACTAAAGGGGGTCAGTTCAGTTATATCAGTCCAGAGACCAGGATCATGATACTGACCCCCAGGGCAATGTTTCACCAACAAGACAAGATATACCTTGATATGTATTACAACAGATAGCAGTAATCACTATAGATCACTGCATTTTATGCAGAAGAATTTTCTCAGTTGCTCATGAGGAACTGTCAGTAAGGCAGCATGAAAATATAATGATTGTGAAAACAATTCTAGCACAATTCTAAAAATAAAACTTTTTAAAACTTTTTTTTGTTGCTAGGAGATACAAAAATATAGGACATAACAATGCAGTTATTTGAAGGGCAACAAATGTAGTCCATAGTATTATCAAAAATGTACCACATTATTATTAGCTCTAGTGATTCACACAGATTGGTTGATTTTGACAACAAATTACATAATATTGTTTTTCCAAGATTCACCCATAGCTATGAGGACACATGTTGGTAGGACAAGTTTTGTTTACTGCCAAGATTACATTAACTACTTTTTCAAGTGATGAAAAGATTAAAAGAAAAGGCTGAAAAGGGCTGGGTGACTTTTTTTTTTTTGGCTGCTGAGGATTAGAACTATAGATGTATAAAATATTTGCAGTGATTATATATTATTGCACAGCTGAAAGAGAAGGTAAATCCTTTATTTCCAATACAACAATGAAACTGCATTAAGAATATTTTAAAATTTAGAGAATATGCTCAAATCAAATGGTTTGAACTTTGATAATATGTCATCATTTGCAGTTCATAGTACTTACGTTAACTTTGAGATACACAAGTTAATAGAAAATTAGCATAGTTTTTTCACCACTACTTACTGGGAAAAATATATATTGCATATATTTTACAGGCAACTTATAATTTTGTCTTGAAAGTTCTGAAGTTAAGTTTTCAATTACTTTTCCTTATTTGTCCAAAAAGTTTCAAAATTATAAGTCTTATTTTGTCTGCCTTGTTTTATGGAAATGTCAAGGCATACCTTGTAGCGACTATATTTTTCATACCATGCTATTAAAAGAAACTTAAAATGTATTCCACTTATTAGAAGTTGCTCTGGTACACCAGGTGAAGACAGCTCAAACACCTGTTTTGAGTGTGTTAAGAATGACAAAGCTGGAGATGAGGGACAGACCTACTCAGTGAAGTAAGGCTATTTATACCTCTTCTATAATATGCTAAAAATCTCTTGTACAGTCTTAAGAATAGCATGATCTTACATTTGCTGATATTTAGACATCATTTTGTAACTACAGGGTAAATTATGACATAAATGGCTGATTCTTGGCTATAACTATATTTCTTCTCTCTTACCTAATCTAAAACATATCCTGTGAAAGCACAAAAAAATGTTAAGGGGTTTCTTTCAGTAATATGCATTAGCTCTAAAGTGCACACTATTGACTTTGCATTTTGGTGGCACCAAGCAAAATCATCTTTATTTGATTCAATTTCTCTAAAATGAGATAATTTTAAAAAGAAAGTAAGTTTGTTCCCAAAGGGTTTTGACTTGATAAAATGCTAAACATGTATGTTAATTGTTTTTATTTTGTAAAGTTTATGTAATGTTTTAGTATTATGTAAGAAAATGGACTGATGTTTCACATTTGAAAACTTGTGAAACGCATTCGTTTCTAGCACACATACAGTAGTTAGAAGAATATTTTACTTTTTAAACAGACTTGAATAGATTAAAGAAGCCTGTTAATATTTATTGTTACAGCTGACCTTAAAATCATATTTCATTTCTACTGGTAAAGACTTTTACATACTGATTTTGAAAGAGAGAGACTGAAACATCTTGAAAGTGACAATAAGTACCATTTTAAATAAGAAATTGAAGCTTTATATAATTGGACAGTAGGGCTGAAGACTATAAAAATGTATAGTTCAGTGAAAAACATGCTAGAGAAAATGGTGTTCCTGTACAATGCCCCTTAAACCATGGTAATATGTCTTATTTCTGCCTAAGTGGCCATTTTAACAACAAGCATTAGCAACCTGACAACCTCACGTGTTTCAGAATTGAAAAAAGAGGCCCTGCCAGCTTGGGGCATGGGAAGAAGGGGCTGCTCTTCTCATTTTCCTAAATAGAACCTTCAGATTAGAAAGCTTTGAAAGTTCCTATCTCAAATTATACTTCCAACTATGAAAACCAGGAATTATACCTTTTTTTTTTTTTTAAATGAAAGCTAAAGTTGTATTAGAACTTCAAGAACTGAACTTCACATAAAATGCCACCTCCTTACGGCTCCTGAGAAAATCATAGGGGTTAGCACTAATGTTGCAGGCATTAGTGAAAATGCACGTATCTGTTGGAAGACAGTTCAAACCGCTACTGGATACTGATCACAAATTTAGGCTGTTATCATGCAGCTCTTGAAATTTCTGAGTCTGATTCAGGCAGATAGATGTCAGCTGGGTCTGCTATGTTGCACTGTCTTCCAAACACACATGGTGGTGACCAACTGTTTCTAAACTTTAACAAACAGATACCTGGAGTAGTTGTATTTGATCAAGGCAGAGGTCCTTTATTTTAACTGTTGAGAAGACCTTACCAAGTATTCACATGGAAATAGGAATCCATGTTAAGACCTTTTCAGATTAATGTTATAAACCAGCAGTATGAAGTAAAGCAGAACTTTATATGTTGAATCATGTCTTTTTAGCGTCTAAAAACACTTCAGAAGAAATAATGTTGAATGTGCAATATATCTTGAGTTATTTTTTGTCATCTTAAAAGCTATATTCAATAATATAATCAAACACACTACGTGTCATTCTTCTAATACTTAAAGTGATGCTGGCAAATAACTACACAAAAGAGTTCAGGAGGAAAACTGGCTTCTGCACAGAAATGATAGCACGATTTTATCAGGCTTGAAAAATTGTGAAACACTGAAATAGTTCGTTGGGAGAACATAATTTTACTACTTGTGATACTAAAATACTTTAGCAGTATAAACAGGGGGGGTTAGCTATTCTCAGCCTTCATTTCAAGGTCTCAGCTTTTTTTTTTAGCATTTCTAACATTCCTGTAATGTACCCTAAGATACCAGGATCTCTAAACTAAACATCATCATATTTGCATGTCTTCTGGATTCCATGAGTCTTTAAGTAAAAAATTTAAGAATTTAAGGAAAATTGAGTTTACTGGTTACACAGCAAGCCCACGATAAAAGTTAGGAGAAGCATCCAAAAAGTCTAACTGCAGTGAAACTATCTCATCTAAGCAATACCTCAGTCCTCATTAATATTTTACCACAGCAGTTCAATAATATTGTCTAAGTGCCACTAACAAAGATTAATGAATCAGATCTACACAATTTACTTTTTTTCATTAGGACATGTTGGATTTTCTGTTTAGTTTTTAGTGCCATCTGTGAGGTTAAAAGATTTTGGATAAGAGCATCTAAAATTGTTTCACTGTGTGAGTAACGCGAAAGACTTAGAGGCATAAAAATTCAAAAGTTTATGGGGAAAAAAGTTCAATCAGCATGCTAATAGCAGTAACATTATCAACTGAAACCCTACAGCTAGCATGACAGACGTCCCAGAAATTCAATCTCCATTCCTTTTGGTGAATCAATGTGGAAAAAAAGCAGGGAAACAGCTAGTTTCAGCTCCAACCGAGAAAGAAGTCAATGAGTGAGTTTACATCAGCATTTTAATTCAGAGGAGGAATACCTTCATCCTTTTTCACACAGTCTCCCCAAGCATTCCTGCTTACTCTAGGCTGAGCCACATGATTGAGGATTCTGAGAGGGCTCAAACTGGATACCCTTACGATGAAACAAAACCAGAAGATGCATTCCAGAGTGTATGCTAAAGGATGCTACGGATGCTCAGCTGCTGGGACAAGACTGTAACTAGCCTACTGTAAAAACCTTGAATGAATGCAGCCTGTGTATCAGGTCCTCGGCACCAACAATTTCACTCCACAAATCCACTCCTGCTGGGCCTCAGTATTTGCTAACATGGACAAAGCTGTACCACATCAAGCTGCAGAAAAAGCCGAAGCCACACAAAATGGGATGTGAACTGAAAAAACCCAGTTTCATATAGCTGTATTAATGAGGAATAATTCACAGGCTGTGACGCTGTCAGGAAAATCAACGTCTGTGATCAAATGCAAGTTTTTTTCTTCATCTAAAAATTAGGCTATAAAAGAATGCCTGTTTTATCATCCCATTCATAACCTGTCTTATGTTGAAGCATAAGAGCTCAGCTAATTAGGTGCTTGATAAAGGTAGCTTATTTGGGGCATTTTCCTGCTTTTGCACTTACAGTAGGCAAAGGAGGTAAAGATAAATTACTTACTTAACGTCAACACTTTTTTTTTTCCTCAAATCTCCAATTCTAAGCAGTTATTTCCTCAAAGGTGGCAATGAAAGGAATTAGATGTATTCTAACTTTCAGTGCTTCAGAGAAATTTAACTAAGACAGACTGAAATTACACATTCTGATGTTGTAGTTCTAAACGCTTCCAAGAAAATAAATGAGTTTCAACTAAAAGGGTGCTCCATTTGAAAGTCAGCTATATAATTCCATAAAGTGCTTGCATTTTTCAGCAACGCACACTGAAGCGTTGCAATGCCACAGTCAGACAGCAGATGTCACATTGTTTAGCAAGATGACTACATGAGAAGAATCGTCCCTGATGCCTCAAGGAAAGGGGAGAGGCGAGTGAGAATGAATTAATCTCTCTGACAACGGTAGGCAATAAAAAGTATGACACACATTTCCTAGTTGCAGAAAAACATACAGTAGCCAGGCACTGGAAAAAAAGTCCCACTGAATCCTAGAAGCGAGAGGCTGGCTTACCCACAGAGCGCAAATAACAGTAATACTGTGCAAACAAACACTTACTTGCAGTCAAAATGGCAAGGTTTCTACATTTTTCCTCCTCACAGTGCAGAAACAACTTCTTGCACAATTATGCCTACGGGCCTTACCAGAGGAGGATCACGTCTGATACGTGGTGTGTAAACACAGGAAGTTCTTGCCCCTATAGACCTTGAGATGTAAAAGTATCCCGAAAGAAAAGACTTTGATCTTCCATAGTGCAGAGTATCAAGGCAGACTCATCAAGTGCCTTGTCTATAATCAGACTAAGCCTGAAATGTGAGCTGAAAAATGGATTTCAAAGACCAAGTCCACCACCTTAACTGGAAGTTATTCCTATTTAAAAACATTGTTACCATTGAACCCTTCATGCCATGATCAGACCCTCTCTCCCAGTCCAAGACCTGAGAGAATCTGCAGGCTCAGGCTGTTTCTCTCAAATACTGACACATTCTTTAGCAGCAGAGTTGAATACCATACAAAGTGAAAAATTAATAAAAGAGAAGACAACTTTTCTTATTTGTCCTTTGGTTTTTTGCATTTAACTAACTTTTTGAAGAGATGACCGTTTGCATTCGGGGATGAATCTTTTAGGAAGTTCTCAGTGTCACTTAAAGAGTCACTACATTTTTTTCCTCTCAAACATTTTAAAACACAGGAAGGTCTAAGGCTTTTTTCAAAAGTCTATTTTGCAGTCCTATAACCTGGCATGTGCCCAGTATTTAGTGCTGAATTACAGCTCTGGAAAATAAATGAAACATCATTTCCAAAAGAAATGACAATTTTCACAGCAGTTTACATATGCATTGAGGGATAAATCCCAACTTTAACAAGCTGGTCAAAGTCCATCCCAGACAGGAAACTCCAACTCTAGCCTACACTGCACAGTCAAAAAAAAAAAAAATTTCTAGGATGGAAAACACTTGCAAAACATCTCTGCACAATGTTCTTCAAAAGGCAAAAGAAACATGTTCTTTCTGTGCTGGGGGACAGGCAGGGCTACGCCAAGGATCATGAAGGTCTGACCTTTTCTTAGAATCACAGAAAGGGTAGAGTCAGAAAGGGCCTCAAAGATCATCTTATTCCAACCCCTCTACCATGGGCAGGGACACCTTCTACTAGACCAGGTTGCTCAAAGCCCCATCCAGCCTGGCCTTGAAGACGTACAGGGATGGGGCCTCCACAACTTCCCTATGAAACCTGTTCCAGTCTCTCTCCACCCTCAGGGTAAATAATTATCTTCCTAATACCTAATCTAAATCTACCCTCGTTCAGTTTAAAGCTGTTAACCCTCCCTAATAAAGAGTCCCTCCCCATCTTCCCTGTAGGTCCCCTTTAGGTACTACAAGACTGCAATAAGGTCTCCCCAGAGCCTTCTCTTCTTCAGGCTGAACAACTCCAACTCTCTCAGCCTGTCTCATAGGAGAGATGCTCCAGCCCTCTGACCATCCTCATGGCCCTCCTCTGGACCCCCTCCAACAGGTCCATGTCCTTCTTATGTTGGGGGCCCCAGAGCTGGATGCAGTACTCCAGGTGGGGTCTCACCAGAGCAGAGTAGTAGAGGGGCAGAATCACCTCCCTCGCCCTGCTGGCCATGCTTCTTTTGATGCAGCCCAGGATGAGGTTGGCTTTTTGGGCTGCGGGCTCACATTGACAGCTCATGTTGAGCTTCTCATCAACCAACACCCCCAAGTCCTTCTCCTCAGGGCCATTCTCAATCCATTCTCTGCCCAGCCTTCTTGTCCATCCATACTCACTGTTACATAAGAAGCCAATGCAGACGTAGATTTTACCTGGCTACTCATATTCTTTCCACTGACAATGCACATTCTTACAATATTTCAAAATTGATATTACAGTAATAGTCTTGTTCTTTCCTTCCAATTTTATGTGGGTTGATTTAAGTTAGTCACATTATGCGTATGAATAGGAACAGAGGCAGGTGTCATGTTCATGAAGAATTTACAGAACTAATACACAACAATTTGTTTTTACATTTTTGCTTTACAGACATGAAAGTAGATGATCCTTTCCATGAGTTATGGAGCTGACTTTCACAATCTAGGTTTTATGAAAATAGACAAATAAATCACTTTATTTGGTTAAAAGTCTTATGTGTTTAGGACACAGCAACAGAGCTGTGACATGGGATTGTGGTCACAGAGGGAGAAAGAAGTGAAGTGTCAGAAGGAGCTACGTACAATCCTAAACACTCAAGCAAACATCACTTTTCCTGAGATAGCATCTGACTTTGCTCTGAAAAGAATTATAGACAGGGAGATTACAGCCTGAATAGGTGTTTTGCAAATAAAACACTGGAATAGGGTTAGCACTATCCTTCATTACCCAAATAGGGTGATGGAAAAAGGAACAAGGACACTAATGAAGCTGATAGTAATGACCTTACAAGCTGCTGCCAAGTCAAAAAGATAATCTCTGTAATGCCCACACATTGTTAAAAAATCACTGCTTTCCTTGGTAATTGGTAATTGCAAATCAGAGAGACATGCTAACTCAGTTCATACTTTTCCCCTACTTAAGTCTGACGCTATGATTATTAGTTATTAATTCTCACATTTAGGCAGCATGAAAATGTTATCTGACCCAATGGGTACATCATTCACCCTCAAATCCTTCACAGATAGAAAGCAGTGGCTGAGAGATATCCCATTGCTTTTTAGAAAGGCAGAAGAAAAATCAAAATGCAAAATAAATAAATAGAAGAAAGATGGAAAACTAGATTCAAATTATATAAGACAGACTATTAGTTATTTATTGAAGACAGTCTTCTCGTTTTCCTTCATCAAATCCCTAAAATATAATACTTGAAAAAAGGCTTATTAATTTTGTCATTCTTTGGCTTTGCAGAAACAGGAGGTGGTAACAATAGTTTAGGTGCACAATGAACTATTTTTTCAAAGGTTGTAGTCTAGAGGCAAATACTGTCTGAAGAACATAATTAAATACTATTTTTAAAAAATCTGCTTTGCCATTGTGGGATGTCTACCTTTTATTAAACCCACTTTTGTGAAGACTCAACAAAAAGCAACTGGACAGGATGCTAGATAATCTTATCTAGGGTCCCTTTTCCATGAAAGGTTGGACCAGGTGATCTTTTGAGGTCCCTTCCAACCTGGGCTGTTCTATGATTCTACGAACAAAATGCCCGTTTTGTATGAAATACCACAAGTTCTAGATTTAGAGACTTTCACAAAAGTTATGTGTACTCAATACTTTTGTAAAATAAGGTCTTACAATGTGTCAAATTCAGAATTAAAATTAATACAGCTAGAATTAGTAAGTAGCTTCAGATATGTAGGTTCTAAAAAGTTATGACCTAAATTATAATGCAAAAATAGGCCCCAGAAGGGAAAGGTCATACCAACGAGCCACCCCTTCTCTTAGTAAAAAGAAGACAGGGCTTTTAGAAGCATTAAAAGTATCTCTTACCATTTTATTTTCATTTTAGTTGGGTTTTTTTTGTTTGGGTTTTTTTGTTTTTGGGGTTTTTGGTTTTTTTGTTTTTTTTTTTCTCACACCACTTTCAATCATCTCTGTATTGCTTGACAAATACCAAGAGTTTGGGAAAGGAAATGAAAGACCTTTCCCCTACCTGAGCTCCAATAAAAGAAAGGTTGCTTCATCACTTGCTAGCTATGATCTTAGCCCTGGAAAAGCAAAGGCTAATCATAATATACAGGATTCTGTAAATAGAAAAGAAACATAATCTACTATCACTCACATGTATTAACAAAAAACAAAAAAATCCTCTATAAAAAGGAACATAACTTTAAATTCCTTCCCTCCCCACCCCCCCTTTTTTTTTTAATTTAAGCAGCAATTTCATTTATTTCACTTCATCATCACAAATTTCTTTAGGAAAACAATCAACCAGCCAACACAAACTGACCAAAGAAACAGAACATCCCACAACTCCAACAAAAAGCCAAAGCCAAAAAATCACATCATTGCAGATGACTGAGCCAGCTACTGTCAAAAGATTAGCTGTTATTGCAGAATAGGTATTACAACTCACATTTCTAGCACTGATAATGCCTTTTAGGAAAATAAATAAACATCCTCCAACCTCTTTACAAGAAAAAGTTATTTTTTCCATATAATACATTATCTATTCTGCTTATTATGCGTGTAGTATACACACACTCTTTCTCTGTCTCTTGGACCATTTAATTACAGTATAAGCTAATGAAGTCAGTATCTTCTATTTTTTTTGTTAATTCACAATGCTTTTACGTGGAGCATAAAGGTCCTATTTTTCAGGCAAAGATCCTGATTAATAAAGGGGCAGAAAAGATAGACATAGAAAGCATGACACAGGAATTTCTTCAAGTGCAATGCTTGTCATAAGGCAACATGGAGTCATTGGTTCATTGGATGCTCCACACAATTAAAGTGGTATTTTCTTACAGGAAGGAGGACAGGGGAGAAGGGGAACACTGTAGTGACTCCTCAGGCTGAGACACAAGAAAACAGAGCATATACCTACAGCTTTTATGATGTATCTCTTCTTCTCAAGAACTAGAGAATTCAAAGGGATTATGGAACTTGCTTGTACTTTGGCAAAGGATATTGTTGTATCCCACCAATCAATTAAACACGTAGAGATCTGTAATAGGACTACAAAGAATAGTTTGAAGGAAGTATGAATAGAAATGTATGTATTGTGGAAGCACCAAAAGAAACAGTCAAAAAAAAGAAGTAAGAGATGTCACATGTTGATGGGCACCCCCAAACCGTACCTCTGTATACAGTTGTTCAAGAGGTCTGTTTTTGTAAAATAAAGGACAAAATCAAATCATTAAGAGAAGGCGACAGGAAGAATAAGAACAGGATTAGAGCTATAAGGTGCAGAAGGACAGTAGGGAAATCAGCAATGTTGCCTACTGACTTACAGAGATGGTACAGAATGAAAAGGCTAAAATTGCAATCACTGTCAACTCCTAAAAAGTACAAAAGTTGCAGTCAAAAACCACCATGTGATCACCAATCAAGAAAAAAACCAGTAGATACGATGAGGACTTAATAGCTGGCATCTTTTACCCTTCCTGTCACTGTAAGTAATTCTAGCCCCATCACTTGGCCACAAGTCTTGGTGCTGCTAGATATGTCAGTAAGAGAGTGAAATCAGTGAAAGAATGAGTGTGAGAGAGAAAAAAGCAAAATCACCTCCCCCTTCAATAGCGTTTCCACATTATATTTTATTACACTAGTTGCAAAAATTATGATTACTTGTGGTCCCAGGCCAGGGCACTGAAAAAAAGTCATATGATGCTTAGCTTACAGCAATAAGCTTAATACTGTCCCTTGCTGCACAAGCTGACATGCTTGAGGATGCTGAATCATATGATCCCATTCACAAATGCATGCTTACTGGATAGTCTCATGTGAAAACATACGCCACATGGTCAAATAACTATCCCTAAGCATCTTACATGCTAGGATTTTAATAATTAGGGAAATCTGTTCATAAACAGGGGGGAAAAAAAAAAGCGATGTGTCACTCAAGTATAAACACCCTTGTCATGCAAGTCTTTTCTTGCTGTTTTCTATAAAATAAAGCACAGGGAAAGGATAAAGCAACTTAATGTCCTAAAGAAAATAAATGCCACCAGCTCTACTGTTAATACTGGTACTAATGAAACAATTAATTGCCTTTTCTCGTACATGGTAGTCTCCACTAGTATAGCCCCATACATGAATACCAAAACCAGGCAGAGCCCTTCCTCCAGTGGCGACAGGCTGAGATTTGTGATGCATGCAGATCCAAGTCCTACCCCTGCTGTTGCTGTGAAATTCCATACGGTCATGGTGAACGACAGAGTGACAACCATGAAGCAGCCGCAGATTTGTTACAGTTCAGTCCCTGGTTAACAGCAATCTGAGAAACATTTCTGCTCACCGTTTCCAGTCCGTACTCCCCACAGAAAGAAACATGCTTACAAACATAACATCACACACGCCCTGGGTGTTATTATTGAACTTTTTCCTGCTGTAAGCACCTACAGAGAATGGATGAATTCTCCATTCCATTTGATGGAACAGTAACAACTTTTAAGCAAACAATAATGGTGGCCCAAAGAGCTTGAAAGCTAAAAGGCAAAACAAAGCGAGTCAATTTTCCATATCTGAAAAAGCAGTAGTATGCAAAATAGTGGAAGCGTTGATAAATAAAGCACGTTATTATATAAGTAGCCTTATACACTGTAAACACTTGATGCGTGGTTAGTACTTTAACAGCATGCACATTAAATATGACTGTTTGAAGTTTTAACTCCATAAATTACAGCTCCACTAGCCTGCCTCTTTAAAGAGGGTTTTTTTTTCCTTTGAAAAGTGTTACAATGTAGGATAAGGCAACATTTCATTAACATGCAAGTGTTGAAAATAATAATAATGAGCCAACACAGTCACAGTTTGCAACACAGACATTTTTATTTTATTTAAATAAAAAAAAAAAGTTGGACAGGAAAAAAGAGCCTTAAGAGAAAAGCAGCAGACTATGTTTGCTCTAATGGGAGGTAAAGAAAGAACAAAGGAACTTCTGACCCCAGGCACAGCCAAAAATAAAAGGAGTAATGTGGCTTCTTTCCTCACACAATTGCTGACTCTGTATTCACTTATTCCCATTACATATCATTCAGATATGCAAAGGAGCTGGTAATTTCTTCAGGGGAGATTTTTGCCATGTTATTTATTAGCTAGGAACTATTTCCTGACACATGCTGAATTTTTGACAGACTTGCTCAGTTTTGACTCATCCTTTTGATAATTACACAGCAACAGTGCCTATGAATGCAAGTAATTTCTGCGTGCTTCTTATGCTGTGATTATTCCAGAGTCCTCCTGATAGCACTTACTCAGTCATTTCAAATACTATTCATTTTTTAAAACTTCTACCTATTCATACTACTTGGGGTTTTTAGCCTGTTTGTTTGTTTGTTTTGTCTTAATCTCAAATACTGGTTAGATTTTTAACATCTATGAAAATAGCTGTGTAGTGATTAATGGTATTGCATAAATCGTCTGTAAGCAGGAATTGTGTTTCTTAACACATTATACCTCAACTAGCATACCTCTCTCTAACCTTCAATATTCTCTGCTACTTTATTCCATAATAGAGAGATATACAATTCCTAAGGTGACATGGCTTTTTGAATCATTGCTTGTGAGCATCTAACTTGAGACATCCTAGTGGGAGGCCTCTTTCCTATAAAGTAGAATTCAATATTCCATGAAAATCAGGCCCATTTCAGGCTTCCTAGCAGCAATGACTTTGGAGGGGAAGAAGGAAGCACATACTGGATGAGAAATGGTCATTTAAGTATGTTACTGTGCAGCACTAGTTCTTTTAAAAGTCGAAGACAGCTTTCTGTTTCCAAATTAGCTAGTTTAGGTCAACCTGGAAATGAGATTGTCTTGACATGTTTTATACCTCTTCCAGACCTGCATATCTCATAGACTTAAAAGCTAGATTGACAACATTAAGTCGCATTTCACAATTATCCAAAGTTCTAGTAATACTTGGCATTTTTGTGGAATAGCAGCTTGCCTTTTCCCACTTCTGCCAGACGTCACCAGTTGGTGGGTCCTTTAGGTTGCTGTACTTAGTAAAGGAAACTGAATGTCCCTCCTTCCTTCTTCATCCCCCAGCTTTATATATTGAGCTAATCTCTGTGTCGTCAATACTGTTTCCAGCACAGATCCAAAACATAGCCCCGTACTAGCTACTATGAAGAAAATTAACTCTATGCCAGCCAAAACCAGTACAACCAGACAGGCTGTCACCACACAGCTTGACGCAACCGCCTGACACAGTGAAGCCAAAGACATTTGAGATATTTGTTCTTAAGGATATAGCATAGGGACTGTAGTCCAAATCTGAAGATGCATGAACATGAAGCTTCCCAAGATAAACATAGGCTCATATGCAGCTGTTCAAAACCTAATCTGATTATGACTTCTTTTGTATGGGTGTAGAACATGAACTCCAAATTGTAACATTTCCATTGATCTTATCTATTCATTACCTAGCATAGCACCCAGTGTGTGGTAATGGTAAACTCTAGCAAAACGCTATGGTATGTGGTCTAGGTCAGGCTTAGTTAAACCCACATGCCTGACAGGATAAAAAAAAAATGCAAGAAAATTAGAGCTGTGTAAAGCAAAACACTTGCATTGTTTAATGACAGAAGATGCCTGACACCTGTAACATGCTATGCCACTAAACCTGAACTATGGTCATGAATGCTGAGCCTAAGCCCTATCCTTGATCACTTTGAGTCTGTACATTGTGTATCTTCTTTGACTTCTGCTTGCTTTTTTTTGGAAGCTTTGCATCAAAATTTGATTTATTGGAAAGCATCATGCATATAGGTATTAAAACACTACAGAACAGTCCAAGTTTCTTTTCAAAGAGAAATCAGCATGAAAATTAGAAGGAAAATGAAGCACTCTAGCAAGCAGTTAGGTAATTTAAAGGTTAGAAAATAACTGGAAAAGCTATAATTACCTGGTCATTTGCTGAGAATGACCTTATACACAATCTTTTAGAGTCTCCTAACTCCTGTGGTGCAATGGAAGGGAACAGGTGAGAGAGCAATAAGGGAAAAAGGAGAAGGAACTGAAGAGGAGTATGATACTGAAAGGGGCTTGATAGAGGCTCTCACCCTTTGCCAACACCCCCAATTAGGCACAGAGACTGAGGGGCAAGGACACCCTCGGCATGACACAAGCGCTGCAGCTAGCTAGAGCACTGACAGAGTGACTTTTCAAACAGTCTTCTATGATCTCCCAGCAAATAAGAGATCGTTATCAAAGGCAGTTCAGCTCTCTGGGAAGGGAGAAGCACTGACAGACCAGAGCCATAATGATCCCATTCTAGCTGCCTCCATTGGGATAGGCAGAGTTGCACTGCACAGTGGAAGAATGCACTGTAACAGACCGGCATATTTGTTGCTCTTATACAGTGAGTTAAAGCATTAACTATTCTTCCTATCAATGCTGACATCTTTGACAACAGTGGACTTCTCTAATGTTATAGAAATTACACAACAATATCTCCCAGTGTCTAGTGTTGGTAAGCTTTGATGAGTGTAAGAGTTTACTGTGTCCGCATGCAATCCATCCACATGGAGCTTCTGCTTATTCAACCTTCAGTTCTGCCTAGCCTAACCAAAGGAAGAAATTACATACTCACTGTGCTCATGGTGACGTTCAGCATTTGTATGATGCTGATGCAAGACGGCTATATGGTAACAACATCAAAGGGCAGACTTAATTGTGTTGCAGTGGTGGCAAGAGTCTTAACATTAAATTTTGGAAAGTCAGGAAATTCACATCTAATGCTATTTATTGCAATTATACATTATGGGGTTAGCTTGCAAGATCCATATTTTTAAAAAGCTGGCTGCATCACATTTATCATGGACATTAAAGCAGCCCCAGCTAGTATCACAGAATTCCAGACAGTTATTTTTAATTTATTCCAAATTCTTTTTTAAATGGTGGGAAGAGAAATGGGTAATACAAGCAGTTGTTTCAACTTGCAGTACCGTGTCTCCTATTCAGTGGGACCAGCAGGCAGCTTTCTGCATTAAGCAGAAGACACCTGCCATCCCTCTTCTTCTCTGCACAAGCTCTCTGTGCTGTGAAGAAGATGGTGCATTCTGCTACTGGCAGCTTCTGGGAGAAATTGTCTGCTGCTTTGTGTGGGATAGTAGACGGTACAACCATCGTAGAGATCCCAAAGCACAGATACCATGTCCATGGCTACTGAAGTTAGATCACTGTGATTAAAAAAAGGCTGTTAACTGCATACAAATCTTTTTAGCTCAAATATTTGGCTCACTCCCAGCTCAGTTCAGTAACTGCTGGAAGGCCATACTTCCAACAGCTGTTGAGATGATTTTTTTTTTCTTTTAAGAATTGTTTCAAATATTGTTACTACCTCACATGAGCCTTTTGACTATGGTATGCCTATACATTCTGGGCAGCATCTTCCACTAACAAAAATCAGTGACTGCAGCTACACTAGCGTACGTCCAAAGAACTTCTTGTCCATCTTTACTGCACATTTCCTGTGCTTTATCCCTTTGCTCTTGCAAGTAGCGGTAATAAATGTTGTAGCTATAACTCTCCTTGACAGCACCGTATTTAAGGTTGCACCCTTTCAAAATGCGTCTTGGAGAGGTGATATATTAAACAAAGCACTTCTGGCATGGATGGAGCTGTCTGTCCTTCTTAGTCAAGGGAATAGAACAGCATCTGAAATATAAACCACTTTGAGCACAGGAAAACCCTGTTTGGTATTCCATGATGAGACAGAGAGCATGAACCATAAAGCGCAAACTATAGGGCATGTTGTTACATCATGGGTGTGTGCTGTATGGGATGATATCACAACATGCAAGAACACAGGCAGCGTAACAGTGGAGACGTTTGTATTTAGAGTCTTTGCCCTGGAGAAATACGACACCGTTTTAATACATGATGCATCTTCCATATGAGGTCCAAAATCTTGCATTTTCAAATTGATCCAATCTGTCTCCTATGGCAATTTCTACCAACTACTGTTCAAACTTTCAGTGGAAAAAACGACTACCTCACAAACGTGTCAACGCAGTTCAGTCTTGGCCTTGAACCTGCAAATAAAACTGTGCACATGTTTTCTCCATCTCCTACCTGAAATAAAAGGGTCAGTATTACCTATTGTCAATGTAGCCGTTTTCATCAGCTCTGAAAGAAGAGGAGAGCAGAACTCTCCATGGATCATAAAGACAAGCCTGCAAATACACTAGACCTGACTCTACACAGCAATACTTTCCAACAATGCAACTACAGCTTGAGACCAGTCATTGAGAAAATGCTATCCTACCACTGAGGCAATTCCACTGCTGTAGTAAAGTCAAGTTTAAGAGGGGAAAAAAAAAAAAAAGGGGGGGGGGGGGAGGTGGCAGAGAACGATCGGGGGGAGAAGACATTGCTAAATTGAAATCATGTTGTGGTTTACCCCAAAACCACATTTGATGTTTTACATGGTTTTTACAACCATATTGCAATACAGTTTGAATTTCACATATTTTTTTGTATGGATTGCAAACCTCAATAAAAAAATAGACTACTACTTCCTCTGCTCTTAACAAGGTTGTCAATTCTAGAACAGGAGTTAGAAGCAGGTACACCCACCCCAATATCTGCAGTGTTAGGCAGAATGATAATGAGCCGGGTTCTTCCTTCAGATACTTGGAATTGCAGCAGGTACCAGAATTTTATTTTCTTCATTTTCTACAATGTCTTATCAGTTCTGATACTGTTCTGGTGTGAGCAACACAGGATTCATTTCCCTTTCAGTAATTTTACTTTACAGTAAGGTCTCTTCTAATGCTTCAGAAAACTGCATTTTTAGAAGACTCTATTGTCTGAATTTGTGAAAATATTTACTTTATAGCCAGCTATGGTATGCGGGTTTCAAGGCCTCAGTGTTTTCAAGCTAGCCAGGTGTAGGGACAAGGCAGAGTGAGACCCAGGCACTTGGCCAAAGCTGGCCAACAGGATTATTTCATACCATGAATGTCACATTTAATACAAATTAAGAAATTTGCTGAGGAGTTCTCTCTCTCCTATGATAGCTGCGAGAACTTTTTGCCCTGGGGCCAGACGCCCAAGGCTTTCCCTTCCTCCCGAAGCTGTAGCACTGGCAGTGTCCGACATTTGCTGTCCACTGCTGGGAGTGCACAGTTTCCCACTGATAGAATTGGCTGAGTATAATCCTCGTATATTTTATATTGGCCTCCGGATCAATATCGGTTCTTTAGTATTATTAATGTTAATTATTTAATCTCATTCTATTAAATCTGTTTATATTTCAACCCCTGTGTTTCCCTGTTTTTTCCCAATTCCCCTTCCCAGGTGGGGAGGGGTCATCAGGTGATAGAATAATTGTCTAAACGACAATAAATTGTTGTGGCTTCTTCAAACCGTAACAGATACTAAGAAGCAACTTCTTTTAGAATAAAATTACAATGAAGCAGGTCCAAATCCCAGGACAGGACCACAGTTTTGATCAGCTGAAACTAGAAGAGACAAACTGCTGCTGCCTTCACCTGATTATGAGCATATATATAATCCACATAGAGTTCATGATATGTGTTTGATTCAGTCTTCAAGAAAGTAGAAATCATGCACTCTCCAAGATCAAACTGATTTACTGAAGAGAAATCATGGGTCATAACCATTGCTATGTGGTCACAAGAATGGCCAAGAGTCTATCTACGTGAATTATTGCTGTAGCTGGCTCCCTGTCTAAAGAGCAGATCAAAGAGGATACAAGATATTGGTGATTATTTTTAAAAAATGTTTACATGGGTATTCAGTCTAGAAAGATTGAAAACCATAGCTTGCTTGGCAGAGGTTTCCATAAGGTCTCAAAAACCACGATGTTAGTACAGTACAACTGCCAGAGGCAGGAAAATGGAAGCCCTCTCAGAGAAAAAGAACATTTTTCAGGTTTTCTTTTCATGATTTTTTTCTCCAGTCAGAAAACATGAATTCATATCAATAAAATTATTTGCAAGGCAGGAAATTCATTCAGGACTGTGACTTACCGGGTTACAATTATTTCTACAGGACCTTCTAAAAATAAAAATAAATACGTATAATGTATACATGGAAACACATTAACCTTAATTTATTTTTAATACATGTATTTTTGTCCACAATAGAACAGTTCCTTCTCACACCCCAATGACAGGATGCTCCTAGGCCTTAATTTGAGGATGTTGGGGTTAGGAGTGGGGTGGGAGCGTCCTCCTTCAAAAGGATAATATCTAGAACAGGGGAAGAAAAAAGACCAACTTTCCTGACTCAAATGATATCATTCGACTGTTTACAGAAGGAGAGGTGTAAAACAGCCATCTTCAGCTCACTCCGGTGGTAGTACTTTTGTTGTGGTTTAACCCCAGTCGGCAACTAGGACCACGGAGCTGCTTGCTCACTTCTCCCCCTCCCCAGCAGGATGGGGAGGATAATCAGAAAAATAAGGAAAACTCACGGGTTGAGATAAAGACAGTTCAACAAGTAAAGCAAAAGCCACGCGCACAAGCAAAGCAAAACAAAGAATTCATTCATTGCTTCCCACCGGCAGGTGGGTGTTCAGCCATCTCCAAGAAAGCCGGGCTCCATCACGCATAACAGTTACTTGGGAAGACAAATGCCATAACTCTGCACATCCCTTCTTTCTTCTTCCCCCAGCTTTATATTACTGAGCATGACATCATATGGCATGGAATATCCCTTTGGTCAGTCGGGGTCAGCTGTCTGGGTTTTGTCCCCTCCCATCTTCTTGTGCACCCCCAACCGTCGCTGGTGGGGCAGTGTGAGGAGCAGAAACGGCCTTGACTGCTCAGCAACAACTAAAACCACCAGTGCACTATCAACACTGTTCTCAACCCAAAACCAAAACACAGCACTATACCAGCCGCCAGCAAAAAAGTCAACTCCATCCCAGCCGAAACCACAACTCCCTTCTCCACCTTGTCCTAATTAAAGATAGCTTTAATTTTAACCTGTTCTACACTGCAGTCAGATTTGGGGCATGGAAATACAAAGATAGAATTGACATACAGTGGCTTTAACTTAAGCAGGAGGCACCCGGTACTGCAGGTTAGAGCAACATTCCCTGAAAATCCCAGAGCTTCACTTGCAGCAGCCAGATGAACAGCTGAAAGAGCAGCAGCTGCCCAAGAGTTATTCTGGAGGTTAACAGAGATTCTTTACCATATGTAGAGACCAGATAAATGACGTCCAACCGCCCATTCAGTCACCTGGTTTCAAACCTGTCAGTATTACTATGCCTCCTACAAATAGCTCATTACAGCAATTATCAGTTGCTACCACAGTAGCTTGAATATTGCTAAGTCAAAAAGCCCTAATAAAGTAAGGTTCAGCAAAGCTAATGCATGCATAAAAAGCATCTGGATTCCTTTGAGATGCTGCTGTACTTGAAAGATGCTACATTAAAAGGCTTAGAAGAATATCTGTGTAGTTACTTCCCTCCAAATGTATGACCAGTCATCTGCGCTTGTGACACAAATATTAAGGCTTAAGCGGAGAGTGAAACGCCTGCATACTTAGCTCCCAATCCATTTTTCCATGTATTTCAAAAAATGGAGTTACATATAAAAGGGGTAAAATCCTCTAAAGTCAATAATATAATTCCCAGTATAGGAGCTGGGAGGATCCAATCCATATTCTTATTACCTTTTTCTTTCTTTTTTTTTTTAAAAAGGGAATCAAGTAGGCTATTTGCATTTATCTGATCATTACTGAATTATGTTCACATGCGTACGAAGTCTTAAGTTGCTGGGAAATCCAATAGTATTAATTACATCTAATCAAAGTGGAACGATCAATGCCTACTTAAAATCTCATGTTTCATTCAAAAGTACTCAACATTTTGCAAAACAACCAAAAAACTAAAAAATCATACTGTTTTGCAAGAAAATTTATATACATGGTCTAGTGAGAGAATAGTTGACAATTTCTGAGGCAAAGTAATTTCATATCCACTGGATTTCCTCATTATGCTTCTAGTCTATCAGTCAATAAGAATTTTAACTGGTTTAAGAGCACAAAAGAATAAGCATCAATATTAACAAGGAGAGAAATATTTTGTATATACAATTACACATATATAATTTTTGTATTAATCACCTCTCACATTACAACGTGAGCATGAACTTGCCTCTGGCATCAGACTATATATGGTGTGTTTTTTCAAATATTCATTCCAAATGAGTGTCATGATTAAAAAGTTTGCTTGCATAAACAATTAGGTCTCTGTGTAATCCAAAGGGTTTACAAGCTCAACACATATTCCAGTCTACAAAGACAATAAAGATGAACTAACACAAATGAAGCCAATTTTAGCTATTTATAAAAGCAGTACAGAATTTAAAGTAATTCTTGGGGAGGTGGGGGTGAATTGTGGTGGAGTAAGGTTCAACAAAAATAGATAAAAATACTTCCAGAACACAAAACAGAAAACAAAACCAGAATAACACTCTTAGGAATGCATTACAATATTCTCATCCCTCTTAGAAAAAACATGCCATGAGCAAAATACACACTGCTACCTTGTTAAAACTGAACTTCACCTGTGTTTTTAATTAGTTTTGCTAAAGAAACAAAGCTTGTGCAATTACTCTTTGTTGTCTCTAATAACTTCTGCATCTGTTGGGCAACTTCTACCAAATTTGAAAGAACATTCATTCTTATATCATTCAAAATCAAGAACTATCAAGACAACGGAACATCTTATGCACGTCCCTGCAGGGCAGGGGGTGAGGGGGGGGGAGAGAGGGGGTGTGTCTTGCCTGCTTCTGAAACTGTCTGTTGAAAGGGTTCAGTTAGCCATCTATTTTTTAATTTTTGAACCATCTGCCCTATGATTTTAGCAAGATCATATTAAGAAAGGTTTTGCACTGCACCTCTAATTTGCACACACTTCTCAGGGTACACATTAAATAGCACTGTGAAGCAGGTGGAGAAGAACATTGAAAACAAAACGTGCATATCACTAATACACATTTTGTACAAATTCTTGCATACAGTGCACAAAAACTACAGTGACTTTTCCAATTTTAGACATCTGCAGTCTTGCAAAAATTCATTTGAGGCTTTGTAAACCCATTCACTGGAGAACTGCTATCCAAAACAAGGTCCAAAGGATCAGCTAAGTGGGATGTGAGAAGCTTCATTGTATTTGGCCAGTTTCCCAAAGCATATGAAGAGAGGGCTTGTTTGTTTTGTCCTGATGTGAAAATCTTTCATTTCCACCCTAATATGTCTTAAGACAACGTATAAAAGTAAGATCTCCAGAAATGCCTAGTACCAGCCTAGCTTTCCTCTCACTGAAAAGGGTGACAGTTTTGCTATTGACTTCAAGGAAAAGAGAACAATAATAAGCGCTCTTAAAAATTACTATTCTGAAAACTGTAATTTGCTCTTTGGTTTTATTCCAAAAGTGATATTTGATTTCCAATCTTAATTTTCAAATTGAAGATTTCCATTAGAATCATGAAGTAAATACATAGTTCATTGACTATTTTAAGCATTCCTACGGAGCAAAACACCTTTACCATTTAATTGTCCTTCTTCCTAGAATCATTCATATAGAGCTGCCATTAAATCAAAGAAAAGTATGAAAAAGCACAAAAGATCCACAGTGCAATGCATGTATATACATTCTTTATATTTATAGTTATATATTGTTTAATTTAATGCCTTCATAAAAAGTAAAGCCTTCCAAAGAAAAAGTGGCCTGAGCCAAAGTCTGTCTTTTCTCCATGTATCAGCAAAGTCCACAGAAGAAAAATCCTAAGTCTAGATTTTAACCAATACTACTGTTTTAGAGCTATCCACATTCAAGACTGATTGCCTTGCCTGCTTCTTAAAAGCAAGTGAATTTTTGAAGATTGATTTTCTGCAACAGCTGTTCTATACTTACCTAAGACTACAGAATATGATTCCCTTCCCCTTGCAACATACACGTTGCCTCAAAAATGAAACTTCAGTTCCTCTACTTACTCCCAAGCCCATCTCATTTACTACCCTCCCCTGACTGTTGCTCATTACATTTTCAAAGCAGTGTCATCCCCCATACAGAAGGGAAACCTCAGGCAGAGATCATTTAGGATCATCAGTGAATCTACAGCAGAGGTGGGATCAGAATTTAGGAGAAGAACAAGAACCGCGTCCTACAAACAGTGTACTAAACCACACCTTTTTTCTTTACAACCAAAAAGACTGTAACTACCAGCAACATTAGTTATGTGAATTCTATAGGCAAGTATAGGAAGACTACCAGCAATTCTCCTGCTTGTTCAACTGTTTCACATCCAGCTCCCACTTAGTCAAAAGGATGAGGCCTACATTTATTCACATTCTCTCCCCTTTCCTGTTTTCCTGACTCTGGCTGCAACCAGCATTTAAAAAAAAAAAAAAAAATTACTCAAATTGGCTACATCAGTACAAATCACTTGGTAATTTCAGAAAGTTCAAAACATGCAGGAAAAGAAGGATTTATTTGTTGTTATAATTGGTTTCTACTAATATGAGAAATATTTCTGATCTGCATAACCTACAAAAATCAAGTAACCAAAATTTATCTTAAATCTTTTCATTTCCAAATAATACAGAATTTCAAAAATAGGAACATTTTAAATAGCATCCCACTATTTGGGAGTATAATGCAAAATAAAGTTTTGTTTGTGTATTAGCGCCTCCAATACCATCCATCCCACCTGCTGAACCACAGAATTATGCACAGAGATGATACAGAAAAGCATACACACTTGATATTCTGTATATACAGAGTTTGCATTCATATTAAATAAAATACACGACCTGTTTAAGTCTTTTGTATTCACCCTTATGTCAATAAATGGCTTGACATTTTAAAATATACACACTGTGCATGGTGTATTTTTAGGAGCAGGAAATACAATTCCAAAAGACATTAGATATTCCATGTATCATAAGCACTTTTAAGAGAACATCAACAGCTTGTCCACTTGGGGGGGAGAGAAAGCAAGCCTCCTGAACCCAATTACCTCAAAATTTGTCCTCTTTCATTCAGTTGTATCATTCAGTTAGCTTAGAGAAAGATTGATCGGTTGGTTGAGATTCTGTTGACCAGAACACTAAAACAGTACCCGATTCTTACCTTAGTTTTCACCAAATACAGATTAGATCCAGTGGAATCAGTCAAATCAGTGTTATACAGTAACAACGTAAGCAAGAAAAGATTCAGATCCTGACTATTTAATTCAGACTCAGACTCTGGAGACTTTAAAGGATTTGCTTTTTTCCTTTCTCATTTGTTTTTTCCAATTGCCTGAGAATACTTACGCATCTGTCAGTCCTTTACTCCTATTGCTTGAAATAAGATTCGAAGAAACTGGATACCTGAATGTCTCCAAAGAAATGCTTTTTGCCTGCAAATATGTAGCACGGACAAAAGGACAGCTCCACTTCTATGCGGATTGAGATGGAGAGACATAATCAGAACTTGTCTCTCCTGCAACACAACACACAGCTTTCTGCATCACCTTTTTTCCTCACGAGACATTTCAAAGCTGTATTTTTTCACTTATTTGTGATGGAAAAAACACAGAGGCTTTCACCTTTTCTATTAGGTATGATTGAGACCTGAAGTGACTGCAGATTTCTTTCAGATTTCTCTGAAGGTCTTTCGCTTAATTTCTAGTGAAAAGGAATGTTTGTCTCTCTAGGTATTTCCCATTCATAACTTCTGGCTAATTTCATCTAAATTTGACAGAGCATCAGCAGTTTCAATAGACAAAATTCTTGCTAGTTTTGTGGAAATCAGCAACTAAGGAAGCATAGGAAGAGGCACAAAGCGAGTGTTCCCAGTGAAGGAAGGTAATTACACCTCAATCTTTACCCAACACTTTAGCATGTGAATGGGTTTGCACTAGCCACCCTGTCTGTTGTTAATTCTCCAGCCAAGTAAGTAGGTGATATGAGAGCGATCTGAGAATGTTTTGTAGGGAGGTAAATTAGGATAGCAGGATATATTTCAATAGAAAATCAGTCCTCATTAGTTCAGCTGTTTATGAAACAACCTGTTTTACATTTAAATTCCATGCTCAGTGTGCTATTGAGCACTGTGGTTAGCAGAACAAACAGCGTTTTGACATTAGAAGAGATTGAAAACTGAACCATTGAAACAGAGGGAGAAATTTAGTCAGAATTATGACAACTCTTTACTGATATAAAACCCAGAAGATCTCTAAAGACGTATCAGACAGCAGTCTGAAAAGCAACCAGTTGAGGGGTGTTATTATGAAAGTGGAGATCTAAGCTTCCTCGCTGTCCTGAATGAATGCCAAATCAGAATGTCAGGAAGAAGGGATTCAAGAACTCTTTCAGTTCTGTTTACAGTTCAGGGTTTAAAACAGATTTCCTCATAACTTCTCAGAAGATGACATTTTCCTTAGAAAAATGAGCTTAATCACATCAGAGTAAATGATCCAACTATCCAGATGATACCTTAAGCATCTACTTTTTACATCTCTCGACAGGTAACATTGTAACCTCGTAACTGTAATTTTTCCTGTTACCAGGTCAAATGGGAAAAAAAGAGATAGAAACCTCTTATTCTCCAAGAGCAGCAATTCTTGCCTATTCTAGGAAAACATGCAACCTTACCAGGGAGTTCCCTAAGGCAGCAGTCTTCATGACAGACCTAAAAAATATGACCTTAAATCTTTTAGAGAATAATTTGTTCATTTGATGGTAAGGATCAAATATTTAAATGTCTCATCGTGCAAGAAAGTATTTTGGGCAACATGTTTTAGACCTCAAGGATGGCACATTCCTTTCAACGTACATAGCCCTTCCCAATGCTGTGCCTTTTCTCTCCACAATACGTTCACAGAGAGCAGCATACCACTCTTCTCCTTCTATTTCAATAACCAGACAAGCCAAAGCAGTAACTCCCCTCTGCTTATTTTCCAAATTGCATTCACCTTTTCTAAACAGGTTATTTAGAGCTCTGGATGTGCAGCATTGCAGGTAAGTATTGCACTACAAAAGTGTAATGCTTTTGGTATTTCCTTATTTTGCAAAAATATCTTTCCTGATCCCTTTTTAAGATCACATTTGCCCTCCTTTAGGATTACATCACAGTCACAGTTCATAATCATCTTGCAGTTGACAGTCATACCTCATTGTCGCTGTTCCTCAGTCATTTTCAAGCAATAGCATTTCCAACATATAAAAGATAGTGTTATAATTGCATGTTATGGGCCTGATCTTTCACTTCATACTATGCACCTTATTTTTCTGTGCAGCGCTCCTGTCCACTATTCCACTGCTCCATGTCATCAGCTTACTTACTTTTCATGCCAACTTCCTCAACAAGAAAGCATTAAAATATTTTCCAATCTGATCTTTGAGGTATTCCAGCAGAATTCTCTCTCCTATCTAGCATTCTCTTCAGCTTTACTTACTGATTCATTGTAGCCACTTCTCTTGCCCACTTTTCATTCCTTATTCTAAACTTCGTTTTATCTCAACTAGTATTTCCCCGTGTAACAGTGCATCATATGTTCTACTGAAATACAGATAAATAAGGATTCCCACCCCTTTCTAAAAAATTAGTTGTAATGTTGGATAGCAGGTTAGTGTAGTACAACCTCTTTCTGGTAAACTCATGATGTATTTAATCTCCTTTGCTGTTCACTCCATTCCTGTAAGCATCCCCTCCCTCAAAATATTTTCTGAAGTAATGAACTGAGATCAAACTAACAAGTCTGTAGTCAGGCAGACGTCTCTGCCTCAGTTTTTAAAAAAGACACCACAGGTACCCCTTTTCCAGCCATATAAAACAACCTCCTATTTGATGAATTCTTAAAAAAAAAAAAATATCCTAACCAGTGGATTTTCAATTTCATGTGCTGGTTACTTCAATATTCTGAGGTAGGGATTATCAGGTCCGTTCAGTTTCAACACATTAAGTTCTTTGCAGTTTGCTTCCACCTCAGAAATGGTAATTTCTATTTCTATATATACCCCTTCCCAAGAGCTATCCTGCCTTCCCTACACGCCCTACATTATCATCTTTACTGAAAACAACAGCAGAGCATTCATTTAGCTTTCAGGCCAGATGCAGATTACCTTTAATCACCACCCAATCATTTCTGTATGGTGTTTTCATTTTTCCTTTCTCATCCTCTCATTACATTTACAGTTACAGAGCTGTTTACTATGTGTTTTGACTTTCTTTAAAAAGGGATCTACTCTTTTGGTAGCGGTGACAAACTTGAGCGCTGAATGTGTGTTGAAGGATATTCTATAAATAGGAACAATCTCATTCACCAGTGGGAATCACTGAACTAATCCCAAAAAAAGAAGAAAGTTTAAGAACTTGTGAAACTGGCACACCCTTCAACCTGAAAACTGGGCTATGGAGATCTAGCAAAAATACGTGTAAAGAAGTAACAGAGGAGGTGCATGCAGCAGCTGTGGAGCTTTTAAATCCATTGTATATTTTCATACATCAAACTGTATCTTCACATCACTGGCTTTTAACAGATTTTGTTCATTCTTTCATAGCAGTGGATACACGAGGAAAATCCTGACGTGAACTTGAATGATTCAGAAAGCAGCTGTGTTGCTGCAAGGTACAACTAAATAGGTTAATTCTCCACTGTGACGTATGCGTAGGCTACCATGAAGCAGGTAGTTAACCTGTACCAACTGCTGAGAAACAACCAGCACACATATTTGTATTCTATGCTAAAATGAAGTAGTGGTATGAGGTATTTCACCCCTCAGCTAAAAAAGGAATAAGCTACCACACAGATACTCTGTTATGGAGTCAGGGTAAGTGTGGACAATCAACACAGGCAGCTGGCATATGGTATCTTGTTATCCATATTAACCTGCTTAAGTATCAGAATCCTCTAAAACTACAATAAGGTTATTTCCTCCCCCCCCAACCATTTTGGTAGCTCTCCACTGAACACATGTAAGTATGGCCTTCTTGTGCTGGGGCACAGTACTGTACATGCAGTCTCACAAACACTGAATAGAGGGGAATTATCATCTACCTCACCCTGCTGCCTACACTCTTGCTAATACAACCCAGTATGTAATTGGCCTTCTTTGCTTCAAGGGCAAACTGTTGACTGGTGTTCAATTTGTGATCAACCAGGGCCCCCAATTCTTTTCTGCAAAGCTACTTTTTACCCAGTCTGCCCCAGCCTGTACTTACTGCATGGGTTGATTCCACCCCAGGTGCAGGACTTTTTGTTTGCCTTTCGTTCTTCCCTTCTTGATTTCTGTCTCGTTTTGGGTTCTTTCTTATTTCCTGCTCCACATCCAGATTGTGAGCCACGGGTAAATATGGTAGAAATCCAGAATTTCCAAGACGGAGATTGAGGTGTGACCCTCTCCTCCTTTCTCAGCTTTGTAATCAAGGAATTCTTAGTCACAACATGACTGTTCTATACAAAAAATGCATACAGCATAACGTAACTTCTTGCAGACCCTTCAGCTATCAGCACACTACCTTGTAGACTACTTTTACCAATCTTACTTCTCCCTTTCAGAAATTTAGGTTTTATTGCAAGATCTTGAAATGCTGTTCAGAGAGAGAGAAAAAAGAAAACTCTGTCCATCTACTATCAATCTTCTTGGCATTGTGTCTTAGCCATCCTTATTTCTTTATTTTCCCTTTATCTCCTACATGACGACTAGTAATTTGGCCTGTTGTCACAAAGTGGAAATAAACTTGGTCCCTTATCTCAGAATGCAATTCTAGATTGCTACTAGTGCTGAAATTTGCTCCTGCTTTTTGTTTTAAAATCAAACAGCTACATTACCTTGATTTCATAGCTAATGGGGGTGGGAGGTGTCCTATTTCTGAACATGTGCTATTTACAGAACAGTCTCATGTCAGTGCAAAAACACAGGAGTGAGTCATCTGTATCCTGTACATGAAAACCTAAAATGATTGCTTCAGTACTTGTAAACCCCTTGACCAGCTCTCCTATTCTAGCAATGCACCAAGAGCTGCACTGCTGTGCAATGCTTGGGTAAGGAGCAAACGTGAATTTTCACCCTACCAGGCATGCCATATGTAGAGCATTAACTTAAACTGGGGCAAAGAAGATTTACGTAATAGCTTTATACACTAATCGTATAGTCTTTGGACCTCTACAGTTGGCAAATAAAAAAAAAAAGGTGCCCTATTTATCAGGATAATTACTCAGGGGATCCCACAACACAAGAGAAAACCTATATAAAATCAGTACAACATAACTTTTTTCCCCATTCCCAAAGTATCTTTCACAGTCTAGAAAGTACCATTATGGAAAATTCTTATGTCTTTCACACTATCACCCAAATAACCTGTAGCAGACATCCCAGGAACATGTGGACTAATTTGAAGCAGTTCAAAGAAAATAACTGGGAAGAATGGATGTACTGTCTACAGGCTTAAGTTTGCTTGTTTAAGATTACTTGTTTGGGGAGGAGAAGTACTGTCAGCGAGGATCGCAGCAGTGCTAATATAACCCAAATTTAGTGAACCAGGTCAAAACCAGTGCAAAATCCCCAGTAAATACTCATCAAACTTATTCTAAGAACAATGCTGTAATCACCAAGACTTAAAGATTTTGTTTATTTATTTATCTTTAAATTGATTTGCAGGTTACGCAAAATGAGGAAACTGCAGCATTGGCTGAAGAAAAAAGCCTGCAGTATGCTAATCACACCCAGCTTTGCCAAGCCAGTTCTGTCCTGATCCGCAATAACTCTTCATTTCAGTTACAGATCCCCCTTGAAAAGGGGTCCTCAGTTATGTCAGACAGCAGAGCACATTAGGGTTGAGAAAAGAGGTCCAACGGTATAAGAACACCTACCTCTTTCACTTGGAGCCTCTCTTGGAGTAGAATATTGCTGTATTGATCCCTTCCCAAAGACAGTTATAGCATTAAAGGCAAAAGCTAAAATTTAACAGGACCCTATTACTATTTACTAAGCACAATCAACTTACATGACACTTGGCAAACCATAGAAAGAGGCGACCTCCGTCCAAGCAATCTTAAAATATGCAATAAAATGAGAGACTACGAATTAGGTATCAGTACAATACAGGCAGTGAAATTGATGGATTTTAGTTTAATAACCGTAACGTTATTCTTTTCTTTCCTGCACACAGTGCCACGGGGTTGCAGAGAATGTGTGTTTTAAGGAGGAATTCAGTCAAGAAAAACAGGTTACTGTTTGCAAATATGTATAAAGTAAGAACAGCTTTCTGATGCATTAGGAGACAAATTCTAAGCATAAGGGTCAGCATGAAAACAGATGATAATAAGCAAGAAGAACCTACAATAAGGCTGCAATGCAGGGAAGAAGAGAAGAAGGGAGACTAAAGGTGCAGGCAAAGACTATTGCCAGCATCCTGGCATACTGCTGTCAAATGTCTTGATGACAGTTGGGTAGCTCTGAGCGTGGAGGATAATTAGCTCAGTAATCAAGGTAATTCAGCACACAAACACTTGTTCTTTTTACCTTAGTGGGACTATTGATGGACTTAGAGTTAAACATAAAATAAATGATATTTGAATGAGGTGGAAACCTATCAGAAGACATCACAAGTGATTCTTCAATTGAGACAACACATTCCCCTACAGGTACCCATCCAAAGACAAACTCTTCCAGAGTTCTGCAGCAACTGTCTCCAGTGTAAAGCCAGATGGTTATTCTTTATTCAGGTAAAGACCTTCCTTCCTTTAGCTACATCACCATTGCTTTCAGATTAGATTAGTGCAAGTCACACTTGGCGGAATCATAACTTAGGTCAGCATGATCCAATTTCTGTAGCTATACATCAAGACAACGACTATGAGATTCCTATGCCCAAGTTGTGAGCTCTGTCAGTTGGAAAGCTGCGACTGCAACACCCAAGATGTGGATAGCAAGAGGCATGCCACCGTTCAATTCCCATCACTTCTTATACAGTGCTGCTGTGGCGGCAGGTCTTGCTCCAAGTAGCCACCCCCATACAAAGAGTCACTGTCCATCTTCTCTGAGGAAAAGGTGGGAGGATTAAAGGAAGCACGATACAGGCCAATTCCGGCCCATGAGCTGCCACCTGGATCAAGCTGCTGTAAATCACTTAAAACAGACTCATAGATGAGACAAATTTTACCACTGAGTGTATTTAGCATGTTTCTCCTGCCTGCCTGCTGATGTTGGAAAACCAAGTTCTACACAACCAAACCTCTGCTGATTCTAAAGAGCACTTAACCACACAAGACAGGCTGCATATGCAGGATGTTCACCCTAAGGGGATTTTCTTTCTCACCTTTTAGGATTTTCTTTCCTGTTTTCCCAGACCTCACTGTCCAAGGTATGCTGGAAAGCCCACTTTTGTTCTAAAATTCTGGGTGTACAACCCGCAGAGCAGACACTTTTTGAGTTAGTTTGTGCAATGGTCATGCTCTTAAAGAAGGTTAAATTGGGCTCTTAAATCCGACACCTTGACAATCTTTAGTTGGAGGAGGCTACTGACTGGATTTGAGTGTCATGTACTTATGCTTCATGGAATAAAAGAAAAAAAAAAAGAGACATTTAATGCCAAATGGATAATTTTAAAATATTCTGTATTCATTTTTTGTCTAGAAATTCACAACATTTCTCATGCAAACTATCCAGGTGATAAAGTGGTACTTACTAGTAGGCTCAGAAGTGAAGTCCTTCAAAGTACAGAAACAGAAACTAAAGCTTAGTGAAAGCCTACAGAACATGTGAAAATTTATTTTCCCTTTTTTCATTATTTCATTATAGCCCTTCTTTCCAAATGTGGTTATAATCACAGACCTCAACAAGCACTAACTTCATGCCAATGTCTGCCATCTCTTTGTTACCCACACAGAAAAGATGAAAATATATTTTACTTTCTACTCTGCTTTTTTACTGTGGAAAAAAGTAAGTTTCTATTAAAACTCACATAGCAAAATAGAATCATAGAACAGCCCAGGTTGGAAGGGACCTCGAAAGATCATCTGGCCCAAACTTTCATGGGAAAGGGAGCCTAGATAATCTCATCTAACACCCTGTCCAGTCGCAACACATAACTTAAAATGTGCTGGTTATGGGACTGTTTAAAAACTCTCAGCCAATAAGAAACAATGAAGAACAAAACATGTTTTCCTGAAAATGTAAAAGTAAATGAAAACAAGGAGCAATACGCAAAATGTTCTCCTTTGCTCATTATCTTACACATTACTGATAATGCTATAATGGACTCAATAGTATTTACAAACCAAATTATTAGAGACTTTATAAACTAGTACAGCATAAACCTAAATATCACAACATATTACTAGATAAATTGACAGTAACAAGAAATCTCTGTGACTAGCTTTTTGGTTAAAAATCAATCCCCATTATAAAAGAATTTGGATAATGTACTAAATGTGGATAAAGTGTGCTATATTGACTATCCTCATTAAAAACACAAACAGCAGATCTAATAAACAGCAACAATAGTAATTGGGTGGATGGTTTCAAACAAATTAAGAGCATACCAGAAAATCCCCCTGAAAGGAAAGTAGGACTGCTGGATCCAGAATCTGGCAGGGAAACTCAATCCATAAGAGAAAGTCAAATTGCCTTCTCTTGCTAAACACAGTGTGACAGAATTGGTGATAAATAAGTAAGCTCTGTTTTGCAAATTATCAAATGCAAAGCAAAGTACTGTGGGCATGTCCTGCAGTGGTTTACATCCCACTTCACTGACTATGTTGATTACCATTTTATGAGCACAGACAAGTCCTTTGCTTGTCCACAATTTTTTTTTTTTCCCAGAATAATTCTGCTTGTCACTCCAAGATATAGCTGAGCTCCTAGTTGCTGTTCTGCATAATAGTCTCTTTTAGTAGCTCTGTACTATTTAGCTTAGCAGCTATTCAAGCAGCAGGACTTTCTAAAGATTGCTATTTCTTTCAAGGTTAAAATAAAAAACATACCTGCATTAGGAAAAATGACAATTTTTCCCAGAAATTCTGGATGGACTGAATAGGCCAAGTGTTACTGTATTATAACCAGATATCAAGTTAAGTAAAGATGACCTCCCATGCTCAGCCAATTATTTTCCCACCGTGCTATCCAGAACCATGTAATTTCCCAGAATCATTTTCTGTCCTGAAATACAATTTTCCAAATGGAAAATCATCCAGGCACAAGATAAAACTTAGATTTCTACCATTTGTCCAACTTTTTCAGAAAGCTTTAGGTGCACAAATATTCATTTCTCTGTTCATCTCTCTTACCCTCAGTGTTGTGGGTTTTTTTCTTGTGTTAGTAACCAATGAACAAGCTAAAGAATTCTCTTTTCTCTCCCATCAAAAAAATAATGAATAGTTACCATGGGAGAATCAGAGTGCCACCTGACAAACTAAGGCCCTCCTGAGTACATGCAACATTCTCATGCTGGTAATACAGAAAGACATAATGTGCATTCCCCAGGACAAGTTCCCAGGAGATGAGAATGCTGCTGTTTAACTCCTTCAAAGGTAAGGATACTAGAAATATGCACGAAGCTGCCCCGCTACCATACTCTCCTGGGCATAATTAGTCAAACAGAAATTTTCCCTTGGAAATGACAGACAAGAAAAGAACGTGATCACTGCATAAAATAAGAGTGAACAGGTCATGTCAGTGAAGTAAGGAAATAACAAACTTCCTGACCTGCCAGGCAATTTTTTTTTTCTTTTCTACAAGACAACAGATAACGTGTAAGAAATAGATGTGCAGGGACCAACACATAATGATGCACCTGTTTTCTACAACAACTACAAAAGTTCCTTTGGGCTGAGATACAGGAATCGTTCTAGGTGATTTAAAAAAAAAAAAAAAAAGAAAAAAAAACACCAAACCCTAAGTTGCATTTCAACAGCTTTTCTACAGTTTTTTGAAGGTCAGAGTAGTTTCCTTCCCAGGGTAATAAATCATAAAGGGTTAAAATATGGAAAATTAAAACACATTCCTGATAAATGGTAACTAGTGCTTGGTCATCCTGTAAGCTGGTCTAACTTGTCACACCTCCAGCCCTAGATTTTCGAGCAATTCCACTTAGTCCCTACAACAGACAAATGTTAACACAATGCCTCTCAGTATTCAGTGATCCTACAATCAAAACTGACCAGTTCCTGCCAACAGAAACTTTCAAAGTTTTTTTAAGCAAAAGCAAGCGGCTCTGAGCATAGCCTGCAAGGTCCAGCAGGCATAATAGTTTTGTCAGTGGCAGCTAGTTACCGGTATGCTAAGAATCACTGAATTCAATACTGCCCATTAAAGCACCTGCCTTTTCTAGGTGTATCAGCTGGGAAGAACAGAACATCAGGGCTACAATTCAGGACTAGGATGAAAATTTTTAAACACAGGAGCAAGACACTAATGTTGATGAAACCAAACTGATCCCTTCAAAATTCCTTATGTTCATGTTGAGCTCTTCATATGTTCACTCGAGCTCTTTTCTTCTACTGTACAGAAAGTTTTCCACCTGCTGTCTTAGATTCCATACTCCTGTAGAATAAGGTGTGTTGTTACTGACATGCTAACTTGCATTTCCCTCTGGGATTGCTGATAATTCACCCAACTTCATACACAGGATGGCTGACAACTGATTTATCATGTGGCCTGGCTTCTTTTCCTAGAAATTTTTATTCCGGTTTGCAATGGCACTTGCTTCTCCAAGATGGGAGTTATCTCATGTAATACTAGATGGGATTTATTTGCTCCATTTTTTGCAGCTATAAAATATAATTTTTTCTTTCTTGCAATTTTCTATCACCTCTTTTTTAGGACAATCAGATTTATAAATCAGATCTACAGAAAGGATATTCAATAAATCTAGAGCATGGGCCTGAAGCAGGTGGTGGTGGTAGTGGCAGATGACTGATAGGTAAATAGGGGAAGATGCCTAAGACAAATTGTTGAAATCATGGCTTTCTGAAAATCTCAAAATGGTTATTTTCTTTAACATAAAAAACCTCAAGCAATTGGATTAAAGCACAACCTCAGTTTTTAAAAGTCTACGCTGTGGCTCTGAACATATCATGAAAATGTAACCCATGTGTCCCATAAGGGCTCTGAACTAGAAGATAAATAAAATGCAGCCTACTTTAAAAGCAAACAAACTCACACAATATTGTGAGGTATGACTCATTATTTTTATTTTTTTTTAATTTTTTGAATAACTGGTGCTGGTAGTGAGAGTTGTGTGAATAATTGATACTTAGTCAAGTATCTGAGCTTCAGAAAAAAGTTCATGTGAGATCAAAGGGAAAAAAAAAACCTGAAAAGGTCACACTGAATGGAAAGTACATTTGATGCTTCTGCATACTGCTAGGAGAAGATGAAAAAAAAAAAAAAAAAAAGGAGCCCTGTTGTCCAGTAGCCCAGTGCATTCACCCAGGATGCTGGAGACACTCTCAGCTCACTCCTTCAGTTGAAGCAATCTGACCATTCAGGTTCTGTTGCACACACCTACTTAATATACCAGAGTATCCCGTTTCGATGTTGTTTTACTTTGCATACATAGTTCAGCTTCCACTCAAGTAGGAAATAAAACTCACACATCCCACTTCAAAAAAGAGCAACACAAACCATGGGGAAATCCAAAGGTATAGGTCCTTCTACCCCTTATTGGTACAGCAAAGAGAAACTTCGCAACAGTTACCACAATAATACTGGCTGTAATCTTAAATCAGTTTAAGCCAATCTAAAACTGGAACATCATCAAAAACTGCAGTATCTCCTTCCTCCTTACTTCAAGTTTCCTATTTCTGCAAAACTTCTGTGAACGGAAGCAAGACTGCCCTTTAGGTGTTTGGCACAGTACACTTCAAAAGGAAGTGACATGACAGAGATGGATGGCCCAATTTGATTGACAAAGTTGCATCCAAATTTGCTGCCACCAACTGCCAACAAACTGCTGCCTCAGTTAGTCACCAACTGAGGAAGCTGAGCCTCAGCCAACTGAGTTTGAAGGCAAATAGGTCAAAACTCCCTGCCATACTCGCCCATCAACTACTAGGATACTATAACAAACTTCAAAAATAGGAGAGTCCAGATTTTCAGAAACACTATTCATAAATCAGCTTTAAAGGCTGAAACACAAGTGGATATTTCTCTTACCACATTTATTCTTTTGGTTTTGACAAAGTTATTTTTCTCCCTAGCACGTGTAATAAAGATTGAAATTAACTCAGCTCAATATTATATACTTCCTCATTCATGCTTTACCAAAATGATATGTCAAACACAGAACAATAAATGTCTACCTGTTTCTATGAGTGATACTGCTCTAGAATTCATATTTTTTAAAGGAGCATAAATTTTGTGTGGATGCTACAGCAAGCTTTATTTTCTGTGATTTAATAATATTTTTTAACTGAGCTGTAGTAAAAACACATAAGTACACACACACACACATTATATATATGCACACACACAAGGACACACAAACATGCACCTGCATACACTATATGGAATCCAAAGAATATTTGGCTTCAGTTTATAACAATTAGGTAGAGCTACTGAGACTATTTAACAGTCTTTTAAAACTTTTTAAAAACAGAAAAATATTTTTTATTCTGCTTGTGCTCTCAAAATAGGTTCCACAATGTTCCATGTCACACATTTAATTCCATTACAATTATGCTGTTTGAATTTAGCCATTTTTAAGATACAAGTGGTTGCTTTATTGATATTTATGGAATTTAATTTCTATGGTATGTTCTATTGTGATCAGCATTTATACACAATGCAGCACCTACAACTGGGCAAGCCTTTACTGACCAGAACAAGGAGATTTATAACACAGAATTCCATTCCACTATCATGTTTTATTTACCTCCTTAAAACAACACCACAAACTAACAACAACTCATGTTAGCGGAGAAATTTCCTTATGACAATTTGAATATGCCAGTCTTCAATTCAGCTTGTTCTTTACCAATTCTACCCTTGCAATTTACTGATGTAGGATACTGCATAAAGAACAGTTGATGAGGAGTTCACATACCCTAGAAAAATCTAACAGTGTTACCTCTAAACTAGCAGAATGTAGGAGAACGCATGGGAGCTGCACCAAGGGCTAAAGGAATAAAGAACAAGAGAGGTCTGCAGATCATATATTTTTCTCAAAAATAATTTATAGATGCCAGAAGGAGGGACAGTGATTTGCTAACTTAAAAGTGCCTTCTATTTGCCCTTCTCTTTCTTTCTCCCTTCATGTTTTCATTTGCTGCCTGGTCTAGTCACTTTTTCATCCTCTTCCCCTCCCATTACACCTATCTTTTTCTTTATATGATCTTCCCTAGCCCTTCCAAGATTACCTCCGCAAGTCTGCTAGAAGTACTTAAAAAGCACCAGCGTTTTCTCATTCCTGAGAAGGGTCAAAACTTAGCTTATTCCTGGGGTTTGACCAGAACAGAAACATCCAGACTCCAGACAAGTCTTTATTCCCATCCTCCCTCCTCATCTTCAACCTCTCTTGCCCTCAAGCATGGGCCCTGTATCAAAAACCTCCTTCCTGGTATCATAAGAAAGAGCTACAACTGAAACAAGGAAGTACCTACACTTCAAAGATCACATTGTTATTTGACATCTCCAGTGCTGTACTTAGAGAAGCATTTACATTATTCTTAAGTCACCCAGGTGGTGGTGATTTTCAACCCTGACCCTCAGTTTCTACAAACACTGCACAAAACCACTGAATGAAGATCTATACTTTTATTGAGAATTAACTTCTAGCCTTTAGTACAGGAAAGAAAAGCTTAAAATTTTTAATCTTAAAAGTTTAAGAAAAGAAGGCAAATTATTAATAAAGGCCCACTACTTATTTCCATGGCTTTGAATCCCATCTTTGCTTACTGGACAGAAAGCAGTGATTCTTGTCTGGAATTGACAGTAACACCATAAAAAGAAAACTGTAACCCTTCTGCTTTTCAGGACTACTGCTGCCTTGCAGTAAGAATTATGTCTGCAGACTTAGGAGATGGGGATAATTATTTTGTAGCAAACTGGATTCTTGCTCAGCTCAAGGCAGAGAGAAACAGATAAATAACACTCCATTCCTGCAATGTGGAATTGCCCACAGACGAGTAGGACGGAAGCTTTGGTTCCAACTGACAACTTTAGGGAACTGAAAGAATTTCTAGTTATATACGAACCAGGAAGAACATAGTTTGAGCTTTGAGATTCCACCCTGGGATTTTACTGTATTTTACATTAACTAACTTCCAAGCTCAAAAAACTACTTCTAGAACTCATTAGGGAAAAAGTATAAACCCATTAATATCACTTTTACAGTAATTTTCTGGATTTGTCTGCACTTTGCAACATTTATTCTTCACATTTCTTACTGTCATTTTACACATTTTTAAATGAGGTTATTGTTTAACAGTTCTCCTGGACTTTCTAGAAACAAACCAAATATCACATTTCCCACATTTCCTATGTTACAATACGTCTTACATCAGTTCAGAGTACACTAAATTGTTGGTATCTTAAAGAAATACCCACAAGTCCTTGAAACCAAAGGCTAGATACCTATGGCTTCAATCCTGACAACACATTTTTAAATGCTTGACTTCATCACCAAGAGCAGTCCATTCTCTACAAGATTACTTGCTTTACTGAAGTGAATGCATGGTTTATGTGTTTGCAGAACTACGGCCTAAGTGAAGAGGAACTGCATTCTGAATATTTTGTTATCTCAGTGTTGCAGCTCTTGCAATTACTACAAGTTGCCTGATATTTGTTTTTCTTCTTCCAAATCACAAGAGCTTTAAGAGCTTGAAGAATTGAACCATAACAGCTCAAAACCCCAGATGTAAATAAGAAGAATCTATTTTAAAATTCTATGTTTTTTTAGCAACCTTCTGATTTTAAAACTGACACAAGCATGTCCTGCAAGGACTGATCTCATTTCTCAGTGCGCACATGGATTCTGACAGCAGCTGGGAAACTTCCATGAAGTGTAGTATTTAGTATTTTCCCCCAGCCCCCATTAACCCTTTAAATAAATAGAACCTTACAAAACCTTAAATAGCATTTCCTAGCACAATGGGAAGTTGTGTTTCTTTTTTCAATTAAAAAAAGGAAAAAAGATACGCTGCTGGAATGGGAGCAAAAGCAAGTGTGGCTTACAGTAGTATTTGTTCAAACTTTACCTCTTCCAATCAAAAAAAAATAATACATACATTACCCTATATTACACTATTTTACACTTCTGTAATCAACTGATACAGACAAAATACTGAACTTGACTTGCTATTTCCCCGTAAATCCAATACTGTCCCCACTTCATTACACTCCTACAGTTCATTGGGCATGTGGAAACAACAGCTGCTCTTGAGACCACATGAAATTCAAACAGTTCGTTTAGACTCCAAGAGGTGGAATCCTCCATAGAAGAAATAAAAATACTGAGATCTCACTGTAAATTACCACACTTGTCAAATGAAGTATTCAGTAACAAAATATGAAACATCATATACAGTTAATCAAGACTTTTTTTGTCCAGTGTTCTGTGACCAGCCAAGTCTAGAAACATTCAGCAAAAGAGTGTGAACACACTCCAGAGAAACTTTTCCAAGGCCTCCTACTAGTCTTGAAACTGGGAAGAGAACTCAGATTAAACTTAATCAGAGCTATTCAAAATTTAGCTTTATGTGGGGTTTCAGTTGTTTACTAAGGCTGCAATTGCTGACACTCCAACAAAAATTTAAATATTGACAGGGAACTACTCAAAACAGATTTATGAAGACAGCTGATGAGATATTAGTGATGAATGACAATTTCAGAGCCTAGTTTTTGCCCATTCTGCTTTCACAATCCCAAGAAGAGTGGTACCATTTCAAGTTCTTAGGGATTGTCATGGTTTATCTCCAGCCAGCAACTATGACCACGGAGCTGCTCACTTGCTTATTCCTCCCCTCTGCCCCCCATAGGGTAGGGAGGAGGCGGGGGAGGGGGGCAAACAACCTCATGGGTTGCAATAAAGACGGTTTAATAGAACAATAACGGAAAAGGAAAACAACAACAATAATATTTGCAAAAGAATATACAAAATAAAGTAATAGAAAAGAAGTTGCTCTCACCACATTGTGATTGTTTGCCCAGCCCATCGCAAACAGTGATCATGGATCCTGCCCCCCAGCGAACCCCCATTTATATATTGGGCATGACATCTATGGTATGGAATATTCCTTTGGCCAGCTTGTTCTATTTATGCTCTCTCTCAGCTCCAGGGAAGCTGAAAAAGTCCTTGACTAATGTAAACATCACCTGGCAACAACTAAAACAATATGCATTACCAGCATCATTCTCATACCAAACTCAAAACACAGCAGATACTAGAAAAAAAATTAACTCTATCCCAGCTGAAACCAGGGAGGGAACAAAGGAAGAAATAGAAATACACATCATATTTTAGGTGGGAAAACAAGAATGGACAAAGGACACCGATTTCTTCTGCAGGTGTTTCTTTTCCCTATCAGTTTTGCTTTTAGACAAGCTCCCCTGGAGCCCCAATACAGGATACAACCAAAAGCTGTAAGCCTTCCCATCACTGTAGATCCCTTTGGTGCTCCAGAAACAGATTTAAAATCTGGACAATTTTTTTCCTTCCCTTTCTCCCCACAATCTCCCATGCACACAGTCCTGCTGAATCCCCTGTATTTGACATAGATTTAGAATCTCCCTTGTGAATTCCCCTACGATAGGAAGAAAATAAAAAGCCATTCTATGAATCTCTAACTGAGTATTGCTATGGCAACAAACATAATTCAGAACTTTTAAAGTATTTTCTAATGAGAAGTATTTATACAGACAAGTTAGTACACAGCTTTAAAACACTAGAAATGTGTAATCAATCAGGAGGGATTACTGATAAAAAAAGACAAAATGAATTTCAAATATAACATTAAAAGGTTTAAACCGCTGCTGTTTGATCTAGTACTTAGATAGGACAAAGATGATTATAGAAATGCTTGCTTGACCAGGTGAATGAACAAGCACAGCTTTGGGCACTGAAGTATAGAAATTTCTACAATGATCAAGCAATGAATTCAAATAAAAGAGCTGTAAAATGGCACTTCCTTCCTGGTTTGATCTTCCAGTGTTTACAATTATAATTTAGTGCAACTTTCAGTGGCACAGAAACTCCTCGTTAACTTTCTTAACCAACAGATTAAGATTAAAAACAACGATGTATTTCAAGGAAAAGTAATGGGCTGTGACTCAAGAGATACAAGTTCTATCTATAGCTCTGGGTTAAGACCTATACAATTTGGTCAAATCACAGTTGTTTCAGTTTCCCATCTATATAATGAGATAATACTAGCTTTCCCCTATTTCATGGTGCGACTTTCCTTTTTATTAGATCATGAACTTTTCCAAGCAAGAACCGTTTTTACGACATCATTGTAGAGGGACACTGTGCAGATTTCCACTGGGATTTCTGACTGTTATGATCAGCAGGTTTCAAACTGTGTTTTCACAGTTAAAAGACTGGTGGTAAACTAAAGTGCTGACTGTGGCCCTAATGATCCAGAAGAGCTGTGGCTGTACTAATACAGTATATAAACATTATTTGGAAGTGGAATTGAGAGGAAATGGTGATAACTCATATAATCACAATTGGTTTTGATCAATAAGCTTCATCTGATACAGAGAGCACAGTGACCACCTGTCCACAAACTGCTCATAATAGGGGGAGCTGAGAAGCAATCTGCTACTACTGGGGTTTTTTTTCCTATTCTGCCCCTCCTTCCTTTTCTATTTTCAGAAGAGCTGAGTCTAAAAATAAGGTGATTGGCACTGCTTAAACGGGATTTTGTTTAGAGAGCCTCTGCCTCAACAAAAAGGTTCAGAGAAACTCCCTATTACAGTTTCCACAAGCTGACTTCATAGACTTGACATCACCTGTTTTTATACTATGTATTGTATGTATTACAGTATATATTACTGTTTCTGATTCAACTATGTAATTATTTTTAGAAGACACAAGAGTTGACCTACTCTATTATTCTCTCAACACTAATTCTAACCTTCATTAGGTTAGGACATTTCAAATACATTTCAAATACTTCAATAAAGCCAGATATCAACGTCTACATGTGATCAAATGAACTCCATGCCCCTCATCCAACCTAGCAAGGTATTTCCAATACTACTACCTGTATCAGCAGGATAAAGTGAATGCATTCCTTTGATTACGCAAAGTATAGACTCTAAGTTCAATTAGCAGTATATGGAGGGTAGGATTTTATCAATTTATCCAATTGCATTGCTGTAGCACCCTCTACTAATCTAGTCTAGAATTCACAGCAAGAAATAGCCCAAAGAACAATATCTGCTACAGCAAACCACTGTACAATCAGCATGTATTTTCTTGAACTACCAAATTAATTACATTTCCATCACTAATCTAACCAAGATAAAAACTAAAACATGCCCAATGCTCTAATTACAGCAAGTCTGTAACTCATTCTGCCTCAAATTTGCAGCACTGGGCACTTGCACAGTTGCATTTATCTGACAACACTGCTTGTTATGGTGGTCATTGATAAAGTCTTCCTTTTTCTAATACAGCAAGCATTGCTTAAAACAGCAACTTTTAAATGGCACAAATAGTAGCTGTAAAAAAGTTGTAGTGGGGAAAATTTTCCAGATTCCAGAAATCTGCTTTTAAAATAAAATAATTCTCTTCTGTTATAACAGATGCTGAGAAATGGAATTTTTTTAAAGCCCGTTTACATAGGACACACGCAAATACATTTTTTTTTTAACTTCCTCTGCAGCTGCAGCTAAGAAACTATTCCCAGATCTCTGCTGAGATGGTTGGTGATTATCACATGCAAATAAAAGAAACAAACATAAACACATTCTATTCTGCCTTAAGTTCTATTCCTGATAAAGCCTTTGGGGACAGAAACACAGTTGAACGAGGAAAAGACACAATCTGAACTGAAAAAAAGTGGGAAAAGTTATTTTACACTATTGAAAAAAGCATTACAAGTGAAGCCCAGTAATTGGCATTGTCCTTACATGTTACTGCCACTGTTCATGGTGCTCTTGTCAATGCTACACAATCAACATTCATTGCTGTAGAGGTCTGGCTTTCAGCATCACATCACTTTTATTTAAGAAAACTTAGTATAAATGGGTCCACATTTTAAATTTTATGCAAGTCTGATTCTAAATTTCTATTTTGACCTCACTCTATCAAAAGAATATTACCTATTTTTAAATAAAAACAAAACCAACCACCAGTTTAAGAACACACAACTGCAAAGAAAACTTGATTAAGCAGCATTGTTAGCACTTGAAAAGAATAAAATAAACAGAAATTTAAAAATAATAACAAAATAAAGCCCCAAACTTCTCCCTCCTCCTCAAAAGCACAACCTTCCCCTGAAAAACTTCAGTGTATGAGATGCAAATACTGAATAGTGGGGATTTTTTTTCAAAACTGACCTTTTTAGAAGATATCTACCAATAGAACAATTTCTTCAAATCCTCTCCCCCTTCCTGCTCACATATAGATACTGTCCCTGATATCACCATGAAAATGTAGTTTAGAATTACTGCAGAAGAAAAAAAAAAAGAAAAGGCATAACTTAATAAAAAACACAAATGCAGCATTTGCAAAAAGGAGTCTGTGCTGTTCTTCCCCCCTGCTTCCATATGGGAGGCCTTCAGTTCCACAGCAATCAGGTATTGTGTGGGCTGCAAATCATACTTCTGTAAATATATCAAACATGATATTGTTTCTCTTTGTGCTTCAAAGAATCTCTCATGCTCACATTGTTTATCTTTAAATCGTGTGCCTGCACTTACACAAAGTACATTAAGACAACAGTTACCTGATAGGTACATTTAGTTTGGAGTAATTTTTACTTTGCATCTTCCATCTAGCCTTTCACCACCCATTTTTTATCCTGGGAAGTTGATGAGGAAAGGTCAGTGAGCATGGGAGCAAATTTGGTATTCTCAGCTGAGCAGCACATTAAAGACAAAATTGACAGCTGCAAGAAGATAAAGGGTAACACATTTTCACTTGGTTAACTTCTGTGAACAAAAGCTGGTACACAGTACAGAAGAAACACTAACTTTCCTCAGTATTTGTCAGGCAGGCATCCAAGAATCAGTGCTAGCAGTAGTAAACAGATGAAAGTCAGTAATACTGGTTTGTCTACCTGGGGACATTCAGGAAAATTAATCCATGTTACTTACACGTGTGGAATTCAAGTAGATTAGCTAGACTACGTTTAGAGGCTGTGTGAACACCCTTGCTCAGAATCAAGACAGCTCTACTTGGTTTGATGTAATTCAATTGGGAAGAGAAAGCATCCACAGAAAAGATGTAATCATGTTAAACTAACTCCTTCAAAATTGACATTTAATAATACAGCTCAGTTTTCCAGTGTCTCCATGTATGTAATCCTTGACTTCACATATGAAATTCTTATAGAAGCCTTGGCTCAAGGGGATACTTTTTTGTTAAATTCATGTGCTAGAGTTCTAATTTATAGCCCCCGGAATAAAACCCAGTAAGTAATCAAGCGTTCTCACTCATTGCTTGGAAATTAAAACAAATTGCAGTCTGCTATATGAAGGCTCTCAGGTGAATACCTAATTGTGAGGGAGAGAGAGATTGGATGCTCATAAACTAATTGCCTAACCTTTACTGCTCACTGCTTTAGGACATGGAATTGGAACTCATAGAATGGGAGTAAAATTCACATCCGGCCACTGTGCTTAGCTAAAGAACACCAGCAAGATTTGCACCTCCAGAAGAAAAAAAATCTGCACCAAAAAAATCTCCACATGGGTTGTAACAGTCCTTAACTGTCCTGCAAACAGATGCAATGTGCTTGTAGCAAAGTGACCAACACGCATCGGGTACATGAACATTTGGGTTTTAGTGGCCAAGTACACAAGAACCTGGACCTCTGGGCTAATCAGTGCCATCTCTGCTGAAACCCACAGACTACACTCTGTTAGTTCCTGCACTAGCTAGGTTAAATCTAGTTTTTGTTTATTCGCAGAAGCTGTGATCGCACCTCCTAACTGTAGCTTATATCTGCCATGGCTTTGCATAACTTCACTCATGCAATTACTTGTATGTGTTTCAGAGGCTTAAAGGCTCTGCCCAGCCATTTCCATATGCAGCCAGAAGAGCCACATCATGTTCTCAAATGTTGGCTTGGATGTGAAAGACTGGGAAACATGTAGACTCTTAAATTTTATCTATTTACATATGTATGTAAGTTTGCAAACATATGCATATAATTAAAGGCATGGCATCACAATGGCACATTCAGTGGTATCTTTTTCTCTCCCGGAGAGATTTCAAGCCTCACAGTATGGAGTCCAGCTGACAAATGAACCCTCTATTTCTCTCAAATATAACTATGGCTTCAAGACTCATATACGATGCCAATTATCGGAGGGGAGGGCAAATAAACAGGTTTAATGAAATCTGCCTCCCAACAACCTTGATTTTTCTTCCTTTATGTTAATACAAAGGACAAGGAAATTCTTTCAACTACACTTTATTTCCAACTACCAAAATGACAGTTACCTAAGTTGATTGTTAATTATCCTCTTTCATTATTTTAAAGAACTTCTATTTTAGTCATTTATCCTGGATTTTAATTAGATTCAGTAGTTTAAAAAAAAAACTCATCCAGGAAACACTACACTTTTCTTTTAAGCTTGAACAGAGGGAATTTTCAAAGGCATAGACTCAGGAATTCAATTCCTACTGAAAGTCACTGGGAATTAGTCTCCTATCTGAAGGCTGTATCTTTACATAATTTCAGTGAAGATTTTTAAGCAAGAACCTAAAACAACAGTAGTCTGGGCACTAATCTAGTTCAGACAGCATTAGTCTAGGCACTAAGGGTCCTATTTGGATCACTGACTGCACTTAGTGACTTAGTTGTCATTACTGCTGCAGCATTTCTCTTGAAGAGAGGAGCTAGGGTTCAGGCACTCTCTATTCAGTGTTGTCAGATCATGGCTTATTAGGGCAGGCCTTCCACGTATGGCAAAGAATCCCAGGCTTCCAGAAATGATTGAGAAAATCTTTGTTGCACAAGGAGGCACATTTGAATTTGACCTGTTCAAGGTATGCACATATCAACATTTTTCCAGAAGAACCCTTCCCATCTAAACCTGGTTTTGGAGCTTCTGTTAAGAGATGCCTGCCATGACTTTTGAGCGTTACATAAAACATAGGCTGAAATGTCCCCCAAAACCTGAACAGTCCTAGTAACATTCTCCTAACATCATTTTATTAAGAATGTGGCATTTACATACATCCCCAAAAGGACTCACATCATTAAGGGTGTATCAGTCAGTTCCTACACACGACTACTGTCCTTTTTCAAAAAAATCACCTGTGGCTGAGAAAAGACAGTTAAATTTATCTGTCCTCTTCCTGTTGCACTGGGTGCAAACTTTAAGAGTATTACCAGAATAAGAACAAATTTGTCCCCCCTCCCCAGCCACTCCCAGCTCTTCTATAACGAATGCGTCCTTTTGGGGAGGGAAAAGGGAAAAGGTCATGGGGCAACTTGGATTCATTGACAAAGAATTAGTAGTATTCATTCAGAATAAACCACTATCAAAAGAAAATTCTGGAGCAAACTTCCACGTCAACAGTGCCTTTACAAACAGGACAAACAAGTGAACTGTCTGTTACTTAAAACAAAACACAATTTATCTAAAGTCTCCTGTTTACAATAGGATAAGGAATATTAATAGAGCACAGTAGGCAAAAGCACAACATATGACCATTTATGAAGGCGCATGAGCAGTCCAAGGTACAGAACCACCATTTTGCTAGGCACCTTTCCAAATCCTGAAAGTCAGGTGGAATTACTGGCTAGATTTCCCTCCTCTAGGAAACAATGAGTAGGTCAAAATGAGGGAATCTACTTGCCAACTACTATGATAAAATGATAAATGCTTAAATGATAAAACTCACCAAGACGTAACGGAGCTGTCACAGGTCAGAAAAACAAATGTCTTTTTGTTTTTGACACCTATCCCATGGTAAAATGATATACTAATATAATTCCTAACCATTTCTGGCTGTACAGAGTTAAGCTTCATCACCGAAAACGCCCTGATGCCCTCTTGCAGAAAGGAATAAACACAAAATCTTCATGTTGATAAAAGCTAATTGCTATATGCAACTGTCTGATCATCTGCAGACAACCATATTTGATTGGTATATATGATAAGAAATTTTGTTTTGTGAGACAATTCCTTGGCGTCATATACTATCTGTATAAATAATTTCCCCTGGATGAAGTTGCAGTAAACAGCTTCTACAGCACACGCACACTGCAGCTACGTACATATGCATGGGACGAAGCACAGATAAGGTTGCCAGCTTCAAAGAAGAGAGGGCAGAAATGGAAGCTTACTCACAAGTCATACACACTGGAGGTGTGAGGTAGGAGGGAAGAATAACAGCTCATCCTGAAAACAAGGATCACTGAACATTCCAAAAATTAATTTGACGCTGAACATAAAAATAATAATAAAAATATATATACATAAAGAAATTATCCAGAAAGTTGTCTTTGATCTAAATAAAAAGGTTACATCATGTACTGCTAAGACAGGCAAGCTAGAAAGGCAGATCAAAATTTTCCGCATAAAGGGATCAGGTGAAATAGTTTCAGTGACTGAAAGAATTTTGCATTACACCATCAGTATAATGAATATCTAATAACAGCTATAACCCTGCCAGCTCCCAGCCAGAAAAACCAATCTTGGCAAAACATCCAGTCTAAACTAAGTGCATTTGTTTTAAGACTTTTCGTACTGGGAAACATTCTAGAAAGTTGGATTATAATATCACTTTCTTTAAAACAATTGTGTATTATAGATTTGACAGGCTCTGCCAGTAACAAATACACTCTCCCACTCACCAACTGTGGGTAAGAAATTTTGCAAGGCAAACGGACACAAGATTTATTGCCTTCTGCAAATCTTAAACTTTCATTTAAGTACGTATCTACATACATCATAAGGTTGCAAAGATACTCTAAGCCCTGCTGTAAGACTCACTCCCTGAAGCTAGAAAGGCAGTCTGAGACAACAGAAAGAAAGAGGTGTGAGGGATTTTTTTGCTTATTGAAGTAGCCTAGCTTTGCCTTTTCAAATCAAATACAGACCTACAACTTCAGCTCCCCTTTTTATCTCCTGTATTAGAGTATTCAACCAAATGGCCACCAGTACTTGATGAAGTATTTGAAAAACTAAAACATCTCACTGGTTTCCTCCAAAGTACAAGCAAGTTTAGTGCTCATAAAAGAGGCAGCATGCTGAAAAATCTAAGTATACTGTGAAAAGTCATCAAGCCAACTTCCTCATACACACTTTAAAACATTACAGGTAACTTTTACGTCCCAACAACAAAAAAAAATCCTCCTTCTTAGAGAGCTATCATGTGTCCTGTAGCTGGCAGCACTTCCCCTTCCCTCATTGATCGTGTTATCTTCGTCAACCTGTAGTACTGCAAGCCTAAATCTTTAATCTTAAAGGCTCTTTACACACTCTGCCAGCAAACACTACTGAATGCGATTCTCCCAAATACTTTTTGAAAACATACCTAACACAATGCAAAGCAAAAAGATGTTACATGAGTTCAATATCTCCTGTCTCCCTTCTCTGTTTCATTTTCCACAATGATTCTCGCAACCCCTTCCCCTGTTTTATCAATATTGGCAGAGAAAGCCAGCCATGGTTCCAGCTGCCTGCAACTTAACAAAAGTCATTAGACAAAAGCATGTATTTCTGTTGCAGCAAACAGAATAACCCATCACAGAAACAGAACACTCAAGAAAACACCGCTTGAAAGGGGAGAAAATTAAGAAAGGGAAGAGAAAGAGGCCTGTAAAATACAACAGAGGAAAAGTAAAACATTTTTTAAGAAGTGTTTTAAAAGTTTACAGCGATTTTGCTGTAAAAATATTCCTCATGCCTAATGCAGTCTTGACTTAACAGTGAATTAGCAAAAACCCTGGTTTTCTGACTGGCTTAATGTAAGTTGCACCATGAGCAAGAGGTGGGACTAGTTGACTTCCTGAGGTTCTGTCCAACCCAAATTATTTGGCGAATCAAAGATAAACATTTAGGGAGTCACAAGATTTGCTGCTGGACATCTAGAGACTTGGGAGTACAAGACAATCAACATTTCTACAGGAATTTCAAAATGGCTTTGCAGGAAGAAGAGAAGACTAGGCAGTTTTGGGGAAGCTCTTCCAGGACTCTCACCAGGTTGATAGCAGGGTACATATAGCTTGGTAGATAAAGTTGTATCTATCAAGACATGATGCTTAGGAACAACAAATAGGCCTGCAGACTCTAACTCTCAGTTACTCTAAAAATACTTTTCACCTTCTACTTTTGTTCTATACTTAAACCTGTTTAATAAAACATTATAAATGCTACTTGTCACATATTTCTGAAGGAAAGAATCAAAGTGTGAGAACTTAGCTCAACCCAGTGGTTAAGAAGGAATAATACCAGAGGCAGTATAGCCAAGAGCTAAGACTCAGGGCATTTTGAAATTCCAAAGGTCAAAAACATTGGATTGAACTTTTGAGACCAGAAAGGGAACAGAGGTACACATGCCCCTCAAGCCATGAAAACCAGCTGTCAGGAAAGACAGCGGAAATGGGGGTCATGGTTAGTATATTCAAATATAATACAAAGTTTTGGTATACAGTTTTTCTCCCTTTTTTAAGAGCAGCATTTCTGTGTTTGTATTCAGGAAGCCATAAAGGAACAACAGAATCAGCATTACTACTGACTTGTTTGTCTAACTAAAATGATGAGGTTGACTGACTCATCTGTTGCAAACAAATTTATTACTCTAAGGCCAATTCATAAAACAGATTTTTTTTTTTAAAGTATCTTAAAAGTCCATTTCTTGCTCTTTGCTCCTCTGTGAAGGTGGATAATGAAACTCAGTCAAGTCAGATTAACTTTCATATCGTCAGTGTGGCAGTGTTTGGGTTTCAGGCAATAACAATTTTGTCGTCCTCTAAAATAAGTTTACCACCATCACAATT
>VUYV01000082.1:1387184-1414686 GCA_008711295.1 Anarhynchus alexandrinus
TTTTTTTTTTACAATTTCATGGGCTTTTGTACTTCTTATTTTAAGGAAAACAGCTTCTTTTACAGAACTTACATAGAGGCTCATTTTAAATATTTGCTCAGCTTACTTTAAGTATAGATGAAGTTGGCAGCTGTCCATTGAGAGAGAGGGGCAGTAAAAAAAATTCACAGCTTCAAGTGTTTATTGTTCAATAAATACAATTATCACCCACCAGAAAATAGGCAAACTGGCAGGAATGATGACACTAATTCTTTAATAGTCTGCTGGATGTGTAGGAAGCATTCCTGCCTACTCCAGGAAGTAATCTAAAACATTTTGGTGCATTCTCTCATTACGAGAAACACTGTCAAGAGCTGCAAAGAATTCCTTTTAAGACTGCCGAGGAAAAAAGATGGCGTGACGCCTACTGATTCTTAAGAATGGGAAAAGCACAAATGCTGGCAAGAAAGCTCACTTTTTGGTATCACGCACTTAGATACTGACATGGCTGATAGAAACCCCTGGTATACAGACCTAAGAACTTGAGAAGTTGTAGATGTATTGGGCCCATTTTTTCCCAGATGTGCACTGAACTTTGACAGTCATGAACTACAGGCAAAATCTTCAAAAAAATCTCTAGAGGAATGGGTAACATCCCAAACTTTTTGAAAAAAAGTCAAGCAAATTTATAACAAGGAAAACTGAATTTCCAAGGTAGGACTTAAAAGTATTTACATTCATACTCTTGTACTGCATGAATATTGGGTGCAAGTGGACTCAACTTTTCCTCCCTAAATGAGCTCCCACTATCACCCATGCATCTTCCAGAACAACTCAAAATGCTAGTGTATTTAACATTGCAAAACAGCTCAGCTCTCAAGTGCAGCCCTGTAGATCAAGATGATCACAAACCCTCCCTAAACAGGTACCTTGACTTTTAGGTCACTACTTCCATTATTCCTTCTCTTCCCATTTACCCTACTACCACCATCACCAAAGAAAAAACATTTCAGTTTAATTATGAACAACTTTTATCTATCTCTGATAGAAGAAAAGTGTTGATGTAGAAATCACCAAGTTGGTTAGTTAGCTCTTTCCCAGTGTTAGTAATATACACTGCACACTGTTACAGTTCATTTGGACAGCCTGATGTAATTAGCAGAAAGAGAAACTCTCCTAGTATGCCAGACCCATGAGGAGCCTTGGACCTGGAGTGATCAGTCAGGACCAGCTAGTATTCTAACGCTGTATTTATATAGTGTTCTGTATTTAAACAGTGTTTAAAACAATGAGAAAGGAGAAAATATGATAAATGCAATAACATTTTTTGCAAGACAGCGATAAAAGCTTCCTTATCTAATTATAGAGAGCACACATAGTGACTCAACCTTTAACGTGAGGTCCTGTTTCCACTCATTTATACCGCTGCCAAAACCCCCAAATCTGAGGATTTTTCTATGCTTTCTGCCTCCCTGCACGTTGATTTTGTTCAGATACTTACACCATGCTTTGCAATTTGAAATCTAGCACAAGAAGGTCACTTGCATAATTTCATTGCTACTGCCTTAGCTTTATACAACTCTTGTCATGAATCACTGACCAACATGCATTTGTATGACCACTTCGCATCACACAACATGCAGTCTAACCAATGCAGAAAATCAACATGCCTGTCTTGCACGTGTCTCAGGATGTTTTAAGGAAAGACATGGATTAGGGTTACAGCCACCCAAATGCCCAGAATGAAACATTTCAGCCTGTAAAACAGAAAATTACATTTCTGATTGAGAAGTACCATAGAAGTTGATTCTGAAGTGTCAAAACATTCTTCAGAACAGTGTGTTCCACTGAAGTTTCAAGCTGTCAAGTCAAGTTATACTGTAAGGTAAAATATCTGCTTACTATCTCCTCTAGGAATTGCCTCCACAACAGGTTTAACTAACAGCTGCATAGGTAACCTTAATTCTGACATTTCTTAGAGTGCTTGGTTTTTAATTTTATGGTCTTGCACATTTTCGGTGTGATGCATCTTTGAGTAACTTAATAGTTCAACAGTTAAGATCCAGCACCTCTATCACTACCAGATTCCTAAATACCTGTGTTTATCGTTTCATTAATTTTCTTTTAGTGGCACCAAAGTGTGCCAATAAAGATGAGAATTTCACCGTGCTAAATGCGACATAAATACTCCACGGCAAAGGGGACTGTCATTTTTACTCTCTATTTTGTATACATTTCAGTACATATTAATAACAAAATCACAAAATGGAGAAAAATATCCAAGAAATTTCCAACACTGATTTCCCTTTCACTTCAATGATTCTTCTGCTCTCGTAGTTTAATATCGGTATGTTTTTTTAACTGCAGTGTCTACCAGTAGAGCACAATTCTGGCTTAGGCTATCAGCAACAGTCCTGGGATCTCTACGTTATCTCTCAAGCTCCGTGCGTCCTGTGTGGAAATCTGGAGACAATCAAAGTTGCTATACAAAGCTGAGGAGCACACATTTTCTCCTGGAACATGGGGGTGTCGCATAACATGAAATGTGAGGGAAAAGAGATCCTGGAGCTGCATTTAGCCCCATGACTCAAATAGTGCCTCTCTCACAATGCCTAAAGGAAAGAACAATTGCCATAGGTGTATTTTTCCACCATCTGTGTCTGCTTTTCTGAAGGAATAAACTAAGAAAACTCTGGAACTACTGGAAAGTGTGAAGACATTTAGCAAAAAACTCACAATCTAGAGCAGTGGGTTTCATGTTCTGAAAGGGTGAAAATTTCTAAGGAACATACCAGTCAAACACACATGCAGTCAGAAACCTTTTATACAACCTCTTGCATATAGGAAATGTCAGCCTTTTCTCCCAGATAAGAACATGGCCACATCACGTTGATCCCTGCATCAATCACTTCCAAGCAAAATTATCGTAATTAACTGTAATTAGGTCAGAAAATGGAAGCAATTTCTCCAAAACCTCTATTCCAGCTTGGCAGAACACAGCAGCCTTCCTGCCTGCAAGAGACTTGCCTACTGTCAGTTCACAGCTCAGGTGCAGGGGAGTCTCTCACAGATTCCCCCAAATCTGCCTCTGCTGCTGCCTCAAGGCCCTGGCAGGACTGTCACAGTGGGGAAACACAGTTCCACCACTGGCTGTTTCCTGTGAGCTGGTCACGGTCCACCCAAAAAAATGGATTTCCTCCAGCTAATAGAAATTTCAAAAAAAGACCCTAGGTAACAACAGCCAGGAATAAAACATCCCCTCAGTTCATGAGAATTGGCTGTGTACTAGGCATCCAAATGAGATTGCACTGATTTTACCTTTACTTTACCTTTGCTCCACACCATTAGAATCCATATCATTTATAACTCTTCCCAAGATGCCAGAAAAAAGGCTGTACATGCAAAACCACACACAAGAGCCAAAAAAAAACCCTTTCTTGAACCAAGGGAGGGTCAAGGCACAAAAAAATCCAGAAAGACTCTTACAGACTTCATTACAGAGATGTATCACCCTCAAGAATGTTTATATATGACAGTGACTGGCAGTACAAAAGGTCCAAGGATTAGATAAAAATGTTGAGTGACACACACAAAATTTACAAAAGGAAGTTATTCAACACAGCAAGTCCTAGTCTGCCATATTTTCTGGCTTGCATACTATGGATGGTCAAGAATTCACAAACACTTGGATTGATTACAATGATCAAGAGTGAGGAAACAAACAGAAACCTCATTTCTTTTCCTTTTAGAGAAATTTAACTTTTTTTTTTTAATTTCTACTGAAATCAGCAAAAGCTACCAGAGCAAATTTCAAGACAATAACAGTATCCACAGAAATAGGTTGTTTCTGTGTCTAAAAAGTAACAATTCAGTCTTATCAAATGTAGCACTAATTTTAGCAATGTCAGGTTCCCCAGATTTTTCTTCTTCTGTTGGCACAGGCTGCCTTCTTGGAAATTACCACATCTTTTAGCTAATAAACCAGTATGAAACAACCACTCTAATGATGGAAATTTTGAGAGATAAGCCATACATTCTATACAGAGAAATTACTGTAAAATACAAGAACTCATTAGGGGGAAGATGGTATTTACTTACAAAGTCTCTAAATAAATTTTTCCTCTCTCATAGTTTGACATCGGTATGTTTTTTTCAACAGCAGTTTCTACCAGTACAGCACAATTCTGGCTCAGACTATCAGCAACAGTGCTGGGATCTCCAGAGGTCCAGAGGACCTACGTTATCTTTCAACCTCTGTTTGTCCTGTGTGGAAAACTTAGAGACAATCAAAGTTGCCATACAAAGCTGAGGAGCACACATTTTCTCCTGCAACATAGGAGTACGTCACTGTCACATAACATGAACCCATTCTCTCATAGATTTCATTCATTTACATGCTTAAGCCTATATTCCCAGAAGCACCAAGATATATATATTCCCAAGTAGTCTGAACAAAGACAAGAGATCATAGCTGTTGAGTCTGTACCACATCTCTGGGGCCCCTCTTCCCTGACAAGCCAGTTTTCAGACAGACTCTTTTACACCACTTTAGCATATTCAGCTGTTAGGAGGTGGTTCTCAGTCTCAAAGTCTTGCTAAATTCAACTTCTAAAAAATCTTAGGCCACTTGCTCATCATTGTCTGGTTTCTTTCCTCACTTGGAATATGTGTCTTGAAAAACATATTCCTTGATTTTACTGCTGGGAATGCTGTCCCGGCAATAGCGTTCTTTGTCATCGAAACAGACCATGCTTTTAACTGTTTTGCTTTGTTCGGCTGTTTCTTCTGGTGCTTACACACACATGCATTTCCACTCATATTGCATTCACAAAAATCTTAGTATTTCTTCTACAAATCTCCACTTCTACACCAGCAGTGGTCAAGTGTGCCTAAGGCTGCTGTTATCTATCACTCTCTGGGCATGCACTGATACTTATCAGTCTTGACAGATAGATCTGAGGTTTTAACAATCCTGAAATCCTCATAAAGGCAGTCTGGCCATGATTTTAAAATAATGTCACCTGAAGTGTACAAAGTCAGTAACCACTTCACTTTGTCCTCAGAGTTCCACTGGGCATAAACACATGTGAAAACTGTTGTTTCTCCCCTGCAGCAGTCCCATTGTTTTGAGTAAATTAGTTTAGGATAGCTTGTCCAAGAAGACAACACTTCGGTCACCCAAGCAGGATCATAAAATTTACTCAGCCTACAATTTGACAGCACTAGGTATCAACTTTATGAAACTTGTATTATCAATAGTTGAAAAATGCACAGTTAACTAAACAAATCCTTTCTTTTGTGTTTTACAAGAATCCTTTAGAAGTTCCCACTCAGGAACACAAGGAATATTTACATATTCAATGTCCAAGCCAGCTGTTACCCCAGCAGACCACCTTCCTTTAAAGTATGGTGCTTATTAACTTGGGTCTAATATCCACTTGCAAGGGAACTTACAGTAATGAATTATCTCCGACTTCTAATATCAACTTGAAATGGAAAGAGAGTCCATAAGATGACGGCAGTACTTTAGTCATGAACCTTTACCAATACACCAGGGAGTAGAACTTTGAACTTATGGCTTATTACTGATTGGTATGCTGGTTCTGCATATAAAAATCACCATTACTTCAACATGCACAGCAACAGCTCCAATTAATAGATAGAAAAACAATTCTTGGCAGAGGCAGCAAAACATGGCCAAACATGCTAATGCAGCAGTCTGTTCTTAAATTCACAAGTCGGGACTAAGTAAATATTTTTAAGCCTACATCAGGTCAAAAGAAGAAAAAAAGATGAAAAAAAAAAGAGAAAAAGCAGTAATTTACAGCCACTGAGGATCTAAACTTTTTTTAAGATGAAAAGACTAATCTCTCCCCCTACCCCTCATTTGTGTTTGCAAATGTAATAGAGAAGGTGCAAAGTAATCCTTGTTCTCTAAGTTAGTGTACGATCACTCATGACAGAGGCGATACATGGAATGGCTCTAGCACACAATATATGAAGATAAAATATATGCCAAAGAGTATTTTTGCCTTGGTCCACGAGTTATTCAGTTTCTGAAACAAACTTATTCCTTCACTAGCCCTTTAAAGTTTTAACACAAAACAAAAACTAGCTCAATGTTTTCCATTCACTTGCAGACAAAACTAAATACAATCTAAATACAATTTTTTATAACATGAACAGTGCAACTGTTTAGATCAGAAGGAGATCAGTTTTAGGGGGAAAAAAAAAAAAACCAAACTCAATTTGAGGGTATTACCCACTGCCACTCCTAGAAAACACTCACACAGCTTGTTTAGAGAAGACTCCCAAATACTACCAAAATTCAAGTGTGTGCTGGGAAGGTGGACAGGAAAAAATTATTTGCATAATAAGCCACTCCATCAAAAGCTCAAGGAGGAACCTGTGGGTTTTTTATTCCTCTATACTTTAAAGTTTTTAACAGTGCTAGGAAGTAGTTAATGGCACCAGTGGATCTGAAGAGAAATCCACAGAAATATGCCTTAGTGCTACCTACTACTATATCTCTTGAGGGTAACAGATGACTACTGATCTTCTGAGATTGATGCTGAGATCCGTGCTTCAGTAGTGAGTTTCAGGGAGAGCTGAAAGCTGATCACACAGTACACAGATGTCAGCTGGGGGTGGCTCTAATCAGATGCCTACCCCAAAACCAGAACACTTACGTCTGAGATGCTTTGGGACCTAGCCAGTCTTGTAGTCTTCCTTCTTTCTCCTCTCCCCTCATTTATCTCATACTCCTATAAAAAGCATTCAGGCAACTATATAGATGAAGTGATCAATTACCATAAAATCTCCCTGAAAACACATTTGAAATTATAAAGGATCTTCTATTATAACCAGAAAAGGGCCTGTATTGCAACTTAAATGCTGTCAATGCAGGAAAGTAACTCTGCAGTTACCAAGGGAGCAGATTGTCCAAGTTCAGTTATTGATTTTTACTTTGTTCAGAAAAATACCATATTATTGCTTGGGTTAGAGAAGAAATGGGGTAGTCTTACAGGGAAAAAGAATGTGCTTATTTCCAGAGATAGGACAGGTTAGTTTAAATAAAGAGATTTTAAGAACTCTTAATGAAACGTCACCTGTGCTTTTCCTTCAACTATAAGTCATCTTGTGGGAAGATAATATTCTTAGGACAGCCAAAAAGCAACAAGGAAGTGCAGGGGGGAAAGGAAGAATTTCAAGCAGCATGTAGTTTTTAATCTTGCTAGAGAAGTTAATTTGAAACTTTTAGCTGGCTCCCATTCTTTGAACCTCTGTTGGATAACAGTTATCTTCCATTTTGTTGAGAAATGTGAAGTCTTTTCTTATTCCAACTGACCTACTGTATTCAGAGTTACTAATAAAATGTGCTACCATATTCTTAAACTTTTTTGAAAAATTGTGATCGTTTGTGCCGTTCAAGATTTCCTACTACTAACCGCAGTATAGGTATAGCTATCCAGCCTTTTGAGCTCCCATAATTCTTGTTTTGATTCACGCTCTTTAAATATTTTCTCAAGGTCAGCTGGGCACTTGTGTACTATATTTGCTGAATGGTCTGTGCTTTTAGTCCATACTGATCAATTTGCTTCCTACAAAAATACCTGGGGAAGAAACCAGGAAACACAACTGACAATACAAGATAAAACAATCAGTCAAATCATGAAATGTGGTACCTTCTTTATGACTCAATCTTAAAAATAAAGATTGAAAAAGATAAGATGGAGATAGCTAGAGATAGTTTAACCATTATGATGAACTTAAAGATCCCTTCCAACCTAGAAGATTCTCTGATTCTTTGATTCTATTATTTATGGACTCTTAATTCCTGCAGCCAAGAATAGCTGCTGGAATTCTACAACCTGATTCCACCGACCTAGATGAATGGATTAATTCCTCTGGCATTAGCAAGCATTTCACTATGAAAAAAGAAAAAACTAAGAAAATAAAAGCAAAATTTTTGCACCCTACTCTCTTGAAAAACAAAACAAAACAAAAATACCAAGCATATTCCCTATTTTATCTCAACAGGATATCCATCTGGAAAGTCTTACCTTCCAGATGCTTTCCCCTACTATTTCATTGTTCTGCTAATCTCTGCAACTACCCCTAGGGGGAAAACAAAACACTACACAATTTACTGTCACGCTAACATTTTGAAGGATGGACAGTACAAAAGGAAATACACTCTGGACAACAGTCAGTTTCAATATTACAGTGGTAAGAAGCATAAAACCAGAAGAGGGTCAATTTGAATAACACTGAATGCAAAAAAAATGTATCAAAATAAATTAATAAAAACAAAAAGCATTTTACATGGACACAACAGTAAAGAAGTGCATTTGCAAAAAATAAAAATCACAGATCAATGAGGAATCCTACCAACCTCTTCCCATCAAACAAAGTTTAATCACATTCATGTGGTCAAACATTCAGACAACTATCTTTTTTTTTTTTTTAACATAGAAGCATGAAGTCAATTAAACCAAACTGCTACCGCAGCATTTTAGAGAAGTCCACAAAATGTTCTCCCCAGGCTTCAGTAGGATGGCAAGGTTTCATCTTACCAGCAGTCACCTGTACATTAAAGAACCTTGCAAGCCTGTCAGTGAAGCAAGGGAGAGTACTTTTATTAAGTTACAGAGGGGCTGGACAGATTTCTAAATGAAGTTTTTTAAACTGGAAAGTCAGATCTCCTAGCCAGTCACATGAAATGCTTGGGCTTTGAGTGGCTCAGCTATCTATTTGGACCCCTTTTTGTTCCACTGGAGCTGTGTGGCTAGAAACTCTACTGCCTGTTGTGATGGAAGCAGACTGAATGGGGGGTTCTGCTGCAGGGAGAACCTTCCCAAGAAGTTAACACAGTTCTCTCAATAAACAGGTCTACCAGGTACCTGACAAAGGATAGGTTTTATTGCTGTCAACTTCTTTTGTTCGGTTAGTTTTAAGTGTGATTGAATTTACATAGCACCTTTTTCCAACCTCAACATGCAGTACAAACAAGCAAAGAGTTGATACAAAAAATAGAGTAATAACATACTTCTGGTATATAAATGGAATAAAACACTCATTGAGGAATGAAAAAAAGCATTTGCTTTTACACGGCTGCCATTCTCATACTGTGTTACTATTTTCCATGTTCAAAAAACCGTTCTGAAGCCAGCAACTTGCAGAACATACTCATACCCTATACAAACGTTTCCACATCCCAAGCATCCTCATCCCACTTCAGCTTTATAAACTTTTTTGCTTATGAGCTGCTGAAAATATGAAAGTCTGGACAAATATAGGCAAACCAAGTAGATGTAGAAGAAACCAGTTTTCATACTGGTTTACCCTATTAGGCCAGGAATACATTTCACATCTACACATGCATCCAACAGCCAACTTAGTTATGTCTTAGATATTATTCCAGAATTCCCCAGTACTGCTTGGCTCTCCTTTTTGCCAGTTCCTTTACCAGACACAGACAGATATTAGATCCAATTCAAATGAGTACAATCCTCCAACTGCAGGATGTTAACAAAACCATTTAAGGTTTCATCTATGCTATGAATTTTACCATTAATTATAAAAGATTTGGGGTTGCTTTCAGAGCACACTATTTCATTCTTTCCAGTGGTAAATGTTACCTAAAAAACTCCTTACACCAGTGGAGTAACAGGTAAAATCATTGCAGCAAATTCGCATAACAAAAGTAGGGGTTCAAACCCCTTTTACCCTCCCATGCTGGAAGGGCCACAAACACACGTGTTCCAAGAAGTGATGCAATACATGTATCATGCATACTTGGAAAACCACATCAGGTTACTATGAATTTCTGTACACCATCAATCTTTCCTCCAGATATGGAAAAGATTTCACTCATAATTCCTATCTGCAAATATACAAAGTCTGAAACGTTAAAAATAAAACCATTTGAGTTGTCACAACACGATCATAATCTTGAAAGTGTCTTAACTGCAAAACTTGCTCCCTTACACAGCATTCAGGTAACTCAAAAGACAGAATATATATTCATGAAACCTTACAAAAAGAAAAGCATCTTCTACCTTCTATGAAGGATACAGGCCGAAATCCCCTGCATTTTTTTAAGTTGTAAGTAACCATTATGAATTTAGAGATGCTGTATTTCAGTAGAGCTAGAGAAGACAGGTTCATTTACTGTGCTAACATTTACTACAGAAATATTTTTATTTGCTACAGCATCACCCTCTATTGCAGAAGTAGCTATCTAGTAAGACAGAACTACTTGCATTTCTCACCACTCTTATTTCATCTCATAGGTTTTCCAAAGATTTCTGTTCATAAAATGTTTGTCAAAATGCACTCACACATAGCACTAGGCAAAGAGGAGATGAGAGACAGATGCTTCTGCATGTTAGTGGGCGGGATGGGAAAGAAGCTGGGGAAGCAGCTTTGCATCCAATCCATTATAGCTATTTTCCTTTTAACCATCTAACAGCAACTCACAAATTCACCCGAAACACATTAAATCCTCTGAACTTACGAAATGATGCATTATTGAAGTCACAGCAGGGAAGCCAACTCAGTTTAGAGGACATAAAAGACTAGCTCTAGAACAACTTTTTTCATTACAAGGTTATGGACAAAAAACAAAGGTAACGTTTTAATGTAGTGAGGAGATGCACAGTCACAGAAGCAGCAAGGTAAAAGCACTATTTGTATTTCTTTCCAGAAGAAATACCTTTGCAGAAAAATTCCTCTCAGATAGATTTTCCACCCCAAAAACAGCAAAATAAATCTGCAATGGCTTAATCTTTTAGTTCCCTGCTCCAGCATGTTACCTTTCTTCCACATATACTCTCTTCAGCTATTTGAGTACATGGCTCTTGGAATAAGCTAGCTCAGATCTGAAACCCACTTCGATCCTTTACAGATTATATCACTGCAACATTTACTACTGTAAAACTGAGGCTGCAGTAATGTTTGCAAGTTAAAGAAATAAATTCTATTTTTCCAATTTTTCACTCTGCTTTAGATTGTCTTAATATAGACCTTTACGGGATGCAATATTTGTTGAAAGTACACAAAGTTGTAAATTCTGCTAATCTGTGTTCACATATGCCAACTACACATATACACTGCAGGTACAGTACATGCATACCTTACTAGTGTTCCAATATATCAAAGCACAAAATGGAAGACATTTCTATGTAGTATCATCGTGGGACAGAACTAAGTGAGCAGAAAGTCCTTATCTAGCTCCATCTAAGCTATTGAAGGTGAAATCAGAGGTGAAATGCATACAGCAAGAATGACTAAACCCACAAATGGTCCAAAATTATTTGGTTTATTACATGAATACAAGAGACTACAATCATACTAAACAGGCTATTATCAAATCTCTTCAGTGACAAAGCTCTCTGTCGAAGAGGACAAATAAAAACAATTGCATAAATCACAAGGACATGTGGCTTAAGGCCATTATCCCAGAGGATTACAGAACAGCTTTTGCATCCTCCCTCTTTGCTTTTAGGTCCTCCATCTTTGTTTTAATATTGTAGCTATTATTACTAGTGCTATCCGAAGACTAGAGTCCCCTGTAGTTACGAATGGCAAAGAGAAAAACCCTCTCACTTGTTAAGAGAGAATCTAGGGTATGCTTTAAAGGTACATTCAGTAACCTTAGGATAAGAGTGTGTTTTTAATGAGTCCTGCCAGTCTTGTCCAACTGTGTAATGCTTTAATTATTGAGCACTATACTGGGCATTAAGGACTGTGGTTGCCAGGCTCCACCAAAGACCCATGGTTTTGCTGTGCTAACTATGGTGCAAATACCTAATGAAGAAACTATGCCTGTCCCAAGGTACTCAACACAATCCAACGGTACGATGAAGGAAACCAGGGAAATATAGCTGGAGCATAGAGGAAACAGGGCACGTATAACAATCAGTGGCCACCACACATTTGGGGATGCAACAAGGGAGTAATCATTCTCAAATAACACCACCGGCTTCACAGACAACGTTCAGATCATTCATTACAGACTACAGTGTGTAAACATCTCACAGTCTAACTCAAAGTGAAGACTAGAGTTAAGGAAAATTGCTCAAATTATACATAGTACAATTTAGGATTGCACATACCACAAACAAATTAGGATTTTAACCTGGACTCTAGATAAAATGAGAAATTGATGCTCTGTGCAACCCAAAGCAAACAATTCAAAGATTTCACCAAGTAGCCCACAAATCTTATACAGGTCATCACGCCACCTCACCTATTTTGAAGTTACAGACATCAGTACAGACACACACACACTCTCTTCTCAATTTCTAGGAACACTTTTCAGAATACACTTTCATGCATAAATAAAAAAATCCCCAAACACCTACCTTACCATCAACTTTTTTTTTTTTTGCAGTCAGCAACTGCAAACTTTTGGTCACAAGGCAACCCCTCTTTCCCAGAGATACATACCGACAATTGACCCAAAGTGTGGATCAAAACTTGATCAGTAAAAAAAAGCAGCTCCAAAGTGAAAGGTCAGGTCCAAAAACAAGAAGCAAAACCAAAAGGGAGAGAGCCGTTGAGGAGGTGGAGGAGAAACAAGAACATGCTGTTCTAATCTACTAATACAACAACTTGAATACTGTTTATAAACCAGAACAATCTCCTTCCTGACTGCTAAGCCACTATTCTCCTAATGATGAGGAAGAAAGAAATTGGTTTAAAATCTTCAGCCCTAAATTTCTGCTTCAAAATTATGGTACTTTTCAGCAAGGCAGTTGCTGACTCAAGTAAAAAGCTTAGCAAAGCTGAGCAGTAATTAAGAGATTTCATTTACAACACAATTTCACATTTGTACAGGGGGAAATGTGCTTCTTATGACATGAAATTTCCCATAATACTGAAAAGATGCATGGAGGTATAATACCATCTAAGTCTTTCATTTGTTCCGTGAAGTAAGCCATCAGTTCTTATGGTAAGTAAATATGCACTTGAATAAAGACAACCATTGAAGGCAAAACTTAAGAGATAATGAATACCACTCAGCGCCAAAGAAAACAGTTCTTGGAGCTTTTTAGGATCACATATTCAAGTCCTGTTCCAAAATTCAAGTCAACAGGCGTCATGCCACTAAATTCCTATACAGTTGTAGCAAGCCTCAATGGCTCTGCAATATGTCTGATACAATTTCCTAAGTTGTACTTACAGAAATTAGAACTGTATCAGTTTACATTTTATTTCAAATCAGTGGTTTCAGTTTGTGAACCCCTGAATATTTTACATATACACATGCAGATAGAAAAACAACATATATTAATTTGCATTTCCTAGTCAATCAAAACCTAAGAACCTTAGAAATTGTCTACAGATCACCATTTGTTCTAAATAATTTCATAGGAGTTATGACTTTAAGGATGAGAATTTTGACTATGTAACATTCCATACTTATCTTTACCTCAAAGAGAGTTTTTCCTAATAGATGAGGAGCATCAACAAATTTTTGGTTTATTATATATAAACATGGGACTGGCAGTTATATGTGTCAGTGTTTTAATTAAGTTCTTGCAAAACTTCTTCCTCCCATCTGTAGTTTAACAATGTCAAGAAATTCTGCACTAACTGTGCCAAGCCTGGGTAGAGAATCTCTCCTTTATTTGAATAGTCAGTGCTTTTAAAGAAATAAATATCTAAGAATCCAAAACTTCCATCTACCTGCTAGCTACAGACATGCAGGGAGAGGAAAGAAAAACCCCTACAAGCATGAGAGCACTTTGGACATTCAGCGATGCTTAGAGAGATGAATTAAATGCACTGGGCACATCCCAACCTGCACTCTAGATATAACCAGTAATCTCAGACACACTTCTATGCCACCCCTTAGCAAAGCAGCTTCTAGCATACAGATCCTCGTCTGCATCAAAAAGCTACTCTTGAGCCACAGAATTAGAGCAAAACCTTGCATATCTATATTTGTGCTCTGCCAGCAAAACAAATAAGCCCAAAATTCTTAAAATCACAGCATCCCCTCCAGTTTTCACACCAAGTATGAGCCATGACAAGAACATCTTGAATGAAAATTAGTTCCAAATGAAAGCAAGAATACTTAGCACCTTTCTGGTGCATTTCATCTTTCAAAAACACTTTACAAATATTAACGTGCCAAGAAATAAAAGAACCATTGTTTCAGTAAAAGGAAACAAGAAAAGAAGATGCTGAATTTGGTAGCAAAATGGATGGATGGATGACTGATACTTCAGTTTTGCATACTGTGGTTTCATTCCCATCTCAGTGATGCACCAAAATAGGTTCAGCAAAGAACAGCAAAGGTATACTCTGTTACTGTATATTGAGAGATCCCGGTAGACCTGGGTTACTTGCAACACTAATACTTTTCCAGCTGAAATTCCTGTTGCTTTTCCTAAATTAAGACTGGAAAAAACCCAACATATTCCATACCACCATAAGAAAAGCTTTTATATCCTTGAGAATAAAATATTTTCTCGTTATAGTTCCTATTACTGAATTTCCAAAAGCACATGTGCCCAGCACAGTCAAGCTGCTAGATACAAAGCTGTAATTTGTTTAAGTTTGTCTGTTACATGCCCTGCTGAATTCCATTTTCTTTTTTTAGTGTGCTTTGTGGCTCTTTAGCCACAGCTAACAGGAAAGACTTATGCAAAAAGATTCATCATGAAGCATTATCTGCTACATTCGTGTTCATTTGGGGTGTCTAATACTACTAACGTAGATCAGTGCTGGGATCTGTACTGAGAAGTCCATGCCATCCAGAAGCATCACTGTACGCTTGCCAGTATTCCACCACAGCAAACACTGGTAGCTGATGGAGGGAGAGCCAACCTCAAAGAGCAGGACTCTGACAGATTCTTATCTATATTGGTTAGTACCTCACTCACTCCACTATTAGCAGCACTGATTTCAGTAAGACAGCTCATAGGAAAAGTAAAGCAAAAATGGCAAGGTTTTTCACTTCGGTATTTAATGTTCAGCTCATTAAGGTCCCAGCTTGAAGCCCTGTGAATCTGGCAGAAACACTCCCAATGGGGTTTTGAGTAGGGCCTTGAAAAACTGGGGGCTTGAACTTGATAGAGAAAGGAATAGAAGCAAGTTAGGAGCAAGGACCACAGGTTTCATGTCCTTCCATTGTTCAGCCTAGTTTAGCAGGCTTGGTTACTAGTGGGAATTGCTACTGGGTTACCACAGTCAACTCAGATAAGAGTTCCGGTCGGCAAAAAAAGCATGGAAGTTGGCTGCCAGGTCAACATTTGACAGGAATATCTAACTGAAAGCATTAGAGGGTACCATCTAACAACGTTCTTGGCTAAAAGCAGAGGGTATTCGAAAATAGACCTGAGGTAACCTGAACAACTAGAGAGTGATTTCTCACTACAAAGACTGAAGTCGGCATTACAAACAGCTCCTGAAAATGGTTCTCAGTCAATAACGTTATCTCTGGCCTGCTAGAATACCAGTACTAAAACTTTACCAGAAATCCCATTTTGCTCCAAATAATCAAAGATACTAAGTCCTAAAAATGACAGCTGTACCTGACTCAAAATAAACCAAATAGAATGAGTTCTTGGTGATCAAAAAAGTTGTATCACAAACTGAGATATGCATAGTGAACACAGGAAAGAAAAAGACACAAAAACACAAGGGAACCTGGATTTCCTCCTATCTGTGATGAATGACTCAGTTCCTGCCATGTTAGATACATTTCACCTTCATAAATTACTATCACATGGCAGGTGCAGTGGGATCTGTCTCCATCCTGCTGAAGGTTGCTGTTTGGCTAGTCCAAAAAGGGGTGTTATGTACTACTATAAGATTTTATTTTAACACTTTCAAGAAAATATAAAAACGTACTTAAAATAACACATCAATTAAAAACCGATGCAACTTGACAGAGAAAATCAGTTATGTCCTAGAACTACATTGAGTTCTTTCAGAACTGTCCCATGTTGCTGCTTCCAGTGGATCACAAGACTACAGCGTTTATTTTTTCCAAAGACATTTAACAAACAAAACCATCAATAAATAAGTCAGTGTTATTCAAGTGACAAATGACTGAGATTAAAAGTACAATCTAAAAAAAAATTTTAAAAAAAGGAAAGTACAAACTATCAGTTTTCAAACGCTTCAGCACACTCTTACTTCTGTATTTTGTAAGCTCTTTTGGGCAGGAATGCTTTCTCGCTTTGGGAATTTCTGACACCCCAGCTATGTTGGTTGACGGTGTGAAGAGTGACTGTTGATTGACGTAACTTGGCTAGCAGAAGCTGCCACAGTAGTCACAGTTTTATTGGCAAAAACAGTGCTTTTATCTGAATTGCTTCCATCATTTGTGGATTATTTTTTTTTTGGTATGAATAAACACAAGGAGAATAAACACAAGGAATTACAGACTCATGTGCAGTTGCACAGCTATGATCTTGCTGGGATGACAGAGACGTGGTGGCAATGGCTCCCAATGCACTTGGGAGTGCTGCAATGAAGGGGTACAGGCTCTTTAGGAAGGATGTGTTGGAAAGACAAGGAGGTGGAGTCCCCCTTTATGAGAGAGCAGCTGGAATGCATAGAACTTTGCCTGGGCATGGATGATGAGCTGCCAGCTTACAGGTAAGGATTAAAGAGTAGACCAGTACCGGTGGCATTGTAGCGGACATCTACTATAGGCCACCTGACCAGGAAAAACAAGTGGATGAGGCCCTCTATAGACAGGTAGAAGCAATCTCACATTCACAGGCCCTGGTCCTCATGGGGGACTTAAACCACTGGTATCTGCAACAAGGACAACACAGACGAGCATTAATCAATCCAGGAAGTTCCTGGAGAGCACTGATGAGAAATTCCTGACCCAAGTGATAGAGGAGCCAACAATGACAGGTGCTCTGCTGGACCTTATACTTACAAACAAGGAAAGGCTCCTTGGGGACGTGAAGTTCGAATGCAGCCTTGAGTTGCAGTGACCATGGTGATCCTGAGAGGACAGAGCAGGGCAAAAAGCAAGATCACAAGCCTGGACTTCAAGAGAGCAGACTTTGGTCTCTTCAGGGATCTACTTGCAGGAGTCCCAGGGGATAGGGCCCTGGAGAGAAGAGGGGTCCAAGAAAGTTTGTTGATACTCAACGATCACCTCCTCCAAGCTCAAGAACAGTTCATCTCAATAAGCAGGAAGTCGGGCAAAACTGCCAGGAGGCCTACATGTATGAACAAGGAGATCCTGGCAAAACTCAAACACAAAAAGAAAGGATACAAAAGGTGGAAGCAGGGACAGGTAGCCTGGGAGGAATAGAGATGCGGCCTGAGCATGCAAAGATGCAGCCAGGAAAGCCAGAGCCGAGCTGGAGCTGAAACTGGTGAGGAATTTAAAAAAACAAGTATCTGAAGAGAGAGTGTAAAGAAGATGGAGCCAGATCTTTCTTGGTGGTGTTCAGTGGCAGGAAAAGAGGAGATGAAACACATGAGGTTCCTTCTGAACATCAGGAAACTTTTTTCACTGTGACATTGACTGGACAATGAAAGGCACAGGCTGCCCAGCAAGGTTGTGGAGTCTCTCTCTTAGGAGACATTCAAAAGCCATCTGGACATAGTCCTGGGGAACCTGCTCTGGGTGGCACTGCTTGAGCAAGGGGGGCAGACCAGATGACTTCCAGAGGTCCCTTTCAACCTCAACCATTCTGAGATTCTCCAAAAGCCCTGCTGTGTCAGAAAAGCTCCAGCCACACACCAGTGTTTATATTGCTGTTTTATACCAGCCTTCCCATTCCATAAAGTACCCTTAAGGTACACAGAGTCTGTGTATTTGTGCTTCAGCCAGCATGAAGGGAGCCCTCTCTCAACCAAGGCCTCTAGGCATTTTAGTAACATGAATAAATAACTGTGTTCTATACTACATTCACAATTCCACTATTTCAACCAGAAAAGTCAGGATGTTTTCCCAAATCATATTACCTTCATACATAGCAACTTAAAATATGAAAGCCTATGAGAAAAGGAAAAGAAAGAAACTTGGGCCTTTTGCAACATACCAATGTCCAATGCAGTACAAACAAAACTGAGGAACAAAATCCAAGCCTAGAAAATAAACTATGCTGCAAAATTAATTATTTCAGAGAATTCTTGATACTAACTGCAGGTCCAGAAATCTTTATTACTGAGGTAGAATACAATATTTTTTAGTCTGAGAGCAGAAAGGGAAGAACATCACCTATGAAAAACTTGAAGAGCTTTGGGACAAAAAAGAAGGACATCTGAAAATTTTGTTCTGTGTCACACTACACACTTCAGACACTTGTTCAATATGGATTTACCTCAGTGTTGTTTCTCTCTTCTCCACCTCTCTCCACCCCCTTCACCCTTAACAAATTTGCCCAGCAGCACAGTGGGATACATGCCATACAAACATGGCCTCCTATTCAGACAGACCCTGTGCCTGCCCCTGCTTATCACTGGTGAAAACCGATATAAAATGATGTCACCAATGGAAGTGCAACATTTTTAACAAAGCTAGCGTGTGTCAATAATTCAGTGGAGACTCTGGTCTCCTTAATGTTCATTTATGGTGACTTCTGCTAAATGGTAGTGGCCTGTGCCAGTTTCCCTCTCCAGGTTCTTAGCACCAGCTGGCCATATACAAAACATCATTTATTTAAAGAACACTAACCTACAACCTTTAAAGACCAAGATGTATTTGTTTACTCCTTCAAGCATTCTCCTATTTTGTTTTCCTTTAAATGTACTGTTTTCTATTTTTGAGAAGGAACACACATTCATTTCTTCTTTTGGTCACAGCACTGCCTCTAAATCAACAAATTCTATGAGCATGAGTTTATTTTGTCATTTATTCAGTTGTCATTTAACTGGGGTTTTTTGTTTGTTTAAGATACACATATATTCTGTATATTTACATAAAAATAATTGTTATATGCTGAGTATCATCACGCACTTGGTTTTATCATCTAAGTCACAGCTATATTAAGCAATAGTTCTTGGTAAAGTCTGTGGTGTTTTCACATGCTTAAAACACAGAACAGTGACTCTTTCAGGAATCCAGAGTTCTGCTCTTTGTTTTTTTGACCATCCACTTGGGCAACTTTGCTCAAATCACTTCATCTGCAGTGCATCAGTTTTATCTTCGTACAGTGTCATTTTCCTCACTCTAACCTGCTCTGTAAAGCATTCAAGAACATATAGATTTATTTCCACAACATGCCCAAGACTAGAGAATTGGCAAAGGTATTCTGCATATGAAAAATAACTGTCATCATTTTCAGTTCCTTACATTCTAGTAGCACAATATTACTATTTTTGCTCATCCTGGTGAAGAACAAATGTTAAGAACATCTTTCTTCTCAGCCCATTCACCAACTGTGCACAGTTATTCACACTGTGATTAAAACATAAATCAAGATCTAAGCTTACTGAACAGTAATTTCAGATGTTTCCGATATATGATACAGCTTGATATACCTCAGGTGCCAGGTATGAGCACAGGTGTGAGAGCAGTAGACACCAGCAGTATGAATAGGTTGAGATTTTACATTCAGCTGCCCCAGCGTGTCATGGAAAAGCAAGGGGCAAGGCTCTGGGGACCAGAAGTAGATGTAAATTCCAAGTTTGATAACAACTTTGCAAGGCAGTACTGTGCACGGTTCTCCACTGTCCAAACCACCTGGGAAGTGACCTGATTTTGGCCACACAGGAATCATTCCCAAAGGAATGCCTTTATATGGGAAGGAGGTGTTCCAATGACGAAGGACCTGCACCACTGATCTATACAACGTTGAGTCTGAACGACCTCAGAAGTTGGGTAGAAGCTACTATTTTAATCTAGCAGCCTTTAAGCTGTACTAGCATTACAGTAAGAACAAGAGAAAGGGGAGGCAGACCACAACGTTTGGAAGGAAATGTACCAACTTAAGCCACTGTTAGCATACTCTGCTCTTCAGAGGTCTGAAAGCAACTATGAAAGGATGTGAATTTCTTCTCATACAAATCTCTTCTTCACTAAAGTCATCTAAACTACAAGGTGATTGCTAGACAATGAGTTTAAGGCAGCTGCATCCAAAATGTTCTGAGTTTGTACATTTTATTGTTACTCTCTGAGGTAATAGTACAAACCAAACTATTGGTCTGGTTGCATTCTGGATAGCAGTCTGAAAAACTTGATATAAAATCAACAACATCAAGTACAAAACCCTCCCTTTCCTGCCCATTACCAAATGGTTTGTTTTAGCCACTAGTAGGTCCTATCTTCCAGCAGACTCAATATCAGTACTGATTTTTTTTCCCTTTTTCTTCATTTGTAGCATCCTGCATTTTGTCAACATAAATCTCAATGAAGGAAGACATCCCAAACTAAAAGCTTCTACCATTCCTTTAAACGGATCATTTTTTCCTTTGTGCAAGTTAATGTCAGCCTGCAACCTTCCTAGTACTAAAAATTGTTTATGACATTATCACCTACTGATTTCAACTACCTGGAAGAGTCGCTGAAGAGGAACAGATTTCTCATAAACGTAGTTGATATTAAAGAGCTCTGGAAGACCAAGATCAAGGACATAAGTTATAAAGTATTCCAATAATAACAACAGAAAATGGCCACCTTTACAGGGACCTCATTCTTCAATGCCCCATTTCTCTACTTTGATAAAACAGCATTTAGTTGTATGGTACGCTCAACACTGAAGTATCCAAAAATACAGACAATCATACTATTTTAAAGCAGTAGGAACCATCTTTATCTTATTTAAGAATTCTCAAACATGCCAGCCAATATTTTATCTTAGAAGACTTGTCAAACATGAATGATAACCTCTTTGTGTTTAAATCTGACTCACACTCTAGAACCAGTCTTAGGACTGAAAAAGGATGAGACTACAGAAATACAGAATTTAACTGCTGTTTGCAGAGCCTCAGAGTTAATGTCAGTTCATTTTCTATTAAAAAAAAAACAACAAACAAACCAGGAAGCCTAGGACTCCCTTCTGTCTGAAAATAAATGAAAGCTAATATTCTTAAGGACAACATAATCTAAAGACATATATTTGGAGATTTAATAAGGCTAGAATGATTGGTTTTCTTTTCTTATTTCTATCCAGTGGCATACACCTTTCTAGTACCTTCGGCTTGAAAAATACTGAATAAAGCAGATTCATACATTGAAGTCCAGTAATTTGTGAACATAAAATTCCATTTGCAGTATTGATTAGCAGCAGCATTAACTGAAGACAGAAAGGAAAACAATCACCAAGAGAATTTAGTACTGAGGCAACTGAGGTTCGGGGGCACTGCAGAGGAGTCAGAAAGAGGGGGAAAGCAAAACCTAGCCAGGAGGATCTGGGTTAAGAAGCCTGAATATCAGCTGGAAACTTCATCTCATCTGAACAGTTCACAATTCCTCTTGCTCCCCCCATTTCACCATTCAATAACAGTTTCTATTTTAGCATGAGAAACATTCTTTTCTCCAGATAGACAAATTCATTTCCAAGTCCCTAAACAGGTACAAAAGTCCATCTGGAAATTTTAAGAAAACAAAGAGTTTCATATTTTTCTTTTTTTTTTTAATTTAAATCGAATTCCACAATTCCACTTCTCTGACCTTTCTTTACTCTTCCTCCCCCTCAAAACCAAAACCTTCATTCTTCTTCTCTGTATTTAAATGAAGATTGCTCAATAACATAGTTTTCTAGTTTTCTCATAGTCCTAAGTCTTACCTTAGTTAAATGCCTACCAGGAGATAAAATCCAAAAGCTAATGACACAACTGAAACGATGGTATTTTGCATGTAAATATCACACTCTGGGATAAACTTTAGAGGAACTATTGAAAGCTGGAACTGAAAATGACAACTCAACTTCCCTGGAAGCTTTAAGTAGCAGAAAATTTCTGGTGAAGGAAGCAGTGGGATGCTCACAAGCGTCTTTTTTTTTTTTTTTTTTTGCTGACCATAAGTTTTCTTGCAAAAGTGTATCAACGCCAGAATGTGAAAGCAGGTTTAAACTGATATGGGTGTTGTCCTGATTTAAGAAAGCCATGGTTCTGGTGTTAGCACTGTTACTTGCAGTTTTACCAAACCACAGCAGATCAAAAATTGTTACGATTTCTATAATTTTCAGAGATACCTGGGAAAACAGTAAAGCTAGCCCGTTAATTGATGTGACCCTTGACTAGCTGCCCCTCAGTCAGCATGCATAGAGTCTGGGTCAACATGTGCAACTACTCCCTGAAGACAGAAAATGGGTGTAGACATGGAATAATAGAAATGACTCATCAATACTCAGAAATGCTTGGGAGGCGTCTATCTCCTCATAACAGTGGTCAAGAGATCAGAGGTGTAAGGACAGGGAACTGTTTCCTTAAAGAGTCATCTACTTTTAATTACTTTCAGGTGTAGCTATCATATGTGGAGGTTAGTGAGGAAAACTGCGTTCTGCCTGCACTGTCTGGGATTTCCAGCTTCCTCCATTGTCTGGTTTATGTAATTAGATCTGGCTTTTTGCTGTAGCATTGGATAGACATTGCTGGGGTTCTTTCTTGCCAATTTTAGGTGTAGTTTCTACCCAGGTAACGCCATTGTTGTGGAAATGGTAGCTATATCCCAGAAAGAACACTGATGTGGATACTCCTGTAAGAATTGCTAGATCAGACCTGGTCCGATCTGCACATTTAAACAGATAATGAAACTATTTTACACAGTTTGCTTCTAATTCTGACACAGATGGCACTTAAACAAGGTTTCCAGCTTTGGCAGTTTTACTTCAAAGTTAGTGCCAAGGCCAGGATAATCCTTTCTAGCAATTTTCTCCTTGATTTTTGAGCCACCGAGTTCCACATAAAATAGAATTTGTTATCTACTACTCCCCTTCTACAGCCGTGCATTGAACAAGCTTTGACAAGACACAGGACAGACCTTCAAATACCAAGCCAAGTGACACCATGAAACCCTACAAGGTACAAAGCTCATTTCTTAACCCTTATCTTCAGGAGGGTGTACTACAAGGAAGAGAAAATTAGTGATCCAATGAAAAAGCAAAAAAGGGAAAAGTAAAATTAACTTCCTTGATGGTAGTTCTGACTCTCCAGCTCTTAAATTATGCCATGTGTGGGATAATGAACAATGATTGCTTTTTAAAGCTAGCATTCACTACAAAAAGGAAGATGAGCCAAACCCAGACAACTCATAGAGCAAAAATAGTGCATGTGCTCATATATGTATATTTCCTTACACAAAACTACTTTTCAGAAAGTTCTTTAGCCACAGAATTAGGCAAATAACCAATACAGCTAACTCTGGAGAGAGTGAAGACAAACTCATGAAGAATGTAAACTTGGATTGGCCATTATGTCCTCTTCTCACACGAGTCTTTATCTTATCAGCGTACGTAGGTTACAGGAAAAATAGATACACCAGAAATATCATATCCTTAAAATTGATATTTTTTCTAATTTATTCTAATGCAGATGATGGAAGTCTTCAATCAAAGCTGGCAAGAGCTCATTAACATAGGCTTTCATACAAGCCAGAAAAAAAAAAAAAAAAAAGGAGAAAAAAAGAAGCAATGGTGTTCTGGATCTAGAAAAGTACTCGCATCAAAATAGATAGGAGTTTGCATGTAGATCAAGTTTAGCATATCGTGCAAAGACTTTGTAGTCAGGTTATGAATTTTACCCGTTATTAGCCTTCAGTTTATAAACATCAGGCAGAGTGGCTTAGGTTTTGTGTATGTGTGTGTTTGGTTTTTTAAGATTACTCTTACAAAGACATACACATAAAAAAGAAATCAGACGATGAAAATGGAGAGTATTCCAGCAAGGGTCTATTGACAACTGATCATTTTTTCTAGGTAAAAACAAGAAATACAAATTTGAACAAGAAATAATCACACGAGTAATGGTTTTAAGGATCGTTTCTTCAAAATCATCGTATTTAAGAACACTTCAGTGATTCAAATGCACATGGGAGATGCCTAGTTTTACCAGTTTTCTAAAATAATTCATTCAGATGGAATACTACTTTTGTTAATATTAAGTCCTACACACTAAAATTTCAGCAGATCAAGCCTTTGACAGATCTTAATGTTGCCAACAGGCATGCAGTCATTCACCACTGCTCTGCACTTTGGCTTTCTGAGGACTGTGCTTTGGAATTCCTGTGCACTGAATAGCTGGCAAAGGGAATTCAATGTATTAGTAATACTATTTTCAGTGCTCCTTCAAAGAAAACCAGTGCATATTGCTCCAGACCTGAGAAAACTTACAATGTTTTTATGTCACCTGAACAGAGAAGAAAAGTTGTCATGCATATTTCACATATTAAAAATAAATAATAATCTTGCTACATACTGCCATCCAAATACCTCCAAGCTATGCTTTCCTTACCAGCAACTGAGAAGGGCGTATATACTTGGAACAGGAAAGATGCAACACACAACGTAAAACAAAAATTGTGAGAATTACACATCAACAGGATGGAGAAGAGGAACTGATACCGTAGCGTGCAATTAAAAGACAAAAAAAAAAATTTCAAAAAAACCTACCAATCCAATTATCCATCAGAGACTCTGCAGTTACTGTGACTTCTACATGACTTGCAGCATTGCTGATCAAGGGCCGTCACAGGACACCTAAGCAATAAAAATTTCGCATTTCAAACTTGGAATACTTATCAGCAATTTGCAGTTTTCAAGAAGCCTAGGTATACCTGTTTCACCTTGGTCATTTCTCCATTTTCAAAAACTGCAACACAGTGAGGATGTTCAGGGTTGGGTTTTTTGATAACTTGTTCTGTACTTGTAAGTAAACTCGCCTTTGATAACCTATCTCCATTTGCAGCAGGGAGCAGAATGACTTTGTTAGAAGATTCCCCCTGCCCTAGACTCATCGCCTGAGTTTACAAACGCAATTTTTCCTCTAACCTTACAGCATAATAATGGAGCCCCATAAAGTGATGAAAAAAAGACTTCATTTCACAAGTCTTATGACAATAGCCTGTGCATTTTCACCACTGAATGGGGGGGGGGGGAACCAAACTAGTCCCCCTAGCGTACCTTTGCAGTAGGAGCCTTAAGAATACGTGGCAAATCACTATCCTGTCTTTTGGTGTGAAACTACCTTTTTTTTCTTCTTTTTTTTTTTTTTTTTTCCTTTAAGCAGAAGACATAGCCACTTACAGAAACCGCAGGGAAACTAGGCAACCTTTCAATCCATTTATCTAATTTCCCACTGTTTCTATTTCTGAACAAGTAAAAAAATAAATGTTGTACAACGAAAATGAATCTGTATCCAGAAGATTTCATTAAATAAAATGTGCTGACCTGTTGACAATTGCCAGGTCTGGTTTTAACACAGCACCTTGTTTAGCCTGGTGCTTTCTGTTCCTTCTGGCACTGAAACTGTATTAAAAAAGCTAACAATGTTTTAAAGACATCTGATTCATTGTCATTTCCATCCTGGCATCCATACCTTCCAGAATACATAAATGACAATCAGTGCTGCGAAAATGTTTCCTATAGTAATTTTAAGAGTGCTATAAAACCCAAGTACAATACATAAGCAAAAAGGTAAGACCTTATAACAACTGTTCAGATGCCTCCTCAGGCTAATTTTCAGTTTAAAAAATGCATGTTGGAAAAAAAAGTAGGCTTTATTTCCTGCCTAGCAGTACCCCTGTTCCAAGTTGAACAAAGCAGAAGACGCTGTACTCAGGTGAAAACACAAATAAAGATCGCTTGTCTGATGCTCTACAAAGAAGAGAAATCACTCACTTTCTAAAAACAAAAGTGGGCACAGCGGACGAGCTAGGAATCTATCCAAAAAGTGTTACATAAGGCATTGCCAAACTTCATGTCACCTCCACAGAGGCCGCAAGTTGCTATTCCCCCCAACCCCCCCCCAACCCCCAGTGAGCAGGGATTAATGATCTAAATGACACAGTTCTCGGATAGGAGATGATAGCAGAAGCCTTCCCAAAGGAGAGCTTCCTGGGGGAGGCTGCAGGGGGACGGAGAACCACCCTCCCCGCCTCAGCGTCCCAGCGAAACTCCGGCTTCGCCCCGCGCCGGCGGGCAGGTCCCGTTCGGGCAGGCTGCCTCCCGAAGCTGGCGCGCCGAAGGGCAAAGCGTTCACACGCCCCACGGCGTGACACCCTTCCACCCCCGCGGCAGCAGCCACCAGCCCGCGGCTCTCCCGCACTCTCCCGCGCAGCCGGCGGTACTTGGCGGGACGGCGGCACCGTTCCCCCTCCGCCCCCACGGCTGGAGCTCCCCCCCCCAGCGGAGCGGGAACACGTCCCGGCCGGAGGAGAGGGGCGCGGGGTGCGGTGGAAACAAGCGCCCGTGCGCATTCACGAGGGGAACGGAGTGCGAGGCCGGCGGGGTAACCTCCCTCGGCTGCGGGGACAGCGGGGTGATGTCCCCCTTTGTGCCAGGGGAGCGACGAGCGTGCCTCCGCCCCAGCAGCTCTTCAACTCCAGATCTGATGGGGATTAAGATCCAGGAGATAAAACCACCACCGCAGCCCTACCGGACTCGGATCCCCCCCCCCTCCCTCGGGCTGCTGGAAGGGAGACACTCACCGATTGTTTCTTGCCCTCCCTCGCCCCTCAAAGCAGCAGCGACCCGACGAAGCGCTTACCTTCCCCGGGTGCCTCCCGGGCCGCCGGGACGGGGGGGCTCAGCGCCCGCCTCTCCGCGCAGGCAAAGCGGTCCTTCCCCCTCCTTCGCTCCAGGCGGGCAGCTCCAGCTCCGTCCCCGCAGCCCGGCGCTCCGGAGGTGTCAGCCGGCGGGTCCCAACCGGGGCGGCACCGGCGGCTCCACTCTCCGCCGGGACGAGGAGCTGCTGACGGTGGGAGGAGGAGGAGGAGGAGGGCGGCGGGGAGGTCCCCCACTCTTGCCGGGATGCGCCGCCGAGGTGGCTGCCTCCTCCTCCGCCCAGCTGTCTCTCCAGGGCCTGCCCGCTCCCTGCTCCGCGCTGTCCGGAGGCGCAGCCCGGCCCCGTCCGTCCGTCCGTCCCGCTCGCCTTCCCCCGCCCCTCTCCCCGGCGGCGAGCCGCGCGGCGCACAGGCCCCGCCGGCGGCCAGAAGGACCCGGGGGCGGCGGGGGATTCCGGCCCGGCCTCCTGTCCTCTCCCCGGGGCCTGGCGCACACTCTCCGCGGGGAGAGGAGGCCCTGCCCCGGCCTGGCGGGCGGCGAGCAGCCCCGGGAAGGTCACCGGCACGGCGGAGCCGAGCACGGAGAGGCTCCCTCCGGCACCGCCGCCGCCGCTGCTACTGCTGCCGGCCCGGCCTCAGCGGCCGCTGGGTGCCGCGCTCCGCCCGGGCTCGCTCCGTGCCGGTGCCCGGCGGCCGCCTGCGAGTCTGAGTGCCAGGCTGCCCCCTTCCCCTTCCTTCCTCCCTTCCTTCCTTCCTTGCCTCCCGCCCCTTCCCCGCTGCCAGCCTTCCCCCCGCCGGGTCCCTCCGGCGCCCGGTGCCAGGCTGCCCCCTGCGGGTCTCGGTGCCGCGGCTTGCCCGCCGCCGGGCCGG
>VUYV01000082.1:1414730-1443116 GCA_008711295.1 Anarhynchus alexandrinus
GCCGCCGCCGCCCGCGCAGCGCGGTGCCCGGGGCCGCTACACCTGGGCCCGGGCGGAGGGGAGGGGAGAGGGGGCCGGGCCGCCGCCGTGACAGCGAGCCCGTCCCGCGGGAGGGGGCTGTGAGGGGAGAGCCGGCTCCCCGCGGGGGAGGGCGCGGGGGGGGGGCCGCCAGCCTCACGCGCGCCCGCCCGCCCGACTAACGGTCGTCCCGCCCGCCGGAGCGCGCTGTGGTAAGTGAGGGGAGAGCGAGGGGCGAGCTCGGCCCGGCCCGGCCCTCGCCTGAGGCGCCGGCGGCGGGGTGCCCGCCGGGGGAGACCAGGGCAGGGCAGGCCGGGGCCGGGCCGGGCGGCGCCCAGCCTTCAGCGCTCGGCGGTGGAGGACCCGACTTTCCACCCCCACACGGCAGACGCGAACGCCGCATCTTTTCGCTGAGACGCGGCGCGGCGTGTCCCGGTGTTGTTTCCCTGCGCGCTGGGGGTGAAGTGATAAACGCACTTTTGTTTTGTTTTGTTTTGTTTTTTTTCCCCCGCTGCCGTGGGCGTAGAACAACCATCAACACTTTTTTTATTATTATTATTTTTATTATTTTTATTCATCGTCTTTCACTTCATTAGCGGTGTAAAATGGATGGTTGCAATACATGAGCGTGCTAGGAGGACCGTCTGATAAACTGTGCGTGTGTATGGGCGGAGAGGGGTCCTGGAATTTCGAGAGGAGAACAGGAGGACAGGAATTAGAGGAGGGGAGCGAATGTGCGTACAATCCGGTTTTAAAAAAGGCATTGGTCCGGTCTTAGAATGGAAAAGGAAGGAAAGTATACACGTGCTTTGAGTAACAATGTAAATAATCAGAAGTAGAAATAATAGGGATACTATTCAGTGCTTACTGTTTTCTTCTTCCGGAATCATAAGGGGATAGCTTAAGAGAAAAATGTTGTTCTGTAAATGATACCACAGATGCTAATTTCTCTTGTTACCTCAATTGCCTAAATGCTCTAACTTATTCAGAAGTTGCTTGATTGTGGGCAGAAATTATGTTTTGTGGTATGCTGTACCAAAATATTGTGGACTCTGGGACAGGTTATTCATGGCGAGATAGTATTTGCCAGATTTGATTAAGGCGTTGGTCCATCAAAATTAGCGTTCTGCCGCCAGCAGCAGCCACTTCCTTGTGCCTTAGTTGAGAGCGGTATCAGATGAACTGAAGTAAATCATGGAGCTGAACATGCCAGTGATATCACATAAGTGTTACTGCAAATTTTGACATATTATGACAAGTACGAAAGCATTTGGAGGGGGGGAAACCCTCTGCATATCTGTAATTTAATTCTGATATGAATGATTTTCTGGAGAGGCTATGGTGGCATACAGATCAGTCTCTTGTGGTAGTTATTTTCATGAGCAAATCAAAGTCAGAACTGAGCTATACTGAAGTGACTTATTCTGTCCATTCTCCTAAGTGAAGTTAACAGATCAGCCTTCATGTAATAATGTTTTCTTGCACCATTGAAGCATTGTAACTGCTTTGGTGATGGTCACAATGAACAAATTGCTGGGGATGTATGGAGGAGGAAACAGGATTGTGTATACGGCTTCATCATTAATAAAATTAGATTGTCTGCTGCCTGTTACTGGAATTCTCAGCAGTTTCACTTTTTTTAGTCTCATGCTATGTCTTAAAAACTAGTAAATTGTGAGAGTCTGAGCCTACAAAATATTGAACAGTTTCTGCAGGTCCTTAATATCCTTATCTGCTATTAGAGCAGGGAACTCTCAGAACCCACAAAAGTTCTTAGGTTTTAAGAGCAGCATGGATTATTAGGATTATCTAATGTACCACCATACATGACAAATGATAGAACTTCATACTGAAACAAAATGTCTTACTTAGAATTGCTCTGCATCTGTCTGTTTGGTGACCTGCTCACAAAATGGACAACAGTTGTCCAAACCCAGAGCAGCTTTTTGTCGGAAGCTCTAGCTGAGAATGATTACCACTATGTTACAAAAACTAACAGGGGTGGGAGGAGTCACTACCTAAGAAGATAGAGTTTTTCAGAAATTGTGTTTGTAAGCGAGTAATCGTTTCATATTCATCATAAAATCGCTCCATCAGTCTTTGTCCTTGAAAATCCTGAAGTGGCAATTGCTTTGGACATAGAATAAACAAGCAATGCAGAAGGATCCTTATACCAAGGACAGGTAGAAGAAATTAGATGCAAATATTTGCACTTCAGATTTCATTCAGCCAGAAGGAAGCTTTCTCCAGAAGCTACACAGGTTCTGGAGTGAGATGTCTCTTTACTTTTTTTTTTTAAATAAAAAAGCAAAACCTATAGAAATGTCAAGTACATAATTTTTTTTTTTTTAAAAAAGATATAAAGCTGAAAATCTCAAAGCTTTAACAGTCCTATTAAAAAAATACGTAAACCAGACCTTTCATTTTTAATAGGAACATGTTTATTTTGATAGTGTTATATGATCAAGTTATACTGATGTGAAATTATCACAAGTGTTTGGCCTCATTTTTTCCGTACTGGAACATGAGATAAAGGTGTAACAGTACACAACTTCAAACAGGTGATGGTACTTCTACTACACCAGAACATCAGTAAGTCAAATAGGATTAGGTCTGTTTATAAGACCCCAAACACTTACAGAGTGTCTGGGTTTTGACGAAAAGAACAAAATTATTTCCACTATAACCATTTTACGTGAAAGGGAGGTGTAAGGCCCACAAGTATTCAAACTTACAAAAGTGCATGAAGTTCATCTCCCATTTAACGCCAGTGAAGTCCTTTTTACATTCTTACAGTTGCCTCATTGTTCTAGCTGAATTCAACCACTATGAGGACTTTTGAGGAAAAAGACAGTGCTTTGTTCAGGAGGTGACTGAAAAGTGCTTTACTATTCTAACAGTGCATTATGTGCCAGCTGCAATAGAAGCTAAAATATTCCTGAAAACAAGGAAGGTGTTCTGTCCCCATTCCTCCACGCACTCCTGTGGTTAATCAGCATTTTAAATAGCTAGCGAGGCTGATGCTGCTGTGTCACACTCAAGATATGGGATATGCATGGACAAAGCTAAGTTCTCCATGACCTGCTTTTGTGTGGAATTGATGAAATAGCTTCTTTTCATAAAAATCAACCTTTCAGGGTGTTCTCATGGGGAACAGAAATTCAAATCTGATTTAGCAGGCTGGCTGCATTGTGTTAACTGATCCACTTCAACTCAGAAGGTTGTGACCCTTTGTTTATAAATTGCTGCTCTTAACTTCTAGGTGCGAAATTGCACAACTGTTAAGAGTATCAGAACATGAAGAGCAAGACCAAAAGTCTGAAGCAAGTCCTAACCCTTGAGATTCTTGTTATCATCTGCCACTGCAATGAATACAGGATTACTGCGGAAGAGGCTGCCTAACATCTTTTGTAAAAGGCTTTCAGACAAGAAATAAGTGAAATTTAATCTACTCTGGAAAAATAAATTCCCAATTCTTGAGTGTAAAGTGGAAGCTCTGTTACATATGCTGTCCACAATGGGCACTAAATTAAAATTTAATGGAGATTTTCCTGTGCATGTAACAGAAAAAAATCAACAAAACCCAAGAAAGTCAGAGCAAGATCCAGATTCCCTGGGGTTATAGGAATTGGAAAAAAATACAGATTGGTAAACTGAATGCCTTTAAATAATTAGAAAACATCATGAAAACCTAAAATTTTCAGAATGCAAAGGAAATTAAGTTATTAAAAAAAATTTCTCTTTTATGTCAAAATAAATTTCAGACAACTGATTGTTCTGTGTTATTTTGATTTTCATATGGGTTTCTCACAGAATTCAGTTGTACTTCTAGACGCATAAAGGTAAACATCCATACTAGAGTCTTCGATAGTATTATGCCCTATATCAAAGAAAACTTGAAGGAAAGGGTTTTTTTCCTATTTACTTCACACTTCTGACAGAACTTTCTGTGGATTTTTTTTTTTTTTTTTGCTGCTAATTACTACTTTGCCTTTGTTGTGGCTCAGTCATTTAGAGAACAGTTGGGATTTGTTTGTTTGTTTGTTTGTTTGGTCTTTTTTAAGGAATAGTGCTTTTAAGAACATAAAAACTAGTGAAGATGTGCAGAATAAATATGGTGCAACTTTAATTTTATGAAGTTAATGTGATTTCAGGTTGATAGTACTTCTTTAAGTTTGGACCTACCATGGTCAAGTCAATCCTGTAGTTCTACTTACAGAAATAGTTGATTACTATTTTGCTAATATGATGTATATAACTCAGAAAATACTTTATTTCGTACTCCATAAAGTCAATGCCAATGTTTCCAGAGCTCTTAGTAATTCACAACTGCATCCTAAAAAAAAAAAAAAAGTTACAAGTTCTGTCTTTGAACTTTCTAATTTTATTTTTTACAAAGGAATATTCACACCTATCCTGTTTGTAGTGAAATTCTGGATATGTACAGTAGCATAACTATTCTGTATTAATATGTATCATTCCCTTTACAGAATCTTCTGGGAAAGGAAAGCAGCATTGGACAAACGTTAAAATAATTTTTAACTTCACTGTCTATGAAGGTGAAACTGACCCAGGTAGTCTTAAGCCTAAATCAAGGTATTTTGAAGTCAGGGGAGCAACTGCACTGATTTCAGTGGTTTTCAATCTAGACTATTCTTTATGCCCCAATTGGTGTTTTGGGAAAATATATACACACATATATACATATATACAGACTTTTATGAAGTTCTTTTTTAGTAATTGTTTCTATTTGACTGCTTCACCTTGCTCCCAAGCAAACATTGGATACAGTGTTTATCTATTGTTACTCTGTTTTGTTACACTTCTCCATTTACTGCCCTGCAGTGTGAATGCTAAATAAGACTATGAAAAGTCTTAAATGAATTGTAGACCTGTATAATTAATATCTGCTATCCTTTCTAGAAGTATTAAAGCACCAGATGTCTCACTCCTCTGCTCTTATCCTCACACATTTAGATTTTAATTCATCTAAGGACACCTTTCACTACTCTGGTGAAAAAGGGGATTCTCTACCTGATCAAAACAAGACCTTTTGTTTCCATTAGAAGCACTTGTCTTATACATGGAAGTTCTAATTGTTTTCAGAATAGCTTCATTACCTTCTGAAAGTGTTACCAACACAGGCCTCCCCAGAGCCAGGATGCTAATTAGAAGGAAAACTGGCCTTACAGGGGTTGAAGAATTGTGTCTTCTGTAAGAGACCGGGAAGGCTCATTCAATCATTGACAGAGTGTTTCTGCCAAGAAGTGGAATAACTGCCAGTTATATGAACCCAGAGAATACTTGTGACAAATGAGTTATTCCCACAGTCAAATAGCCTCTTCAGACAACCAACAACAGCAAGCCTAATAATGATTAAGTAAACAATGTTAAGATGTCCATCAAGTTCCATGTAGTCCAAGTGATGTCCTTCATGGTAAGCATCATCTGTCATCCCTGATGTCCCTAACTCAGTGGGTTAGGCATGTTTGTAGGGTGCCATATGAATGCTTGGATTGCTTCCTTAGGCAGCCAGAGTGTCAGTAGTAACACTTCTGGCCTTTGTCATATTTATTCTGATTTTATATTAAACCTCTTGTAAGCCTGATGAAAAAAATCTATACAGAACTAAAGAGTAAGTGTAAATATAAAATGTAAACTAAATTAAAACAGGTGAATGATAAAAACATAGATCCTATTACAAATTAATGCATGATATGAAGAGTTGTTAAAATAATTTGTATCAATGGTCAGGCCTTCAGAATCTGTATTAAAAAATACCTGAATTAAAAATAGGCACTGTGGGGAAGGAAATTACCCCAAACTTACTTATAAGAATCACTGCCTAATAAGTCAAATAGGAATATTTTTGACCAAAAATAAATGACCCTGATAGATCCTAGAAGTTCCATGTTTTTTCCCAATTAGGGCTCTTCTTTTAAATATTTTCTAGAGGATTTCTCTAGAAATGAGAAATCCACTATAGCTGCTACTGTCCAATGAAGGGAGGGTAAAATAAAACCCAGATGCTGTCTAATGACTCAGGCTTATTTGCTTTTTGGTCATTGCAACAGTAAGAATCTTTTCTGGCAGTTTAACAACGTTGACAGAAGAAAGTCCACTTTCATGTCCTTGTCAGACAAAACTACAATGGAAATAAAAGTACATGCTTCTGAATATAAACAGGGAGCATAGTCCGAACAGCCAAGCATACAAACATGAGCTCATTTAGTGGCCACAAGTGGTTGTGTATCTCAGAAATGTACTGTGAATAAACTAAAATGTTCCTTTGGCAGGGCTGAGATGCGGCTGGGAGCTGCATTCAGCTCTCTGACCAAGACTGTCAATGCTAAAGAAAGTTTCTATGTTCTTGCTGGCATTTGAGAAGTTGTGAGCTATGATCTGGACTTGCTATGCTGGCAAAAGAATAGGAAAGGTCACCCTATCTCAGCAGTGAAACTGTCAGTAACAAAAGGATAATCCTCCTCAGCCCCAACAGTAGTTACAGGGAAGTTGATGCTAAGGTCAAGCAACAAGGCAAGACCAATACTAGTGCCAATGAACCTGTCAACATTAAACACCTCTTTTTCAGAGAAGTACTTTAACACTTCAATATTCTGTGATTCAGACTGTATCTTGACACAGTAGGGGTTTTTTTCCATTGATTCTTAGGTGAAACTAAAGCTGTCAGACATACTAGAGGCCAAGCAGACAAGGCCAGACCCAGAAAAAGGACAGTCCTTCAAAGTCTGAAGGTGACATTGCAGGAACCCAGCAACAGATACAAAAAAGCCCAACCAATTCAATAGATATTTTACACTCTGTGTGTGAACTTGCATTTCTGAGCTTGGCAGCCACACAGGTGCTGGCATTGCTACTTACTCTAAAATTGCAGTCTGTATCAGATTGTGTACTGAGGAAAGGAATAAGCTTTTACTACCATGGATGGAATCAGAATTCACAGTTCTGCAGCACCTGAAAGAAATGACCAGACCAAGCGAAGTTTCCAATGAAATCAGCATGTCTTTAAGTCAGTTAAAAGAAGAATTTCATCTACAGAGAGGGAAAAGGATTTTAAACATCACTTCTCCAACCAACACACAAGATCTCAGTGCTGGAATTGGAAATTATACTGTCATTGTGACCTTTGCCCATGTTGACAATATTTCCAAGTGTGTTTCTTTATTGTTTCTGTGTCAGCTTGATATTACAGCAATTCCAATGAGAGGGAATACCTTGAGGGATTTTTCCAGTACCAGACTTGATGCCAATGGCTTTTTGAAATTTTTTCCCACCTTCTTTGACTCAGCATAACCAAATGCAAAATTTATGCAGCCAAGACAAGCAATCATCAGCAGGAGGTACTGCGTTTCCTTACCTTCTCCCAAATCAAGGTGAAAAAGGTACCACTCCTTGAGAATGGGCTTTATGCCAAATGCAGTGGTAGCTTTGCTATGGCAATGACTACTAGGTTGTAATATAGGAGTCTTACTCTGTTTTTATCAATAAGCTCGTTGAAAGGAAGGACTAGTTGCAAGTCCTCTTTCTGCAGGATAATCTGTGACAAGTTGGAGAGGTGGTGGGCCGCATATTACTGGGTGGTCAGCAACTGGAGCCTCAAAACTAGCGATGGATTAATAAATCCTCTCAGAATTCTGCTAGGGAACAATGCCACCAGTGTGTGAGCATAAAAAAAAAAATGGATTTTACTTATGTAAGCCTTTAAAAATCTGTGTGTGCTTAGTAGAGAGTTGATAAAAGGTAAAAGCTGCATCCTTAAAGAATCTGTACTCATAGAGTGAGCTTAGACCTCTTCTTCTTCCTTGACTAGTCTAACACAGCAGCTAAGAAAGCGCACTGTCCTTTGAATCGTTACGAGGCTTTGCATCTGCTGAGCCCTAACAGCAAATGATTATTTTTTTTAAATTATTTTCTTCTTCTTCTTCTTTTCTATCCACCACTGCAAGAGCAAAACTGTGTTTTTCTAAATTGGTTACCTGTTCCATCCCCTACCTGCCCAGGCAGGGATGGATACTGCAGTTGACAATCATGAGTTTGTTTCTTTTATAGGAGACAGAAAGAGAGCAAAAGAGATTTGATGGGGAGTTGGGATACAAGATGAAAACCAGGACTGTCTGGATGAAGAAATCAGATGTTGCTAAGAGAGATGAGGATACTGAAGAGTGCCATGAAGTCTGCACCTGACATTTTTGCACATCAAATAAAGTAAGGGTCTGGCAGAAATCACTCTGCGATCATGTAATTAAGAACTGTATCACAATCTGAAAAAAAAAAAAAAGGGGTATCCAATTCTGTGTGCATATGAGAATCTAGTTGCCATTTCCTAACTTTGTGTACTTGAGTTTGCAACCACAGCGATGTTCTATTAATGTAGTTTTTGTGCGTGAGGCTGGATATTGCAGAAAAGGAATGGAGAACATGGAGTCTTAATGAAGGTTTTTATTGCTTCAAGCTTGTACTGACCGCATTGCTCACAAATGCCTATAAGAACAAGAAGCTTTTTTTCCTAATTTCTTTCTAGTGATGACATTTATAGGAAAAAACCTAATAGGCACGAATAAAAGTCAAATGCCTAGATGTCTTTTGTGCCATCGAAGGTCTCAGAATGTTATGATACCCCAAACCATTTGTATTTGTTGTTGGCTACAGTTAGCATACAATTCTGCCATCAGATTTGGGATTTGCTCCCTGAAATTATACTCACAACAGGTATTCTCCCTTCTGAGCATTTTTGAAGAAACTGGGGCACTAATGAATTACATTTTTTGAAGAATATTTTGACAGCATCAGTGTAACAGGGCATGAACAAGAAGACAATCCTATCCACCAGCATACACATGGTAAAGGCTTAGATGCAAGCGATACCTGCATGACAAATTGGGTGCTATAAGATACAGCTGTCATTGCTTGATTTCCATCCACCTGCCCAATTACCTCAGTAGATCAATTGTTTTATAAACCAGTAATCAAGTGCACACAATGATTCTTTTGATAATCTCTCTCACTACTGTTGAGCAGATTTAGACTCAGAACAAAGACAGTTGTGGCCTACCCTTCCTGCAGTAACTTGTAGCAGAATGTTCATACTTCAGGTGACAAAATGTCAAATCCAGCAGAGGTGCAAGCAGAGAATACTGTCTTCAGACATTAGAATTCTGATTTGAAAGAGGAATTACACCAGCTGAATTAATATTATGCTACAGTCAATTTTCTAGACCTATGTTTCTTCTGCTAGGAAGGGAGGTAACCTTTGGAAAACACTAATTTTGTTTCCTCTGCTGCACAGAATAACCTCAGACTAAGGACGTGATTCAAGCCAGTTGTCACAAAATGTTTGAGTTGGCCAGAGAGCTTGAAACTTCAGAAAGATGCCTCAGATAGACAGTGCAATGGAGTTTCAGCATAGGGTACATCTCTAATATAATTGATGCTTAACATGCTACTTCAGAGGCATCCTTTGAAGAAAATTTCAGTAGACCCAGTCTCCAGCCTGTCCATAGGGTGATTGTGCAGTTCCACACCAAGTCTAGTGAGACACTCTACCCTAGAATCTTATCGTATATCAGACTGATTGACATCCCTTCAATGACAGGATTACACAACAAGGTCAGTAGCCCCACAACTCTGTACTTGCCAATTAATTTTGATGCAAACATACAGATACCCTTTTTTTTTCTTTTAATATCTTCTTCTTCCCTTACTTTTGTAAACAAAAATTTAAAACTCAGAAGACAACATTTGCAGACCCTGGGGTATCTGCCGTTCTCTGGAGACTGAAGATGGTTATCTCAAAAGGATGTGTCAACTTCTTCTTAGCAGGCTGCTAACTCCAGAAGTCTGAACGCAATATGCATGCTTCCATTAGGTGTGTGTCATTTCACCAGGGACAGAAAGATACGGACTTATTTTCTAAAATTGGATGAAGTGGGAAGAGTAAATGCAGGAGGACAAGTAGTTAATAGAAATTACTAAGAAAAGCAACGCTAAAAATATCTTGTCCCCACCAGTTTGAATTCACACCTACTGCTCTCTGAGCAGGAAAGAGAAAAGAGAAATTTCCATCTTCAGCTTTCAAAACTTCATCTTAACTGGGGTACTGAGCACCAAATCTTCAGCTGGCAGATGTTGAAATCTTACCATATTTCTGAAGGATCCATTATTCAGCACCAGACTGCCAACTTGAGTGTGAAAGTCCCAAATGACTCTCAGCAGTTCTTGAGGGCAAACAATCACAGCAATTGTCTGAGGACCTTGCACAATGTTGTTAGCCTGACAAGGCTAAACTGGGTAGTAGAGCAAACCATTCTGTAGATGGGTAGAATGTACACTTCATTCTTTAGCCTCTTCCTGTAGCTCCTATGGCTGTTACCAGCTCTGCCTCCAGTACTTCTGCTCACACCTATTGCTTTCCTGAGACCTAAACATTAGTTCCTGATGAACATCAGCAGTACATTGACTATTTAAATTTGAAGCACGATAGTGACAAAGCAAACCAGACACCATAAATGACACTACAGAGTGGACTTGGAGGAGGCGGTGAGTAAAGAGGAAGGAACCAAAGAGTTGCATCATGTACTTAGAAGGTTTAGGTGAAATGAACACATCAGTACACCAGGCTGGAATGCAACTGGTGGAAATGTGGGCACAAATGTCTTTTTGAATGGTTAAGGTTGTTAATGAGAAAAATTACATAGCTTCTAATTGGCATGCATGTTAAAAAAACATGCCCCAAACAAATGAAAATTAGATAGGATTCTGAACATGCTGTGTAACATAAGTCTAAATGAACAGGACTTAGAGGGAGAGGAAACTGCAAGTGAATTTTAGCAGTCACTGCAAATTATCTCAAATAGGTTCGTTATATTTACATGTTTTTGTGATGTCAAGCCGCAGAAGCTCAGGAATTTTCCAGAGCTTTTGCAAGTGCTATGACTCAGTGGGGTTCTGAGATTCTTTGCGTCAGGATTAAAGATCCCATCTCTAGCCTCAGTGAGTCACCAAATTCTATGGGTACTGAGACCATAACTCGGAAAAAGCTATACACACATACTAAACACTGCATGCTGCCAGTTTTCCCAGAGAAATCAAGAAGGGTTTTATAGGAATATGTAAACCTTTGCAGCAGACCAGCCCCAAGTGAGGACCAGGTAAGTTGTGGTCCTGCAGGCTGCTTTGTCTGTGCCAGGGCCATGGAAAAACAGATTAGCTGCTGTGACCGCAGCTGTCACCGTCCAGAGAACAGGCAGGATGTCTGGTGTGATGTCTACTGCTGGATTTGGGAGGCCTCTCCAGCAGGGCCGTGTCCAGCAACATGCTACCCACCCTCTCAGAGTTGGCTGGAGGTGGAGACTTTTCGTGTGGTCTACCATCTGTCTCCCTCCAATGCTTTTCCCATACCAACAGAAGCCCCATCTTTACTCTCTCTGCTTTGAGGCAGAAACATTGCCTCAAAGTGTTGAGCTGGCCTTGCTTTGCAGGACTGGCGCTTGCATATATACCAGAAATCCCCTCTGATTTACTTATAAAAATTGAGCTGTCCTGTTCAGCTGTTTGGTAGGTTTTGTCAAACAAACAAACAAACAAACAGAAAAGACAGCTTCTTAAGAGATTTGGAATGGTGGAAGGTGATCCAATCTGGGACAATACGGGAACAGAAGACAGGTGGAAATCAAATGTGCATGAACCATTTATCATTATTAGAGATTATTAGGTAGGATCGCTACATATATTTGTACACTTAAATGCTTTTTTATTAATTCTAGGAAAAACTTACTACATTTTTCTCTATCAAGAAATACTACCTAAAGGTATTACTCTTAGTAGTTCTGGACAAGAGATAAGTAATTTCATACAGTGCTATTCACATTCCATACAACTAAATTTGCCACCTTTCTAAAAGCAACAGTCAAAACAACCTACTTTCACCCCCCCAAGTAGACAGATTCATAAATTCTTTAAAATCTTATCCCACATACACACAATATCAAGGTCTCACTGTGTTCTGAACTGTGAAACTTGGTGAATGAGTGATGCAGAATCCCCTCCTAGAATTTCAGGGTTTCCACTAAAAATGCATTTGAGGTATGTCTTATCAGGTACTGAATCTCTCCACTGATTTTGGCAGGAATCTGCTCTGTTCCCCTACGCTTACCAGCTTTTTTTTTTTTGAAAAAAAAAGAACTAAACAGTCTGAATTGATTATCACATAAGTAATTGTTTCAGAGAGAACCAAAAGATGCAGTAGTAAAGAACTAGTTAGGTGGAATCTACTACCAGTGTTATGAAAACATTGCTTTGGGAAACGAGTTCTTAAGTAGTAATTTGTATGTGATACACAGCTAGATTTCAGTTTGACACATGTTCTCTTCAGAGGGGCAAAAAGAAATCAACCTGACTTCTGTACTTCTGTAGTTATAAAAACTTCCTTTCTAAATTTGTGGCCTATTCAATTCGTATGTTTCCAGATTCCTTTGATTTGTTAAAGCAGTAATTCATGGGTGCAAGTGGAAACATCTGGGCAGTGGGAGGGAGTAAAAAGTAGCCAGAATAAAGAACAATTGTGTGGAGCACAGACAAGGCACTGAAGAACTTTGCTGCTTATTTCTTGATTCTTTTTTTTTCCCCCCTTTATGGCTTGCTTTGGTGGGAGTTGCAGTCTAAAAGCTTTAACTCACTGTTAATGCTGGTTCTCATCTGGGAATATATACATTTAAATGTTCATACTGTTGTAGGCACTGAAAATTAGCAACCTTTTTTTACACTGCTATTCTATAAAAAGCATAGGGAATGCCCATAAGAGGATCTTTTCCTTTAGCAAAAAGATACAACCTGATTAGAACATTATGTAATCTTAATACACATTTGGTATCTTTGATATCTAACTAACTCAAAACTCAACTCCTAAGATGCTGTTGGTAATGGCACGCTGGAAAACATAAAATTGCCAGTCTGAGGACTTTTTCTTGGGTCATCCAGAACTGATGGGTATTGCTAAATGAGAGGGGGAATGTGGGAGGGAAAGAAGGATGGCTGCCAACAGTACAAGAGTCACTGTTGCGCCTTCCCCTACAGCTATGACAAGAAGCCAATGCTCCAGCCACAAGCAAGGACAGGTTGGTGGTAGAATAGGAGCACTAACAAATACCTGGCCTCCAGAGGAGGATGGGAGTGTCTGAGCAAGAAGATCCCCAAAAGCAAGTAAATAAAGATAAGCATTAAAAACATGTGAGGGAAAAAAAAGAGGGGTTGTCAGGGGTGAGAGGTATGGCAGGGAAAAGAGACTGCAGCATGGTGAAAGAAAAGGTGGAGGTGGACAATAGAGCCAGAGACCTATGCAAAAATAAACACAAAGGATGAAGGAAAAAGAGACTTTGTTGTTTCAGAGAAGTGAAGGAAGTCATTAAAATGAAGTTGGGGAGATCACAGAGGCAAAGCAGAGAAAACTAGAAACATTTTCCGAATTGCATCCCACAGATTTCCCAGTGTGTTGAATGGCCAGCTCAACAAATCTCATCCAATTTGTGGAACATTCAAAATACCTTTAGTTAATTTTGTAACCTTCTCCCTGGAAATGCAATACACTTTCTATACCACTAAAGTAACGTCCCACAAGTGGAAGTAGTGATTAATTTGACAATTAGCTATTGAGCCCAACTGTCCCATCAGTAACCAACTTGAATAGAGAGACCAGTGAATGTGATGACAAGCAGTGGAACATTAATGAGTAAAATAATGATAATTCTACAGATGCTAAATAGAAATGACAAAACAGCTATGTTGGCTCTTGCCCACTCTGAGCTTGTGCACTAAAGAGGTGTAGTCAGTCAGTCTGCAAATGTTACATATCAAAGCAAAAGTTAAGATAAAAGGACTGAGTCTATCCCTGATCTGATCTCTTATAGAAAGGAGAGGGCATTTTATGCGTATCAACTCTGAGTACAAACGAACTTAGAATTTAAGCAAGAACTGATATATTTGATTTATAAATGCAGTGTAGAGAACAATCCCTAATTTTTTGAGTTCTTTGTGTCTTTCAAGGACTCCTGCCCCCTTTTACTATCCAATATAGGTCATGCTGGAAGTAAATTCCCGTATTAAATGTCAACATCTCCAATAAACACATTAGCATCTTCTCCAAGCAGATTGTTCCATGAGATTTTAAAATGCTTGGTACATTTTATATGCAGCCAAGATCTTTAGAGATGTCAGTTTATCTTGGTTTCCTGTTAATTTGTCAAGGACTGAAGCACTAGGCTTCATCACATACCAAGACTGTTTCATAGAGGATGAACTTCTGATGAACGTTGACCACTGAGGCTAATAATTCCTAGTTATGGCAAATGTTTCTCCCACATGGGCACTCCAAATTCTTCACACAACAGACACTGAGAATTTTCACAGCTACTTTTGCCTCTCCCTGTAAACTGATGAAGCCCCTGCCAAAATACAAATGGAAATGCTGCCTTCATCATAGCACCAAGGTCTCATCCTTTCTGCTTCCAGCTTTATTAACAGCAAGATTGTTCAAAAATAAAAACCCAACCACACCAACAACCAAAGGATCAAAGCAAAGTAACTCAGGGCAAGAACTTAGGCTCAGCTGTTGCTGGCTTTCCTTCTCTCAGAACTTTATCCCAAATATTCAAAGTCAGAGTCCACATCTGCCTCCAGCAGGCAGCAGGAGATTCTGGCAGGTTCCAGTCTCTGCTATGAGTCTGGGACACCCAGAGGTTCCTGCTCATTTATCAAGTCCAATTTAAAGTTCAGCTAAAGATTTTTGTGTTATGGGGGTTTCACAGCCCCTTTCTGCAGAATGCAATGCAGATGAAACATCTGAATTAGCAAAAGGATATTGCAGACTTTGCAATGCAAAATTAGACCAGATAAAATTGCAGAGGGAGCATTTTTAAGAGAAAGAGAAACAAATGTCACATCGGGGTTAGAGTCCTCAGAGAGAGACAGTTAGAAGTGGAACTCTGTGGCTTCAATGGTCTTTGGAAAATGGCAACTTATTCCTTGGAGAATGCAGCAATGAACAAGCTATCAGGGAGGGGTGATGCCAGATGCTGCAACATCTGCATTGAGGTAGGAGCAGAGCAGATGATGTAAAGGGAACGTGTTCCAGTATAATAGGCAGCCAGAGGAATATTACTTCAAGAAATAAAAGCATAAGAATAGAAAAATACAGTGGTCTGGCATACTGCAAACTGGAGTTTAAAGTAGAGCTCTATTGTCTCCCAAAGACAGAGACAATTTACTCTTAATGAGAATTTTATTATTGTTGCCCACCTCCGTGACATGGGAGGATCATGGCTCTGGGATCTCACAGAGACAACGTTACAGCCAGACAACCATTGCCCCAGAGAGTGACAGAGGAGAAAGGTTTGTCATGCTGGTGACAGGGTTTCCATGGAGGATGCAAAGGGAAAAGAAAAAAAAAAGGCTTTGAAGATGCTGTACACAATCATTTAAGTTTCAAGTTGGGACTGATGTAAATCTCACATTGAGAACAAAGGATGACAGGGGTGCTGTGGGACTAGCAGCCAGCAGTGGACCACCCCATGAGGACAGGTTTTCACTTACACATTAACTTCACAATATGCAGTTTTCAGTCCTGTTGATGTTGATGCATCCTTATGTCTCTAGCAGCTGCATTTGCACAGTATGTGTTACGGTAGAGGAATAACGAGTCAGAGAATGCTTTCTCGTGAGACTAAGCTAAGCAAGATGCCTGTCTGGTGGTAGCCAGCTTCTTTACTAATAAAAAATTCAAACCATTACATAGGACTGGCTCCAACACTCAGTCAACCTCTGCCTTGCAGAAGAGCTGACAGTTAGACCAATTTTAAAGCATACAAATCTCCTAGTCTGGACTGCATCTTTCCCAAGAGAAGCAGAACTGAGCTTAAAAAACAAAACAATACACCCTGAAACCCCTAGTTTTAAGAGGAGTTTGTCACTAGAAAAGTAGCCAATAAAGGAGTGTTTTAAACCACTTTTCCCTGGCATCCTTTTCACCTATGAGTCTTGAACTGAAAATCAGCTCACAGGACCACTGTAATCACAGAAGCAACAGTATCAAGCCCTGACCCCTCTTTCTGGCGAACACAACTGCAGGGAGAGCTGAGAATACGCTTTGCTGGGGTAGAAGCAGCAGTACAGAAAGCATTCATTTCCTTAGTAACTAGGACAACCTCTTCTTTAATTAGCACATCAGGGTCTGAACTTTGCTAATAAAACCTGCCTACACTGCATGCTAACCATGGCTTAGGTAATCTTGCACTTGCCAACATATGGCAGCCTACCACGCTTCTGCATCCTGACATTCTCCACACGAGCACTCTGTTCTCAGGTCCCACATCTGCAGGCGTGCTATGAGTGGTGGTAATGAATGACACATCCTTGCGGGTTTCCCACCCTGGGCTCATGATCCCACATCCCATGTCACATTTCTCCATGCTGGCAGGCACAGGGCGCTGTGGAACGGCTTCTGTGTGCTCTCTTGGGATTTGGGAGATTACTATCTATGCCAAAGGAATTCGTTTCCTGGCATTAGCTCAGCAGATACGGTAGAGGAATGAGAGCTGCCTCACTGCCCAAACAGCCCCCCTTTGCCTGTCCTCCCTGGTTACTACTCTGTGCCACCCTCTTCTGGAGCTTCTTCCCCAGCAGTGTCACTGATTAATAGACTTCCATAGACTATCACCAAGATGCAGTGGCACCAGCAATAACAAAATATACTCTTTTAGAAAGTATGTCATATGGGTTTGTAGTGCGGTTGTGCTCTGTTTCTCCTCCAATATTGCAGGGAAAAAAATAATTAAATAAAAACCTGGCCAAGGAAAACTAAATACCTGGATAAAAACAAGTTTTGAGTAAAAATAAAAATGAGGGTTTCCAAAAGCATTGTTGTAGCTCTAACTACAGCTCATATAGAGCCATTGAAATGTCTATCACTGTAGCAATAGTAGCGCTAAGTTTAGAGCAGACAGTAAAATTTTCCTGAGATACCACATGCTCAGATATTTATTCTGGGCTGAGTTCTGTACTGCCACGGGTATTAGAGAGGTAGACTCCAAAGCTAGCATGGGTATACCTGTATGAAGTCCTACCACTCCAGTGGAACAAATCAACAGGTCTCACTAAGTGGGAGAAATAGTACATTCAAAAGAGGAGAAAAATAATTTTTTATTTTGTAAAACTCATTATTTAATAATAATAGGAATTAAGGCAGCAAACTGTTGGGGGTTTTTTTGGTTTAGTTTTTTTTTTGTTGTTGTTTCTCCTGTTTTAATGAATTAACCCTGGGGTTAAGGGAAAGAACACAAGACCACATGCTGTGTTTAGAGATCCTGCTCAGCAGAACAATGGATGAGGCTGTGACTACTTGTGGGATCACATTCAGTATGCTTTTACCTACAGTTTACATAAAAGCATATGTCAGGAAGTTTCTTCATTACAAGATTTACATGTTAGAAATGTCGAAGGACAGTGTTTCACAGTGAAGCAGAGATGATTCCTGTAGGTAGCAGAGATGATTCCTGTAAGTATTTGTTTTGGGGTATTTTTTTGTTGGTTTTTTGTTTGTTTGTTTTTTAATGTTGAACAGCATGAACTGAAAGAGAAATCTGCTGCCATCCTACAAGAAGAGAGATATCTATTCAAGATACCAGGTACTTCTTGTAAATGTACTCTCTGAAAACCAAGAAATTGCACCTCAGGATCACTAAATTCTCTGAGTGCACACACAGTTCCATGCGCACGTACAATATCGAGCCTACGTTCTCAAATGTGGATAATACTTGGAATACTAGCAACAAAGTGCTTTTCTTCTGTGCTTGAAAATGTCAGACTTTTAACAGATCATTGCCCCAACAGAATCAGAGATTCAGAGAAGTGAAGTGCCATGATCAAAGACGCACACCACACTTCTGAAGAGGAATTCAGGAAATGCAACTTCAGCTGGTATAAAGAACTGTCACCTCTTTGCTCTACTTATGTGCATCCCTAAATTAGCCATTAGATAATTCTGCCACTTCACTGAACATTTGCACATTTTGCGATGAAGGTATTTATTCTTCCTTGTCCAGGAGGAAAGGCTTTAGTGGTAGTTATGGAAATAAAAGAGAGAATAAAGCTCCCATGCAAATCTTATGTTTTGTGTATTTTCTTATTTGACTATAAAAGTGATATTCCCAAAGGTGTGGAGTCAGGGATATTTTAAAACTGCTGATGAGCATCATCTCATTGCTAGCTTAATTAAATACTGGTGATTTAGCCATTATAAAAGACAGTTTTTTCCATTACAAAATCCTTTCTTAGTGTATGGAGGCATAAAAAGAAAGTGTAATATCAACTGCATAAACTATTTCTATAAAATAGAAATAGTGAAGTTTACTTCCTCTTTTAAAACGTTTTGAGATCTACTGATGAAAAGCGCAGTAGAGACAGGTAATTTCATTATTACTCTAAAAACCTGTTGCTCCTCTCTGCACTGGAAGATACTCCTCTCAACCAATTAAGATATGGGATTAAAAGGATACTATCAATTTAGAATATTTTTTCCTTTAGCTGGAGTAGTAATAACACCTTGGGAACCACACAATAAAATTGCTTTCCAAATGAAATCTGACATTCTTGAGCGCTACTATTTGTTTTCATGCACTGATCCCTCTACCTGTGGAGAGATCTTGCTGACAGTTCCTGCTGCGCTCCTGCCCCAGGATACTGATGATGATACTACATTAAACATCTCCTTGGAAGCCAGCAAGCCTCTGTTGCTTCTGTAAGCACCTCTGGCAAGCAGAGCTGCCTCTTCTGTTCCTGTGTAATGGAAGCACAGGGGTATATCTCTTGCTTATTGCACCTTATGTTTCGTAACTGAGGACTTAGCCATCAACAGAACATGCTTCCCCAGGTTCAGTTTAAGCCTGTTTCTTTCACACCCTGAATGCAACAGTCACCTCCAGTTGAGCCTCCGTGGAAAGTCTTCTGTGAGCCCACACACTCCAGGGCACTGTCAGGATTAGCACACACAGAAGTTGGGGTACTTGGTACATAACTGGAGTCCTGGCTGCTCTGGCATAGACCTTTGGAGATCTCTTGTAACCTTTTACGGGATTTTAGAGCTGTGTTGCTGAATAAGACATGGGAATCTGGGGTCTTGTCCATTAAAATCTGAAATTTCTGCAGTATTTGGCCTTCCAGAGATATTTGCCTCTGGAATAGGAGGGCTTTCCCATATGGTGATGACCAGTAGGAGAGAGAGTAGAAGAAAGGCAGCAGATACCTGCTGGGAAGTTTTTCTTCCCACTATTTCTGTTGTGGAGAGATAGCCAGAAGAGAGTTTTCAGAGCTCTTCTTATTCTCCAAATCTCTTTTGTCCTTTCAGAAAAATCTTAAAGGTGTCAGCACCCCAGGCCTGAGGAATTTTGGGTCACTAATACCAAGGTTAGGATGCTCAAGAAGATTCAGGAGAGAATTTCACCATGTTCATTTGCCAGATGTTACATCTTTGAGGGGGAAAAAAGACAAAAACAAATAAGTGTTTTGGATTAAAAATACTTTTGAAACTGTAAACTTAGGCATGAGAGCGCCTGTCAGCAATTTGCTTTTACACATAAATAGTGAATGGGCAAAACCAGGTAACTCACTAAAAGTTTCATGGACTCTAGGCAGATTATTTTTTTGTTAAAGTTCTCGCTCACTGGCAGTTTACTCAGGTTTTCCTTTAGCTCAAATACTTGGAGTCTGACTTGCTGGAAAAAAGAGCGCTGTGTGTTCAGTTCTGATTTGCCATTTCACGGAATCACAGAATTTCAGAGTTGGAAGGGACCTCTAGAGATCATCTAGTCCAACTCCCCTGCCAAAGCAGGATTGCCTAGAGCACATTACTCAGGACTGCATCCAGGCGGGTCTTGAAAATCTCCAGAGAAGGGGACTCCACAACCTCCCTGGGCAGCCTGTGCCAGTGCTCTGTCACCCGAACTGTAAAGAAGTTTTTCCGTGTATTTGAACGGAACTTCCTATGTTCCAACTTGTGCCCATTGCCCCTCGTCCTGTCATTGGGAACCACTGAAAAGAGTCTGGCTCCATCCTCCTTCAACCCACCCTTTAGATACTTGTACGCAGTAATAAGGTCTCCCCTCAGCCTTCTCTTCTCCAGGCTAAAGAGTCCCAGCTCTCTCAGCCTTTCCTCATAAGGGAGATGCTCCAATCCCTCAGTCATCTTAGTTGCCCTACGCTGGACTCTCTCCAGCAGTTCCCTGTCCCTCTTGAACTGGGGAGCCCAAAACTGGACAAAGTATTCCAGAGTTGTGGCCTCACCAGTGCAGAGCAGAGGGGGAGAATGACCTCCCTAGTAGAGGGGGAGAATGACAGTGACAATGTATAGCATGTGAAAAAATGGTGAGCAATGTTAAATAAAACACATTGGTGCTATAATTTGTTGACATGTTTAAAACCCATCACTGAAATTGATTCCTTTGAGTGATGGACTAACTGTACAATGGCCACAACTCTTGCCAGAAGCCTCCTGCTTGCCAAAGTGGAAGCTGAACTCCCCAAAATCTTGTTTTACATTCACCCACAGCACAGTGTGAGCAGGAGCCCCTCTGTTTCACACCGTCAAGGCACACACATTTGGCCAGTCAAGGGGACTGTCAGGTTCAGCATTCTTAATCGCTGTATAATTGGATTCTTTGTTGGGGCACTTTGTGTACATTTATCAGCAAAGTCCAGATCAAGAGAGGTGAAGCAAAGCCTCCCCAAACTTGCCGCTGCCCTTTCCACAATTGAGATCACTCCTTTAAACTTTAGAAGACCGACATTTTTCTTTATGGCATCTGTGGACTAGGGTAACATTTACTTCAGATGAAATGTATTTCCATAAGACTGACAGAGGGCCCCTATAGTCTTGCTTGCCTGTGGGAGCAGGGCAAGAGGAAATGCCAAGGGCAAGTCTCTCTCAGACCTGCAGTCTTGTTTCTTTTTGATCCAGTGTGTGTTTCTGTTTTATTCTTCCCTTAAGCAATGAATTGAGCTCTTGCAGCAGAGGAAGGATTGTTGACTTATAGAGTACACACATAGTGGAAAGGTTACTTCAATCAGAGGGAGAAAAAAGAGAAAATGCTCCCCAAATTGTGCGTGTGCATCTAGAAAAGGAAGTTCTTCTACTCATAAACAAAAGTGTCAAAAGAGAGTTCCTTTAAGGCACCTCCAGCAATCCTTCCAGATGACTTCTTTATCATCTTTAGCAGTAATATGAACACACTTGAGAACCCCACTCCTGGATCAGAACCCCCTTTTTTTAGCAATCGTACAAATAATCCCACACTGCCCCCTAGTAGGAGATCTTACAGCTCGTCATGACAGTACACAGACCAATTACCAGGCCAAAAAATTGTTTCTAGTTTACAGAGAGGATCACACAATAAGTATGTTCCTTGGCTAGACACAGAATAAGAAACTATAGACCACTCACTAAAGGTTGGGGTTTTTGGTGGGTTTTTTGGGTTTTGTTTTTTTTTTTTAAATTTATGAAGAAAGTTCCTCCCTGTTATCTCCGAAAATGCTGGTGAAAATGCAGTGTGAGGAGGATGAAGGGTTGATCTTAATTCCTCAATATGAATATGCAGTGTCCTTCTGGTTCTGGGGAGAGTTCAAGTGGGAAGAGTCACGGTGGAAGTACATGTCTCTGGTAATTACTTCTGTGGATGAGAAAGAATGTAATAAAAGCAGGCCATTAATGGACTTCAGTAGTGTTCGCGGTCAAAGTACACGAGCCTTGTATCAGCCAGAGGTTGGGAGGGCTAAAGCAATTTCATCAGCTGTGTGATCTTTCTATGACTGGAGCAAGAGGTTTATGGGTGGGAGCTCGGTTCTGAGAACACAGCCTCCCTTGTAGAGTCTTCATGTACACAAGTGTACACAAAAGTTGGATGTCCCTCCAAAAGCAAGGACAGTGAAAGCCATTAGTATGAACCCTCTGGTTCAAGCACATGTACCTTAGGACATGACAAAGGAACAACCACATCCTGGATGAAATCAGTTCTCTTCAATGTTTCTGGAGGGTGCAGAGGAGCTGTGAGGGGTTAGCTGAAAGAGGAAGCAATAAAATGAAGATGTTTTAGTTAGTTCTTAAAATAACTAAGGCTAAAATATTTCATACCAACCCTGACAACTTATGTGTGACTTGCTGTCCTTTGAGACAGCCAGCCACAGAACTAGTTTTTAAATTCCAGCAAGAAATTCAAAGCTGTCCAGAGTCCTCAAGCCATAATACAATGTGGATCTGGATATAACTGTGCTCAAGCCTGTGTGTATAATTAGTGCATGCACAATCACCTGTATTTATTGATATCTGGGTTTTCCAAGACAAATTCAGTCTCTTGCTCGCAAAATTCCTTCTTCTTAGAGACTGCACACCTATTGCTTTTCACATAATAGAGGTAATTTATTTCCCTGTCGCATCACTTTGAAAATGTGGCTGTTTCTGGAATGTTATTGAGCCAAATGGTTTAGATATCTGGCCAAGAGTAAGTCTGTGAAGTTGGAGCGAGTGAGAGTTCAATTCAGTGCCAGTTCCCCAAAAACCTGTATTGTGCAAGTTCCCCAATGCACTTTCTCTATATAGGGCAACACCTTCTCTTCGTTTGTCCTTGGACCTTTTAGATGTATATAATTTTGCTAATGCTTCGTAACACGCTATGTTGGCATATTTCATCTGTGATTTTGCACCCAGCCACGAAGCAGCCCTTTACTTGAAATGATCCTGTGGCTGCACAGAGGTAAGCAAAGTTTGCAGTCTCTATACTGAATAGAGCTGTTGCTTGAAATCTCCATCCACAGATATAGTGAAAACTTGACTGGACAACGCTTTGGGAAACCTGATTTAAAGCTGAAGTCAGTTGAGAGCAAGAGAGTTGGACCAGATAACCTGCTGAGATCTCTTCCAATCTAATCTGTTCTGTGATTTTTCCCAAGCCAGGCATGACAGTAAGCATGATGCAAAGTGGAATTAAAAGCAGACAGCCTTCGTTCATTAGGGCTGGTGTAGCAGTGGCCAGGCCACCAAAGAATGTCTCCCAAGCTCACTCACAAAAAATGTCTGATGAGACATGGAGTGCTATGGAGTGGGGACACTATCCTCTCTGAGTGTTGATGTCAGCTCTTGGGCAAATGGCAGTCGCCTACATTCAGCCAGACAAAAACGTCTCCTTCCTGTAGATTTCAAAGCTTCCTCAGTCCCACCTCACGTGCTGAAAGGAGTAGTAGTTCTCTGCTCATGATAGACCCGAAGTGTACACAAGAAAGGCTTGTCCTTGTGGAAGAAGTCTTTTGACTCTAGGGCTTGTTTTGCTTTCCCACCAAACTGCCAATATAACTGAGGTTAGGACTGCTGTCAGAAAAGCCAACAACAGCAAGACTCTTTCCCTTTTCTGAGCAACGTAGCTATGCTGGCAAACTCCAAAGGTGGCTCTGATTCTTGCTTCTAGTTGGAGAACCTTACTGGGGGTGCTCTAACTTGAGGAAATTAGAGCAGCCCCCAAAAACTCTGCTGCAGTTTCAACAAGAGTCCAGAGCAGTATAGACACAACGGGTATGATTCACTTCTCCAGATTCATCTTGTCTTAGTGTAGGTGTCTAAAATAGGTCAAATGAATCACAGCCTAAAATTTCTGCTAAAAAGGGAATCTACTTGCCTTGCTCAAACATACATGTCTCTATCACGAATTACTCTCACCAGACATTTCTAACACTAGACCCACTATAGGAACAGTATATATATGTTGCTATATCAATATATCAAGTAATCAATATAAAGAAACAAGATATTTCAATACATTCAAAATAATTGTAAATTTTTCTTACCATTTCCCAGATGGGAATTTCATCATTTTTGGGTTCCAGAATGAAGGCAGGTGTCAGGATTGCTCACCAAATGGTATGTATTTCTCTGGAAAGCTCCCGACATTGTCACTTACAGGTGACCAAAGTCATCTCCATCTTCCAGATCCCAAGGGTTCTCTTCTACCTTTAGAGTTGCCACATGACAGGAGCTGCATTTTTTATATCCAGGACAAGACAGCTGTAAATATGAGAGGAACTATTTGGCATTCTTCTAAATCTGGCAAAATCTTTCACTAATATGGTAACAGTCTCTCTTATCTTATCTGAGAAAAGATTAATTTAGTTTCCTCAAGAGAAATAGCAGATAACTTTTCGCAGTGTTCAAAGGTCCCGTGGTTCATATTAATTTCATTCATAGGTCTGGCCAAATAAATTGAATCACACTGCACTAGTCTCTCATTTAACCTCATTATTTTAGTTTATTTCATAAAGAACATAGTCTTTGCTAGCATTTTTTTTATAGCCAGGGGATAACGGCCAACACACACACACACACACACATACACAGAGTCCATGTTCCTTGAAAGCAAATAATGTTATCACTTATAGAATCATAGAATCATCTAGGTTGGAAAGGACCTTTAAGATCATCGAGTACAACCATCAACCTAATACTGCCAAAACCACCACTAAACTGTGTCCCTAAGCACCATGTCTACACACTTTTTAAATACTTCCAGGGATGCTGATTCAACCACTTCCCTGGCCAGCCTGTTCCAATGACTGACAACCCTTTTGGTGAAGAAATTTTTCCTAATATCTGTCCTAAACCTCCTCTGGCGCAACTTGACACCTTTTCCTCTTGTCCTATCACTTATTACTTGAGAGAAGAGACCAACCCCCACTTTGCTACAACCTCCTTTCAGGTAGTTGTAGAGAGCGATCATGATCTCCTCAGCCTCCTTTTCTCCAGGTTGAACAACCCCAGTGCCCTCAGCCGCTCCTCATAAGACTTGTGCTCTAGACCCTTCACCAGCTTTGTTACCCTTCTCTGGACATGCTCCAGCACCTCAATGTCTTTCTTGTAATGAGGGGCCCAAAACTGAACACAGTATTCAAGGTGAGGCCTCACCAGTGCTGAGTACAGTGGAACAATCACTTCCCTAGTCCTGCTGGCCACGCTATTCCTGATACAGGCCAGGATGCCGCTGGCCTTCTTAGCCACCTGGGCACTCTGCTGGCTCATATTCAGCTGGCTGTCTACTAACACTGCAAGATCCTTTTCTGCTGGGCAGCTTTCCAGCCACTCTTCCCCAAGCCTGTAGGGCTGCATCGGGTTGTTGTGACGCAAGTGCAGGACCCGGCATTTGGCCTTGTTGAACCTCATACCAGTGGCCTCGGCCCATCGATCCAGCCTGTCTGGATCCCTCTGTAGAGCCTTCCTACCCTCAAGCAGATCAACGCTCCTGCCCAACTTGGTGTCATCTGCAGACTTACTGAGCAAGGTTTCACTTACACTTACAAGCAAGGTTTCACTTGCATGGACAATCAGTAGTCTACAAAAATCGTGTCTGTAACTTTGATCACAACATACCACTGTGCTTGCCCATCACAGCATGAGGTTTTTATGCAGTTGTCTCAGCACTCTGAAACATATCTCTATAGGAACCAGAAAAAATTGGGAATTCTGCTGAATAGAGTCTATCAGAACAGAATTCCCTACCTGAAGTGCCATTCTGGATTGTTTGGTTTACCCAGCTTTGAAACAATCCAGAGTAAGGTGTGTTAAACATGCATACGCACATATACTTGCATAATGGGTAATGGAAAGATTCAGATGGGAGAAAGTAATGCTATAAAATAGGGATACAAATGATTGTGTCTTCATATTTTAATAATTTCTGTAGCAAAAGATGAAGACCAAGATTCTCAGTGATCATCAGTGTTTCAGCATTTCCAAGCACCCACCACAAAAGTTCCCTAAGTTTTGAATAATTCACTCCCTCACAAGATCCCTTTAAGGTATTTCAAACTAAAGCAACCAGAAAAATCACAGTATATACTATATGACTATTCATTCGTTCATTTATTTTTGCCACAAGCTCGTAATTTTCACTATTAAACACCTAGATAAGTACCAAGAAATCACTATTCACTGGCCAAATGTGTCCCCATTAAGCAGAGTTTATGCTAATACTGTCTCAGTTAAGTAACAGTTATTCATTATCCTCAGGCTAAATTGTTTCACTGGCAGATGTCTCATTAAAACAGCTGTTCTGAGAAACCACAACCACGCAAAGCTGGGGATTCTCTATTGTCATTATTGTTGTTGTTATTATTAACAATAAGCATTTACATAAACACTTCAGATCTATGTAGCTTACAACTACTCTCTACGTATTCCTTACCCTGGAAGTATGGTGATTCAGAGACCATTTGTCACAGTGGAAGCAATTGCTAATTGGTGATAACACAACACAGCATATGTTTTTTGACATTACTGTTATACTGGAGTAAGTGTTTGACCTTACCTTATGCTATTTTGGAACTTTTCCTCCACAACCTAAAGGAAAGCATAATGAATTTCGAAAAGACCGCAGCATTCTCTGTAGCTAGAAAAGGGCCAGGGAGGTTTCTCTCCTTTCCCTGTTTCTTTCCTTACTTCCCTCCTCTCTCTCTTTGGCTTTCAGACTCCTCTGTCTGTGCCTTTGTTCGCCCCAGAGCCCCATAAACTCCTCTCCCACCAGCACACTGTGCCACACTGCTCTCTCTTTCTCCTTGCTGGAGAAAACTCCACGCTGGGAAGACAGCAAAACCAGGCTTCCAGCCCTCTGCTTTCCTGCCCGTCTGCCTGGAGCACTGCTCAGCCTCTCCTGCCCTGGAGGGAGCCCACCCAGGTCTTTTCTCCAGGGCAATGCTTACAGTGCCAAGCTGGTCCCTACAACCTTCTCAGACATTTAGCAGCCAAGCTCTAGCAAGGCTGTAATGAGCACAAATAAAATGTTTCAAACGCTTAACCTTGCCAAGTGTCCTGTTTTTGGCTGGGATAGAGTTCATTTTCTTCCTAGTAGCTGGTATAGTGCTGTGTTTTGGATTTAGGATGAGAATAACGTTGATAACACATTGATACCTTAGTTGTTACTGAGCAGTGCTTGCACTAAATCAAGGACTTTTCAGCTTCTCACACTGCGCTGCCAGCGAGGAGGCTGGGGGAAGGGGGCACAAGAAGCTGGGAGGGGACACAGCCAGGACAGCTGACCCAAAGTGGCCAAAGGGATGTTCCATACCATATAACATCATGCTAAACAATAAAACCAGGGGGAGTTGGCCGGGGGTGGTGGCTGCCGCTTGGGGACTGGCTGGGTGAGTGAGTGGTGAGCAATTGCATTGTGCATCACTTGTTTTGTATATTTTATAATTATTATTTCCCCTTCCTTTTCTGCCCTATTAAACTGTCTTTATCTCAACCCACGAGTTTTACCTTTTTTCCAATTCTCTCCCCCATCCCACTGTGGGGGATTGAGCAAATGGCTGTGTGGTGTGTACTGCCTCCCGGGTTAAACCACAATACCAACTAAAAGCAGTTTTCTGTAGCAACAGTAGAAGGGAGAAAGGCCACCTCTACCAAATATTATGTCCATCCTCCAAAAGATGGCGACCCTACAGTTTCTAAAATAAAGTTTTACTTACTTGTTGTCATGGCAAAATAGTGCTGTCTCTTTCCCTAGTCTCATTTCAGGGAATTTTTTCAACCGTTTTTGTTAAAACTTAAAAAATGCGTCTGCTTATTCTGAGATAAAAATCCCACATGGGAAACATCTGTGCAGCTGAGGCAAGTAAAAGCTGAAAATAAAGACTTACAAAGGGAAGTGTCAGGAAACCCTGGTAAGTGATGTTTCTAATGCTGCTTGCGAAATATCAGAAACTGGGAAAGAAACAGGAATGTGAGCCTGCGCTTCCAGCCTCCCTGATGAATTAGAGAGTGCTTCGGCAGCTCAGATCCTCGGTGACAGGTTAGCAGTCAGGAGCGGGAGAAGCGAGACCACGCCAGTTTGCTCCAGATCAACAGCTGTGCCATCGTCCGGGCAGCCCTTGCCAGGTACCACGGGCCCAGGAGGATGTGGACCATCGGGGGATCGGGTCTGTGTCGGGATGGAAACACGGGAGCCGGATAACCCAACACGGCCACGTGGGCCGGGCAGGGGAGGAGTGGGGTGGCAAAAGGAGACCACCAGCAGGGAGGCCTCAGCATCCCCAGGCGGAGCAGAGCCGCCCCGCTTTGCGTTAATGGATGCTCAGTCTCAAATGCCAGCGTGTCCGCTTCGTCAGTGAAGAGGCAGAGGAGTGAGCAATTGCCTGCTGCCCGCGGAGGCTGTGGGGCGTGATTCAGCTGCGTGCGGCAGAAGCGTTGCCACCTCACCTCTAATGAACTAACACTGTAATGAACACAGCTCCCTCAGCAGAGAACTTGTTTTTGTTTGTTTTTTTTTTTTTTTT
>VUYV01000082.1:1443225-1493329 GCA_008711295.1 Anarhynchus alexandrinus
CTTTCACACAGACACAGGCTTTTCTTTTTACTGTTCCGTAAAGGCATATTTTGACTGCCTGAAATGTTGTATCACCGGTAGTGTCAATGTGAATGCAAGGAACTCTCAGAGGACAGTTAATCAAAACCATTAGCAAGGTCCCATGTAGACTGTTAAATACTGGTTTTAGTAAATTTAATTATGTGATAATAAATAGAACAGGTAAAACCACCATGTTGGTGTTCTGGTCAGTGCAGGCAGAGGTATCCGAAGTCTATGTTGCTCAAATTACATATGAGTAAATCAGTTCTGCTTTTCGTTTTTAATGGTGTGAGTGGGGAACACTTCAAATCCCATAATATTTTTTTAAATTTCAGATTTTTTCCTAATGTAAGCAAAAACAGAGAGATCAATCTCTTGAAAGTGTTCACAGTGAAAAACCTTCCCCATACACAGAAACTAGTTCAAGTGAGAGAGAAATATTTCACTGCAATAATTTGAAAAAAATTTGATTTGATTTCAACTGCCCTATCTCTTATGTAGCCCTGGTATTGTGACCCTACTCCTTCACTGAAACTCTCTTAAAATCTTCTTTTTAGCTTGCACCTTTTGTTACACAAATAAACAAATATTTTCTGATAATTTTCAGTTCAATGTATTTAATAGCAAAAATTTCCCTGACTAACCCTCATTACATCCGTTAACAATTTGCAGTATTAGAATAGAACAGGGAACCCTGGAGTCAGATCCCATAGCTTTTATCAAGAACTGTGAATCTTATCTACATACATGGTGAGCTAGGTGCAGCTGACAAGATCTAAAGAAGCTTTTAAACTAACAATTCCTCAGGTAGCTGGGAATCTGGGTGAGTGCCAGTGGGAGTTTGGCATGCAGTCTGATAAATTTTGGTGGCAACATAGTGGCTTTTCAAGCTTTGATGATCCTTGCGTCAGACTATCTCTAAGAGATAGCATCTTCATCTTTATACACAGATTTCCCCCAGAAAATCAGTGCTCGCAGCACAACAAGCATGCAGGAGTTGCTTGTGCCCAATCCTAATTATTTCCCTTTTTACTGAGTTACTTCACTTTTTTTTCCAGAGGATACTCTGATTATTTTGCAGAAGTACGATTTCACCAGCAGATAGAGAGACCGGAGGGAAGAGAGTATCTGCCGTGACGAGCACGACACAAGGGATGTGTCTGCCTGTGACTGTCAGGAGCAGGAGGTGCCCATCAAGGCGCCCACGGAAGCCTGCCGCAGGTCTGCCCGCTCCAGCGTGACAGAGGCCTCTCCTGCCGCTGGTTCTGGGGAGAAGAAACCAGGGATGGAAAAGACTGGTTCGTGCAGAAATACTTCACTTAGGACTGGCTTCGGCCATGACCCAGATGGGAGCTGCACGCTGACGCTACTGCAGCTGCCCCCGGGCCCTGGAGGCACTGGAACTACGCTGGGTGATTTTAAAGGAAGGGCGTCCCATAACGCACATCTGTGGGGTGTTTCCTGTTTCTTTCCAAAACCGATGCTATGCAGGGTGATATGTGGTAGTGCAGGATGGGCCTGGATTAAGGTTGGGCGAGGGAACTGCTGTTTCAGAGCTGCCGTGGCCACAGAGTGGCCTGAGGGGAAGATTTTCGCACCAGAGCTGGCCATCGAGGTGGGATTCATGCCATTCAACCTCAGAGAAACCTGGGCATCTCCAGTGATGGGAGACATATGAATGCTCTTCTCGCCTCTCATTTGATGGACTGTGTTTTCCTCTGGAGGGAGACCTCTGGTTCCATCAAAGACGGAATGAACTGGAGGATGTGCTTAAATTAGGCGCCTAATTTTTATGTGTCTGTGATATGAATCCTGTGCCTAACCACATCAAGAACTTTTAAAAATCCCAATAAGCATTTTCTTGAACCTTCTGATGCTTAAAATTATTTGCAAATCCAGTCCCAGCTATTTCCTTAAAGAAATGAAAGATGAGTTTAACCTTCATATTTAGGGTACTCCAAAATTAAGGCATCATGACTCATGATGAATCATGAGTACCCTAGGAGATCTCTAAAGTTTCTTCATCGTTTTCACTGTCTGAAAAGGAGAAAGTTTCATAGGAAGAGGCAGGCTTCAGGAGCTTTCATGTGGTATGTAAAAACACACCAGGAGGGCAGAAGGCAATATTCTAAGGTTTGGGAGTTTTTTGTCCTTGCAAATCAAGAGGGCCACATGGAGGTCAAATTCCTGGATAAACATTTATTTTATTTTCTTCAGCACTGAGGAGTAAAAATAGACAAAACGAGAACTTCTGTCACTGCCAGAGAGGGTCAGACAGTTCTGGCACAGTCCAGCCCAGAAGTATAAACATACTTATTCATTACTTTAGATCAGCTCAGCAAATAGCCTAATTTGTGGCTACTTTTTGCAATTATTTTCAGGAAAAAATCTTCCACAGACTTGCGGTAAATAATTCATGAGAGTATTTATCTAAAACTCCCAGCCCCCTGGCCCTGTAATTACTTTCTCTTTAAACAATTCCTGTGGTTTGTATACATGTAACTGACTGTGTCTCAATCGCTTATGACAATATAATACAGGTAATTTTCTTTGGCTGCATTACTCTATCATTACTTTGGCTCTCTGCTTAATATGTCACAGTAATGAATGTATAACAATGCCTGGTAACTTTTCCCCTGCTCTTCTACTAGTTATTTAAAGTGAAGGGAGAGGGCTAGAGACTAAAGTCTAATTAATAATATCTTCATTTCAGCTTTGTAATGAGAAAGAGAAAGGAAATATATGAAGATGGCTGTTTATTTCTTAAGTCAATATAGCTTCAATCCACGATTATGGCTGGCAACGTGACTCTATGTGGCTATTTCGTTGTGGGTACATAAAAAAACAGCAAAGAAAATGAAGTGTAAAAAAAAACCAGACAAGCAGCAGGAGGAAAACATTTCATCTTGCACACAAGTAAATGGGAAAAGAGACAAGCAGGCAACAGATGACAGATGAATGGGCCTATGATGGACTGCATTTTTGTGTCAAAACAGAGCCAACTGTCTAACAGTCATTCAGACGGTAGGAGAGGCACCACACAGCACGATTTCCAGTTCAGCTGGCACTTAGGGGTTTAATTATGTACATGGTAAATATTCTGCGAGGACAATATCCTGGCTTCAGATACGGGCACCCAAAGCCAAGGCTTCTGTCTAGCTCTGCCCCTCCTACTGTTCTTAGTTTTCACTTTGAGCTGATATAAAACTGTGCCGCGAATTCCCAGGGACGAGGGAAGCTGTCACAAATGCCACACCACCCTTTCCCATCCCTGCCACACAGAGAACATTAATTCCCCTGTTTGTTTGTTCCTTGCAGGGGTCCTGTGCTCTGACATGAGTCCTGTTATCTGACATGAAGAGGTTTGAAAAGACAAATAAGGCTGGCTCGGGGTCAGTTTTTACATTGGCAGGTGGATGATATAACCTACACAGTCCACTTGTTTCCTGCTCTTCTCTCCGACCATCCTGTAGCCTGAGCAATGGAGCTCAGCACAGAAGCTTTCCTTAAAACTGAAATGACACCAAGGGGTGTCAGATAGAGCCTAATTGTGAGAAACAAGAATTTCTGACCAGTCAGCTTTCCATCTGGAAGGAAAACCAAGAAGCTTTGTGCAAAGAACAGCAAGAAATAACTGCTTATTTATGAATACCTAACATTACAGTATAACTAGTACTGTATGATTAGTAGTAAATGGCTTTGTTAACTAGATTAGAGCCTGTCCAACCTGCTCCAGGTGAACCTGCTTTGGCAGGGGGGGTGGACTAGATGATCTCTGAAGGTCCCTTCCAACTCCTGCCATTCTGTGATTCTGTGATTCCTGTGCACAAAACTGCCATTGGTCGGTAGAAGCCCACTGAATGGCAGATTGAGCAAACACTTCCCTTTATCGCTGATTTCTTTCACACTGCCTCTAACTCTGCTTTTGCTTGTGTGAAACCAGCAGTAACTTCACTGAGGTCAACAAACCTAAGCAAGTTAAGTTCACAGTTGAACCGGAATCCATCCAGCGAACCCAGCCTCGCAGAGGGTCTGTGTCATGATTTGGGCTGGACCAGCCACTGAATGAATGACAGACGCTCTCTTTGACTTCTCTGCCCTTCAAGGAGGAGAGAAAATGAGAGAGAGAGAGAGAGACTTATGAGTTGAAAAGAAACTAAACTACTTTAATGTAATAGTAATAATAAAATAATAAAAAGAAAAGATAATAATATTAATAAGAAAATAATGAAATATGTACAATACATAGAAAAACATATTGAGCCCCCAGGATAATGATCATGTCACCAGTGGGCACTGGGAAAGTCCCAGGCTGGTCTCAGCGACAGATGGGAGGTGAACTCAGGAACTGCATTCAGGATAACACAGATTGGGATCAGAGGCAGATGAACAGACAGAGTCCTCGGACGCCAGCGAGTGAAGAAAGAGATTGAACCCTTTGGTCCCTCAGCTTTTGATACTGAACATGAGGCAGATGGGATGGAATACCCTGTTGGTCAGTTTTGGGTCACCTGTCCTGTCTGCTCCTCCCTGCAGGTGGGACCCCTCTACACTTTTCTGTTTCTGACCCTCCAATGAGGCATACAACAAAGTCAGCTGCCCTTGGGTGTTATAGCCATAAGTATAAGCAGGAGCCTCTCTGCATACCATTCCTTGGTATTCACTATAAACATCAGACCTTATCTGCTAGAAGTGGAGACTGAAGAATACGCCGTTAATTTCGAAGAGTTAGTTAGTCAGAAGAGACTTAGCTGAAACATAAAACTACTGAAAAGACAGTTGGTTCTGTTTTACCTCAAGCCAGGACAGTCTGCCATCCAGAAGGGCTCCTTTGGGGACTTCACCTATTCATCGCTTTCCACAGAGCAATGTTCAGACTAAGAAGGGTGCAATGTTTGGAAATATTCTGCTTTGTCTGTTTCAAAGCTAAGAAGAGCTTTTCTCCTTGATGGCCATCATCACTGAGAGGCTTTGACCAGTGGAAATACTTAACCTGCTGTTAGATCCAAGGTGCTGTTTGTAAGAAACGGGTACCTTTCTAATAAGGTTCTAGTCTTTGAACAAGTAGCCTCAGAGTGAGGATGAAAGGACTGGGTCTGCAAGAGCAGAAAGGTGTCATGTCTTCTCCAGGCTGAGTTTCTTTCCGGCTTTTCTTTTTAAGTTTTTAGATATTAGGAAAGTAATGTAGCCTGAAGATCAGACTGTTCACAGTGTCTGAAGTCATACGCATACCCCTCAGCCCTTGGATTTTGGTTTTGTGAGAAAGATGAATGAAGAGATGGAAGAGAGGGACTGGGGTGCTCTTTGGGGCTCTGTAAATCTTCCACCCTTTGCAAAATAACTTTCAGTACTTAAGACCTCAGTGGTTTGTTCAATTTAGTGCCTCTTAAAAAAGGTGACAGATCATTTTTCTATACTGATTTGTTGAGATCATGTTGCTGCTCTGTCCTGACTGATCCTGACAAGGATGGACAGGGACTGTCCTTGAGTACCTCCTTTCCTTCTTTGCTAATAAGCAAGAAAGAAAGGTTCAGGCAGTTGATCATTTGTGTCAATGACCTTCAGGGATATTCCCCAGCTGTCCAGGCTTGTCCCTCTTGTCGTCTCCATATGTGATCAGAGGGAACATGAGACAGCTGTGGTGCAGATGTGATGGCTGTAAAAGTTCTCATTCCAAAGACAAGTTTTCCAGGAATGAGGATTTTCCTAAGAATTTACAAAGAAATTCTCTTCTTTCCCTTGGAAATAATTTCCTTTCCATTTTAGTAATCAGAATTACAAAATTATGTCCCCCAGTTCACTGATTCCTTCCTTGCCAGCCTATCAGTTTTCCTGGAGTTTGATTGACCTATGAAATGTAAAACTCAAGGAAAGCATTCACTTTCTACCCACTCTTTTTGTTCCATTAAAATAAACCGAGCCAACCCAAATGGTGATTTTTCCAGTACAATTGTATTTAAGTGGAAAATTTTCATCTGGTCCTACAAGAGCTGGTGACTGCAGACACCTGCGATGAGAGGAGCAGGAAGGATGGCTATCCACCACATGGCACCACCTTGTTACTTGTTCAACTAAATCTGGCCCTGAGCTTATAACAGGTATTCCTCCTTTTCTGCCCTCATGGCTGTCCTGCCAAGCTGTTTCTGCCTGGGATAGGGCAGGGCTGCCTGCTAACTCCTTTGTGGCCGTCAGAGGAAATGGAAAATCCCTTCTGTATTTGTGCGGTTTTTTTCGTAGCTTTTAGGAACAATTTGAGAAGTTCTCTCCGATTTAAAAAGCTCTTCCAGCTGTGGGCTGTGGTCTCCCTTCCTAAGACTGTTTTTGTTCATTACAGCAACTGGGAAAAAAGCTTGGGCTTTTCTGCATATAGTCTCCAGGTTGGAGATCCGGCTATTCTGGCTGCATGTTATGTTTCCTTGGTGCTCTTAAACCCTGGAATTTGCTTCTCTGCTAGTCTAATAGAAGCAAAATATATTGACTCTCACAGCATGTGGCAATCCCTGAGGGTCACAGGTAAATGCACTTTTAATTGCCCTTCTGTTTGTGTGTGTGGTCGGAGATGCAGGGACACGAAAAGATATAAAGTACTTGCCAAATAAGTGGTTAATTATTTAGCAATAGAAGAGATGAGCTGAACCAGGAGAAATAGATCTTGCAAGATCTAATTGGAGCTGATTTTTCTAAGGGGAGAAAGCAGCTGCTTGCGACCCCAGGTCATGCAGAGGGCTAGAGATCTAACTAGGGTAAGGTAGATATCTGTGCGAGTCTTCCAATGTTTGGGGAGGGCGCAAAGCAGGGAGGCCCATCTCTGCTGTCATTTTCCCTGGGCTTCCTCTGAGGACCCTTGACTGTTCTGTATCTAGAAACACTCTTGCCAGTTTCCCCTACGGCTGGGCAGCTGGGTAGGATTTCATGATGTATTCCCTCGGTTACAAATTCTTCCTTCTATATACAGTGTAAGATGAGACAGACAGAGTGAGCAAGAGGCCTGTATACCTTTAATGGACTCTGCTTTATTACTGAACTGCATTATCCAAGCTTCCCAGATGGAATATGCAATTTCAGTGAGTCCACAACCAATGATTTCTCTTTATTTGTCAGTTGTTTTCCTGCCATGTGATACAAAGAGGGTATGAGGGTTGCCGAGGTGTCAGCAGCCAAGGAAATAAATATGCTGATAAAATGACTTACTAGGTTGCAGTAACAGAAAGTGTCTAAATTCCTTGCTAACAAAACCTAGTCATGATAAATTACATCCCTGCATTTGAAAACACCCCCAGTTCCCTAATAATAACCTCTCCAGATGAATCTGTGCAGCACTGGCTATGTTTCAGTTTATGGGAGATTCATGCTATGTCCATTTGAAGAATTGATGACCGCCTGTAGCCGTTTCAAATCCAATTTGTCCCACACACTGTGAGATAAAGATTTTCACTTGTGTTGAGCATTAACCCAGAGAGTGCTGAACTTCTGCAGCCCTCACAAAATGAGAGCTCAGCTCTCAGGAGGAAAGGGGTGTAGAGCTCTGCCTGACAGGAGTAGAGTGAGGTGCAGAAACATGAACACTGTAAAGCACTGAGTACATATTTTGATACTGTCCTTATAAATCCCATATCAAAAGGAAATCATAAGTGTACATATTATTCCATAGGAAATGCTAATGGTTTAGAAGTTCAGGAAATCCTGAGCCAGAACACATTGCGAAGACTATAGAGAACATTACACGTGCAAGGGAGCTCCAATGTACTACTACTAGAGCTTCCCAAAGGATAAAGGGAATCTTCCAGTACATGGAAACTTCTTTAGGAAGGTTTTAACTGCTCTCTTTGGTGGTTTAAACAGAAGATCCTAGGCTAAGACATGCATTTGTGCCTGTGGCTTTTGATGTCAGAAAATCACAGAATAGCTGAGATTGGAAGTGAACTCTGGAGGACATCTTGTCCAATGCCCCTGTTCAAGCAGGGCTGCCTAGACCAGGTTCTCCAGGACTGTGTCCAGACGGCTTTTGAATATCTCCAAGGATGGAGACTCCACAATCTCCTTGGGCAACTTCTGCCAGTACTTGGTCACCCTCGCAGTAAAGAAGTGTTTTCTGATGTTCAGAGGGACTCTCCTGTGTTTCAGTTAGTGCCCATTGCCCCTTCTTCTGTCACTGGGCACCTCTGAAAAAAGCCTGGCTCCATCTTTGCACTCTGCCTTCAGGTATTTATATACATTGATGAGATCCCCCCCTGAGCCTTTTCTTCTCTAGGCTGAACAGTCCCAGCTCTCTCAGCCTTTCCTTTTATGTGAGGTGCTCCAGTCCCTTAATCGTCTTTATGGACTTCACTGGACTCTCTCCAGTGTGTCCATGTCTCTCTTGTATTGAGGAACCCAGAACTGGACCCAGGACTCCAGGTGTGGCCTCACCAGTGCTGAGTAGAGAGGAAGAATCACCTCCCTCGGCCTGCTAGCAACTTTCCTACTAATGTAGCCCAAGATACCACTAGCCTTCTTTGCCACAAGAACATATTGCTGGCTTGTGTTCAACTTGATATCCACCAGGAGCCCCAGGTCCTTTTCTGCCCCGCTGCTTTCCAGCCAGGCCGCCCCCAACATTTACTGGTGCCTGGGGCGCCTTGCAGAACTTCATGAGGTTCCTGTCAGACCATTTCTTTGGCCTGTCAAGGTCACTGTGGATGGAAGCACAACCCTCTGGTGTATCAGCCACTCCTACCAGTTTTGTGTTACCTGCAAACTTGCTGAGGGTACACTCTGCCCCATCATCCAGATCATTAATGAAAATGTTAAACAGGATCAGAGACAGTATTGACCCCTGTGGACACCGCTAGTTACTAGCCATCAGCTAGACTTTGTGCCTCTCACCAGCACCCTCTGGGCCCAGCCATTCAGCCAGTTTTCAGCCCACCTCATTGTCTGCTCATCCAGCCCATACTTCAACGGTTTGTCTGTGAGGCTCTTATGAGAGACAGTGTTGAAAGAGTTACTGAAGTCTAGGTAGACAATACCCACATCTCTTCCCTCATCTACCAAGTCAGTTGTTTCATCATAGAGGTTTATCGGGTTGGTCAGGCACCAGGTTGGGTACCTTCTGAACACTGAACTAGAAATGCCTTAAGTAGAACAGATTTGCAGAGAGCATCTGCTTAACGCTTCCTGCAAGTCAGTCTTTTATAGGTATCTAAGATTGTGCATTTAAACTAAGCAGTTTAAATTTTATTTTAAATGAAGCTGGAAGCAAATAGCAATTCAAGATATATGTCTGACTACACCAGACAACATCTTTACTTTTATGTTTAATGATCAAGGGAAGAAAAGAGCTGTTTAAGAAAAATCCTTCAATTTATGGTTTTCCTTATTAGTGCAGATCTATAATATCTACCTATACAGACTGAAAATTATGCCTTTCTGTGCACTATTAAGTGCTGATTCTTAAGTGTTAGAGATCTATTTTGCCTCTACATGAGGTCTGATTTAATTATTTAGTATTCTGTAAAGGCCTAGTTCCAGCTCCTCCATAAGTCATTGGAAATATTCCCTTGATCTCAGCGTGTAGGTCCCTAAGAGTGCTGCTCAGGCTGAATGCTCAGCTTCTGGAAGGAAGAATTATTGCCTGCTGCACATCGCTGAAGCTCTCCCAGCCACCACCCATGAGTCTCTGCGGCCCCTCTACAAGGAGCAATTGGTCCAGTGAGGAAAACAGGGAAGACAGACTGACAGGACAGGAACCTCTCCCACTGCTATGGCAATATTTTAAGTAGCCTTTTAACTGAGCAACACTATAGGCTGCAGGAACCTGTTTTTTTGGTAACATTTGTCCTTCAGCCACATCAGTTGTCCTGGTCTCCTGTATCTGTCAAACCCTTTAACCACTTGCCAGCAATGTTTGAGAAGGACTGTGAATAGCACTCAAGATTCTGTTTGTATATGCTTCCATATGACCTTCTCCAGGTGAAACCTCTTTCCACATGGGGAGTGTCTACTATGTCCCAACTCAGTAGAGAGATCAGATCGGCACAGCATTTCCCCTGTATTCAGAGCCCTGCTATTGACCCTGAAAGACTGTTGGGATTGAGTGATATCTCCTTTTAGAAGAAAGGAGGATAAAAAGGGATGGGCTTCAAAATTTAAAGGGAAATTTGAATCTTCAAAGAGATCTTCAATGCCTGGTTGCTGCCTTACCTAGAACTGCGAGATGAACCAGTAGGGTGGAAATACGAGGGAGGAGACTATAGCAGATGGCAAACCTCGTTTTGTTCACACCAAAGAAATCCCAAAGATGAAGACACTATTTTAGACCAGTGTGATTATGACTATGTGCGTATTGGATTATTTGTACGAATGAACTGTAGAGCTATAGTCACAAATTCATGGGGTTTTGAGATGAAAGGTTGAAGTTTTTTAGAACTGGCAGCATGTATGTTTTGTATGGAGTTTCTGCAAAGTCAGTTGATAATATATGAGATACACTAAGTTCTACTGGTTTTGCCTGTGTGATTTGGGCACTGAAACATCAGTCCAGAACCAAAAACCACTTCAATACATCTGAAAATTTAAGTAGCTGCTTAATATATCTATTCTGGAAAGCACTTAATCGTGCACTTACATTTATGCACATGTTTAAGTCCTATTGATTTCAAAATGGAATTTAAGCACACACCTAAATGCTTCACTGATTTGTGATATGGAGGAACAAAAGAATTGCATAGTGGAACAGATTAAAGGACCATCTAATAAGGTATCCAATACCCATCAATGCCCAATAATGCATTTTACTTTTTAATGCTATACCATGAAGAAATTTCTTCCTGACCTCAGCAGGTAACCATGCCCTGAAGCGTGAGGATTGATAGTCCTTGTAATTGTATTTAGCTAGTGTCCTTGCAGATGTTCTTTTTATTTATATAAATGCTGAATCACTTCTTGAACCTGGAGAGCCATCCCTCTCAATCTCTGGAGCAGTGAATATCATGGTTTAATTATACCTTTTGTAAACAACATTACCTTTCACCCGCTCACAATGTGTTGCTTTGTAATTTCATTCAATGGCTACCAATTTATTTTTTATTACCAAAAAGGCTGACTAGGAGTGCTTCTTCGGCCTTACTTTTGCCGTTCATAACCCTCTGTACCTTTATCACACCTGCCTTTAGTTCTCAAATTATTATTTTCCTTCTTTTGAAGTGTCCTAAAGTGATCTACCTCACTCACAGTGAAAATAAATTTCTCAGAGCTCTCCTAAGCACCTGGTCTCAGGAATCAGTCACAGCTTTGCCATAAACTCCAGCTCAGGAGCGATGCACGCAGGAGCAGACCAAGAGCTTGGCAACATCCCAGGGTATGCATATGCTATCAGCCAAGCTGTCACCCCTGCTCTCTTTCCAGACCAGCATTGCCGATCATCCACATCTGCAGATCTCCATGAAGAGGCTGACGCCACAGTTTGTGGAGGAGAAGCCCCAGGCATGCTCAGCACCTCAGCGTGTGCTCAGGTTCCACTTCAGGGGATTTAAGCGCATGAAGTATGATCCAGGCCCGTGAACAGCTCTTCTGCTCCTAAACACAGAGTTGATCCTTTGAGCTCATCTGAAACCTTAGCTAAAAGCTATTATCACAGGCAGAAATCAAATGGCTCAAAGGGATCAGTGTGTTCATGGCCTGCTCCTTTGTCTTGCTATACACACACAACCTCAGAAAGTCACAACCTGGTTGTTGCTTCTAGCAAGGGCATAACCAGAGGCTGGCATTTCCTTGCAACAGGCTCAGCAAACTTGGATATTGTGTGGCAGGAAGCAATAAAACCCCTGTCTATACTTCCATCTTCCTTGCATGGAGAGGGAAATAGCAGCCCTTTGTTGTCAATTATTCTTCACTGTGTTGCTGTGAGCGGGTGGCAAAGAGTAATAAAAGGGCACCATTTCTTTCCTATCTCATTTCTTCACAAGTGTGGAGAATCACCATGTCTTCTTCGCCTGAGGCTGATTTTTGACATTCTCTCATACCTGTTATTACACATGTTGGTTCACTGAAATCAGTGGAGATCTCACTTTGTGACGACGTCTAAAATTCTCCGTGAGAGGTTATCTGAATCTGTCCCCACATGGGGTCATTGTGCAATGCAGGTGCAAAAAGGCAGGAGGATGCAAAAGGAGGAGGAGATCAGGTGATCAGATCCCACAGCAACGTCTGCAATGGTTAAAGGGCAGCATGAGGCATTTCAGATTCTTTATTCCCTTCCTTCAGTGTTTAAAACAGAGGATGATTTAAAAAATAAGACTGTCCTGCTTGATACTAGTATCATGATTCCTATGGGGTTTAGTGGAAAGACTGGGATACAGAAATACTGACAATCTGGAGAACCTGGTTGGAAAAGGCTCCTGTGATGGAGGAAGCTGCTCGCGCGCAAAGAGAAGAGAGGGGCTGATGTCACTTGGGGAGCGACAGAGTCAGAGCAGGGATCACTAATGAAGTCTGGTCAAGGACACTGGATGCAAGGATAGCTTCTTCACACTGGAGGATGACATCCTTGGGGATGAATGAGACAAGCACAGGAGAGGAATGGGCTGAGACGCTGGGAAACAGATCTGAGGGAAAACAGCAAGAATCGGGCACAAAATATATGGGAAAGGCAAAAAAAAGTGAAGATGCCAATGGGTATACCAGGTTACAGGTCAAGCCACCAGGGAAGAAACTGATTCAGAAAGGAGAAAGGAAAAGCTTTTAAAAGGGAAATAAGTATCTTCTTTCTGCTATGTCCAATATGACCAAATTAAATAATCTTAGGCATTTCTAATCTTCCTTTCAATGGAAACTCTCCAAGGCTTCCCTGGCCTCTGCAGGCAATCACTTTAGGCTCTGAAGCATGAGATATGATTACCATTATAATTATCTTAGCTTGTATAGATACAAATGTTACTAATGGTCATAAAATTATCCAGTGTGGGCTCTTTTTTCCCTTCCTTTTAGCCAGCCTCTGCATTAGTGTCCTTAACTTCCTAGGGCTGTGAATTTCTGAAGGGGAGTACACGCTGCACAAGTCAGTCCGCTCCTCGGATTTGTTCTAAATATACAGCTTTTTACAATCCCCAGCCCACAGCTTCCCTTGGGTTTCTAAAGGATTTCGAATAATGAAAAGTGAATTGGGAAATGAACTATTGTTATGGGTGAATTTTATCAGATAGTTTTATGGAAATTGGTGGATTATTTATATATACTGTAATTGTAACACGATTCACTAAATACATTTGAACGCTAAATGTACTGCTTATTAATTTACATTTTAAGAGTCCCCTTGTTCTTGCATTATGTGACAATATGAAAAGCACAGACTGATTAGTTTTCACTATTTCTCATATAATTATGAATACCTCAATCAAGTCTCTTCTAGCTCCTTTTTTCTTTCAGGCAAAATACAATAGGGTCCTTAAAATTTTCAGGTTTTACTTTTGACAAGTAGATAAGATTGCCTCATTATCTGAAATATTGCTCTGTACTTCCCTAAATTGTTACTGGAACTATCAACATGCTATTTAACTGCACAGGCTTGCTTCGCCACCCAAGGCATCCAAATAGGTTTAATGGCCACTTATGCCTGTGCAGGGTAATTACCACAATGCCACCTCACTCCTCACTTCACTCTGCAAGTCTTTGATTCAACAAGATATGCAACCTTGTGCCTGACTTGGGAAACAGCCCGGCTGAAGCCAACGGGTTCCTTCAAATGATTTTGATCGCTGATAAGCTGAAAGTCTGCATCGGAAGAAGGCCTAAATGACTCCAGAAAAACGGCAGGCAAAATTTTGGTGGGCAGTTCTTTGGGGTAGGACCTGTCTTTTAGCCTGTGCTCCTATGGTCGGGATGCAGCTAGTGCTGCTGACACCACCACAAGTATCATGCTCTGAGAGCAGCAGGATCTGAGGAACAACAGAAACAAAGCCTACGCATCCCCCCCTAGCTCCCTGTCTTCCCAATTCCCATACAATGACATTGCTTGCAGGGCCTTCCACAGCCTGCCCACCCCCTTGGCTGTGTCATGGGACTCGCATCCCCCTCCCATGTCCCTAATTTGGCAGCTAGGCAGAGGGAAGATTGTTCTGCAGCAGACCTGCACAGGCAGGCTGAGCAAAGCAGATAACTTCAGAGCTCACTTTGAAACCTTTCCTTGTACGGTGACATTGATTTGGATCCCTTTCCTCTACCCAGCCCCAATTCTTGCAGAGGCATACGAGTTTCATATCTCTGAAACCTCCTTAAAGGTTGGTTGAAATTAAGCAATGTCTTAAAGCTATGCAGGGAAGGAGGTGGGGAAGCAGCAGGCAGAAGGACAATTTCATAAGGCTTGTTTCCTCAGGAAATGATGATAAAAAATAAATAATCACAAGTCCGGCTGCAAGTCTCTGTGATTATATGAGCAAGATTAATTTACCTTTTTTCCCCATAATAACACTCATTGTAAGAACCTTGCTCTGGGCTTCTTAGGTGGCTAGAAGTATTTCATAAACCTGGCTATCACAAGAATGCAAAAGGTAGTTAACCTGACAACTCTTGGATTTCTCTGTTATTTCCATGCTATTTCCCTCCAAACTCCTGCAGCAAGGAAGTGCAGTTCTAAGGAGAGGAAATGTTTATGGGGGGTACGTGCTGCCCAGCAGGCAGGAGAGATCGATGGTCTGTCATACGCCTGTGATTCACACTGCAGGTCATGAATGCCACATGCTGGATCAACAGTCTCTCAGAGTCTCTCAGCCTCTTTCTCAGGAGAGGCTTATTCCCTTTGGTCCATGGAGACCCTCTGGGGTGGTAATGGGAAAATATTATTCCTGGCATGACATAGCAGATTACTGCTGAGGGAACTCCATCATCAGGTTAGAGAAAATGCTCCAGGTGGGAATGGGCCCAGCTAGGGAACTGGCTGTGGTGTCCTGCAGGGCAGATGGAGACGGTGGCCCCCGTCTGCTTTTGGCTTTGTCCTGATTTCAGCCATTCCTGCAAATGCCTGTGTGGATAGAGGAGGCCAGTTTCCCCCATGATCCTCATTAAAGTTGAAACTCCAACTGTAGCAGCTAGGCTGTGAAGGCCTAAAGCTATAGCACCAGCCACCTCTGCCTGTTAAGTAGGTCTTTGCTGCTTTCCTCCTCCCTTCTGCTAACACTTTCAGAAGACAGGCTGTGTGAGTGCGTGCATGTGTGTGTGTGTGTATAAGAGAGATGGACACCTTGAGCTGGACTCTTCTAGGCTGCTGACACCACACTTCTACCTCAGCAAGATGCTGCCCTGGCAGGAGCTGCCAGCCTTCCAGCGAAGCATCATCCGTCAGGTGGAGCATTAAGCTGCTCACTATGGAAGCCAAGCCTATTAAAATACAATCCATCTCAGGGACATAGCGAGAGATGCATTGACCAGTCTCAACATTAAGAGCAGCAGCAGACTTCCTGCACTCAGCATTTCCACCTGAAAACAAGCTTGCTAAATGATTCCTTTGCATGCTCCTTAGCTTGCATCCAGAGGCCTCCCAGGCTGGTGTGTTTACTGTATCTCCTGGCTGTATCCTCAGTCAATTTTTCCTCTTGTCATAAAAGAAAGAAAAGTTTAACAAACAGATGAATAATTCTGATTAACTGCAAATGGCTGTATCCCAGAGGTGTCCCTGTGGTGCAATTATCCACTCCCCCTTTGCTGTAACAGAAGAGGATCTCTTTATATTTCTGTCAGATGATGATACTGCAGTAATTTAGTGCTCTGCAGGCCAATAACACGGCTCTGCCTCACCCACCTCCATCCAACCTCCCCTAGTGGCACAACTCACAGCTGGGACGATGAGGCAAAGCATTATAAGGAATTTCCCCACATTATTTGTCAGACAAACCAGCAACCCCTACCCTGGATTAACCCAGGAAACCCATCCCTGAAGCTGCTGAGTCTCTTAAAGCCCAGAATTTGTACTTACAGACAGAGTAGCTAGGTTTCAGCCCTTGCATTTTTAGCGATGCTGCTGTGTGAGAGTGGTGCTGCTCGCAGCTCTCACTGTGCCCCGGTCAGCAGCTCTCCAGCAAGCCAAAGATTTTATGAGCGCTAGATAACCACAGCCTGGCTTCCAGTCTCCGTTCCCCTATCAGAGGTTTATTGCCTTTTTAACCACAAAAAGGCAGCTGTGCTGGCTCCTCCATCCTCTCTTGTTAGCCGTTAACAAAACTACTGGAGAAAGCTGTTACTGATGTCTCTGCTGTAGTGAAAGTTTCATCTGAGGAACAACTTATCTTCCTGCATGCTCAGATACTTCTTTTTCTCTTTTTGTCTTTCGTAGGAGGTGTGTACACAAATCAGTGGAATGCGGGGCAAGTGTTTTCCAAGCCAGTATCAGATTTGGAAGTGGTAAGAGGGAGCTGGGGACAGCTGAGAAGCTGGCCACTCAGCCTGGGAATGGTGCTGGGTGCATCTGGCTATCCTGTTGCAGGGACTTGAGGGAACCATGAACATAGTTCTCATGTCTGCCTCTATGAGAGAAGGGAGCAATTTTGGCCATTGTAAGAACACAGATACGGCATTCCAGAGTCATACTTCAAGCAAGATGAATTTTTCATTTGTGTAGTAGGTGGTTCCGCAACCACATTGCTACAGAATGTAAGTTTACACTGCTGATACCGATGTGCTGGTGGTTTTGGGTAGAGATATCAGAGTGACCACTACTAGGGAAACTAGCTTGTGTGGCAGAAAACTCTAGCCACAGAAAGCAGAGTTTAGAGCATGCTTATTTACCCTATTTCTTGTAGCAGAGATCTCAGGACCTCACCTGGCAGACGTCAGGGCTCTATGACCTCAAACACAGGGAATTTAATAGCTACCTCTTATGACATCAGGTATGTCTCTTGAAGGTTCAGCAGGAGTGCTACCCATGGTCATTGTGCATCCTGCCTGTAGCTCCAAGCTTTGGTGATATGGGTTTAATTTGCTATCAAGCTAGATATAGAATCATAGAATGGTTTAGGTTGGAAGGGACCTTGAAGATCATCGGGTTCCAACCCCCCTGCCATAGGCAGGGACACCTCCCACTAGACCAAGTTGCTCAAAGCCCTATCCAGCCTGGCCTTAAACACCTTCAGGGATGGAGCTTCCACAACTTCTCTAGTCAAATATGCAAGCTTATGCTCTTTCAGCTGTAAGGCTAGACTACGTCTTCCTTCCACCAGGCCTGAACGTGCACTCTGCATCTCCGTTTATTGACACCATTTCTTACAAAATGGAATAGATCTAACAGAATTCATGGAGGGAGATTCACTGCCATGCTTCAATGAAAAGGACATTCCTAAGGGAAATTCATTTCAGGGACGCTCTTCATCTCCTCCTCAGATCACGATGTTCAGCTCAGCCCTTACCTTTTGGCTACAGGGTATTCAGGAATTAGAATCCCTCATAGCCTCTTCTGGATCTGCTTCCTTTATAAGGAAATATATGTAAATATCCACTGGGAAAGAATAACTCTGTTGTGGAAGCCAAGAGAAACTGGAGTCTCTGTTTCTGCTTCAGTGAGTTTCTACACAAAGCTCAGGTGAGAAAAGCAAAACACAGTATAAGCCTGAAAATAATGAAAACAGCCTATATATAGGAAAAATAAATACCAGCCTCTGTAGGAGTCATTAGATCAATGCCATGCCCTACAGTATAAGCCCGTGTGGCATCTTTACCACATCATTTCCCCTTCCCCACCTCTCTGCCTAAACCTCATTCAGGCAGAGGCCAAAGCTTGGAGCTCTCCCTTGGCAAGCACCGTCTTGTCTCACCAGCATCCTGCTGGGATCCTCCTCGTGCCCACTGGTGCCTGATGCCTGAGCAGGGCACTCGCACAAGGATGGGGGAGGTTCTTCTCATTCCAATTTCACTCGCCAGTTTTAGTTAGGGTGGCTCCCAGAAAGCCACATCAGGGTTCTCTACAGTCAAGGACTTCATAGTCGAAGATTTCCTTCCCAGACCTGCGCTGGGAAAAGAGAGAACGAACCAAAAAAAGGACCGAGGGCAAATGCAACTGTTCTTCTTTGCAGCTGGAAAAGCCTGCCAGGACACAAAGGATAAGTGAAGGGGCCGCTCTGGTGTCCAGTGCAGGGTATATCCTTGAAGTGCCCTCAGAGCTGGCAGTTCCTAGTCTTTCTCAGTTCTTTCAGATTTCCTTGTGTCCAACTACATATGTGTGTGTGCTCTCTCTGTCATAAAACCCAGGGTTAATTGCAGTAAAGATGGTCACAGAGCCAGAATTCAGCATTTAACTTCTTCTTCCATTCTCCCAAAGAAAATGTTTGGAATTACCTTGGGGCTTTAATTAAAAACCCTAATTAAAAGGTTTTATGCAAATTCAGGAGGAGCAGAGATTCTCTCCTCTCCCCCCAAATGCTTATTGAAGCTTTTAATTTGGGGAAATTTTAATCTTTATTTTTTTTGTTCTTTATGCATGTTTAGTGCATTTTAGCAAGAATCCTTTTGTCTAATTATTCAGAAAAGTAGGCCGTGTTTCTTCTTAAAAATCCCACAGACCCCAAATTAACTCTAGAATGTTGTAGGAGGTTAAATTTAATACCATCCTTCTGTCTTGCATCGATTGGCAACACAGCTATTTCTGCTGTACATTTCCCTCCTTTTCAATGTCATTATTATTTGTTTTTTCTAACGTGGGAGGATCTATCCATCCTACCTAATTCTGAACCAGGACTCCACTGTGCTAAGTGTTGTACAAACACAAAAGAAAACCACGGATTTTACCCCAAGTGTGCAGGGTTGCGAGACAGCAATGAGGAGCTCGGTAACAACAGCTGGAGCACACGCCACAGCTGCTGTGCCAGAGTCAAGGATTTTGGGGGTGTCACAGCACTGATGGCCTTAATGTGATTTTAGAGGAAAATAATATAAAGGTAACTGTGGATTTTAACGGGAGCCTATTGAAAGTTGAAGGTGCCGTGCAGGGAAAAGTGCAAAGGTGTTTATCAGAAATGGTAACACAGGCAGAAGAAAAACAGTGTCACTGAAAGAACAGAAGCAGTTACCATGCCGCCCTTTTCGCTTTAACTCTGCTACTGCTGAAGGGAGTTTTGTTCCTCTGATTAGCTCAGGCATGTTGTTATTATTTCAAGACTTGCCATTAGGATGCAACACCAGCATATTATGGACCCGACACATTATCTGAGACAGTACTGTTAAATTTCAACATCTAGAGGACAAAATCCCTGCTAGCAGCAATAGCTGATTCACGTAGAAAGTTTCTCTGCACCAAAGAGTCAGCACAGGCTCAGCCAAATCCCATTTAAACCCTTGGATTATATAGAGGAAGTGCAACTGGGAAAAAAGCCTTTCACTGTAGTCCTGGTCTAGGTAATTTTCATGCAAGCGTCTATAATTTTGAAGATATGAGATGTTTGGTCTTCCAGTGCCCCAACATGTACATTGCTTTCCTTGCTGATAAGCTGAAAAGCTACTTCAATACCACAGACAGCAGAGAGAACGGCTGTATTTATATCCTGCTGGAGTAGTTCTTCAGAGGTTGTGGGAACGCCTGCAAAATTTGCAGGTCAGCATTTCTCAGTAATGAGTAGATGGAAACTGTAAATTACTTCCCACACTCAAGTTATGTGATCTGCCCTCCACAAGAGTTAATAATCAGATCTGTTAAAAAAAAAAACCTCAACAAAACAAAAAAACAACCAAACAAAACCCAGCAACAACAACACTGCAAGGGCTTTTTCCTTCACAGCTGCTTTAGTGCAAGCATGAGTATCTGAACAATCACACTGATGGTTTCCCAGATTTGGAAGGGATGCTAAGGTTTAAGGGAGCAGATGGGAACAAATAGCTGCTGGGAGGTAGCAGCAAGCCTCGATTTGACAGAACATAGAGGAGTGAACAGTAAAACAGTTATGCAATGGGTAAAAAGCATCATAACCTTCTTGAACCTGAGACTATGGTAATTTACATCATCATTCATGGAGATGCCACTGGACACCCTGTGCTGGAAATGACTCTGCATCAGCAGACTTATGAGGTCCTTTGCTCTTCTGCTCCAGCACCTGTGCTCCTGGTGAGGGATACTCCCTAAGCTGGAGAAGTAATTGACAACAGAATGTCCTCGCTAATGCTTAGAGGCCACTCTAAGGTTTAGCGCTCCCAAGCAGTCCCAACAGGATGCTCCAAAGCTATGAGAAGACTGGAAAGTTNAATAAGCTGCCTCAAGTGATGCTTCCAAAAGATATGCTAAAACAAGAGGAAACACCCAGGAGCTTCATATGCTGCCTTCATCCTGGTGAATCAGGCCTGTTCTATTTATTTATTCCCCTGATTTATAGAACATCTACTGCCATGGCAGCAGGGTGTTTATTTACATGTAGAAGAACATAAATTCTGATAAATTCCCTAAAACCTGGAGAACAAACAAAGCTTAAGAAAAAAACCAAAATTCTAGCTAACACTAAACATCTTGTATTGTGTTATAAGTCACTACACAGGCTATTGTGAGCTCAATGGTTATTCAGAGAGCTGACTGATAAAAATAAAGCACTCCAAGGATTTTTTTGAAGACATTGAAATAAAGGTCAGTGGACATATTTTCAAAAGCCTGTATGTGATTTAGAAAACAAAGTCTTATTTTTGAAAGACACTTAGGTACAGAATATTATTGGCATTTAGCATTTAGCATGTGAAATAATTGGAAATTAAATACCTCTCACCTTGGAGGATCTGGGCCTAAAAGGTCTTGTATTATTTCAAAGTCCTTTAGTTTTAGGACTTTAGGTCTAAATTAGTTTTGTAATTAAGCCTTAGGTGCCTCAGTCATTGGACTCTGTAAAACTGTGTTGGAAAACCTAAATGCCTTTAGAAATTTAAACCTTGGGAGATTAATATCTCTTGACATTGAATGAGACTGCAGGCCTGAAGGCCACATTCATTGAGACTGAAGCAAGTTAAGTTCCTCACTTCTGCAAAGGACCTCAGGACCATCTGTCCAAGGAAGAAATTTTCAAAGGCACAGAGAGCTCTAAGGCCCTCAGTGTTGTCTGATATGGGCTGGGAGGTGATTTTTCAAAGCAAATATATCAATGAGGAACTCAGCTTTCACAAAGGAGAGAGAGGCTTCCAAATCAGATACAACCATGTCTTCCAACTTCTGTCTGTTGTTAAGGAAGACTTTTAACTATGAATTTTCTTAGCTTTTCAGTGTAGTTAGAGGAGTGGGAAAGTCCTCTCCAAATCTCTTGGAAAACAGGCGATTTCTACGAAAACTTGCAGTGAAGGAGGAAACCTATTGCAACGCTTTGCTATCCTTACCGCTAGCACGTTCCTTAATGTTTAATCTGATGCTATCCTGCTTTAAGTTTTTCCCCATTAATTCTCACCCTAGCCACCATGGACATGGACAAAACTTAATTCCTTTCTTTGTAGCGGTTTTCTGTATATCTGGAGACAGTTATGTCTTTGCTGAATCCTCTCTGCAATTAATAAACCCAATTCTTTCAATCTATCCTTGAAGAAATTTAACTTCTAACCTCATCTGTGCCTCAAATGATGGGTAAAAATCAGTTATAACTGGTGTTGAAGATGGAGATCCTCTGCACTGACTTGGGTTAACAACAATCTCCCTCAAAAAATGCAGTGGAAAACTGGAATGCAGACTGGAGTGAGACTCAATGGTAAAGCATCATCGATCCTTGAGGCTCATAGACACAGACCACTGGCTGGTCTGCTTGCCCCACCAGGCAGCAACACTTTTGGTACACTTGCAAGTTGGGCAAACCTGTGAGACCTAATATTTATGTGAAGGGAACAAAGATAAACAACAGATTTATTTTTTTTCTGAGACTGAACTGTGGGAGCTTACGACCACTTTCTTCAGAAGTCACAGGGAACCTTTCTGACTTTAAAACCAGAGTGTCTGATGTCTATGAGTATCATTATCAGGGCTTTTGTGTCAAAAGGGATGGAACTGACTCAAATCAGCTTTCACTGTACAAGACAAATGCAAAATGCACTGTGTGCAAACCTTCAGGGAGGGTTTTGGTGAGGATTTCTGCACTGTGAACTCATTGTGCTCAGTACGTCAAGTTAGGGGTGAACAACTGATATTAATGAATGTGGGCTGGATGACTTGGTTACCAACACCCCAGCAATTCTGGGGCTTAGGAAATGTAATTGAGTTCAGTCTTCTGATAACTAGGGAAGTATACTTGAATGCAATGTCTGAGAGACGTGCTAGCTTTTAACCTGTGCTAGCCAAATAACTCACGAAGAAGAGAAAAATATTCATCATCATTTCAGGGAAGACCTGGAGTAGGAAGAAGAGAATTAATACGTTGCTTGAAATATATGTCCTCAGTTTTTAAAGCATCTATATACTCTAACAAAGAGAAAATATTATGTTAGGTGATTATGGTACTTTTGAACAGGGAACATAATTCGTTAGATGCCTTGTATTAAGCTCTCCTTTTGGCTAATAAATACATAACGCTTATATAAAGTATTATAATGCAAAAATATATTTATCCTCAGTGGGGAAGCTGTTGGCATTAAGAACATAATTACTGCTACTAAGCTGCCATTCAGTGAAGGTTATCATATCTAAACAAAGTCTATAGTTCTGGAGATTTTCTAAAAGCACTATTAGAATTTGCCACCTAAGGCGGTTTGCATAACGGTGACTCTTGAGGTTGGCTCACTGCAACTCCGAGTGAAATGGAATGATTATTTCATGGGCTTGGCAAACTATCCTTTTGTTTATACAGCTCAGCAGGATGTTTGCTTTCTTCACAACAGCAGGACACTGTGGATTCATGTTCAGTTTGTGATCTGCTGTAACTCCTGGTTCCTTTCCTGCAGAGCTGTTGTATTTCTCTGTTCTGTATTCATTCATAGTCTACACATAGCTGTCCACTTCCATGTGGCTTCCTCCCTCATATCCTCTTCTCATTCATTTGTGGTTTTGCCTCCCATTTTGGAATGCATTCACATGTCCCCATCAACTGTGTCAACACCCTTTCTTTGGTGACCCCTTCTGCCTAGGGCAGATGCAATTCACAAATCGATTGGAAACCGCACCTTCGTAGCAAAATCTGCACAGGATGCTGCAAAGCACTCTGGAGCTCTCAGGTATCCTCAGACCATCTTCCTCCTCCTGCTCTGGAAACAAGACTGTCTTATTTGGCAGGGAGTGGGATCATGAGAGAAAAGATCTCTTCCTTTGTTGTCAGGACTGGACTACACTTCAACCTTGGGGAAGTCCACAGAAGAAGCTGGGGAGAGGAAGACTCATAAAAATGTCTTTGTTTGTGTGTGATGTGGGCAGAGAGTGAGGCATGGGTTTCCACCTGCAGATAATAATGGCTGTTGTCTGTGACCCCTCTGTTTGTTTTGGCAAACCCAGAGATCTGCAAATCTGATCTGGCTATTTCTGTTGCCATAAAGGAAAGACTAAGGGTTTGTGTTGTTAGAAGGAGCAACCTAATCTAGGGTCAGTAAGCCACTGCTCCTAACTCCTTCCAGCCAGACAAACCAAGCATATTTTTCCATGGTTTTCTGTCTCATCTCATTATCTTCTGCCCCAGGCTCAGTCCCTTTGCAGGGACAGTCTGATTTTGGCACAGAACATATCATTCATCCATGGGCTGAAAAAAAAATGCAATTTTGTCTCCCGTCTTGAGGAGCCAAGGCCTGGGGTGAAGGTAATGCCAGAGAGGATGGGGAATTCCCATGCAGCATGGTCTCATCCTGCCAGCCTGACTCCCCGGGGTGAGGGGGCAACATGCCTGGAGCTGCCTCCTCCCCCAGAGGGGAGGTGTCTGCACACTGGGTGGGAGGACACAGTGGCCCTCTTCATGCCATGTGATAGGCGAGAGCGCAGGGACTTGGGAGAAAGGTTCTTTCTGCCTAGATGAACCTGACATCTGCATTGGTAACCCCTTTGGATTTCAGAGCCTGTTTAACCTGCCTGAATGTGTCCTGACAGCTCTGTAATTTACATGCCCGCTAGACTAGGCATCTGCTACCACAAGGGAAAGGAGAACACCAATGGGGAAAAAAAACCCCACACAAAAACCCCAACAGCCCCTCAACCTTAAATTTTTCTGAGGAACACTGGTGTGCAGGTTTTGGCTGGGATAGATTTAATTTTCATGCCATATGATGTCATGCTCAGTAATATAAAGCTGGAGGAAGAAGGACGAAGGGCAGGACATTCAGAGTGATGGTGTTTGTCTTCTCAAGTAACCGTTATGTGTGATGGAGCCCTGTTTTCCTGGAGATGGCTGAACACCTGCCTGCTGATGGGAAGTGGTGAATGAATTCCTTGTTTTGCCTTGCTTGTGCATGAGGCTTTTTCTTTACCTATTAAACAGTCTTTATCTCAACCAGTGAGTTCTCTAACTTTTACTCTTCTGATTCTCTTCCCCATCCTGCTGGGAGGGAGTAAGTGAGAAGCTGTGGTGCTCAGTTGCCATCTGGGGTTAAACTGCGACAACGGTAAAGGGTTTGTAGCCTCTCGGTCCCTCTGCCCATGCCACCCAAGCTGTTTCCATGTCTTTCAGTTCACTTATCTACAGTTTCTCAGGCTCAGAAGATATTTCTGAGGGAGGTATAGAAAATTACATTGTCAAATTGGATGGNGGAAAGGGTTTGTAGCCTCTCGGTCCCTCTGCCCATGCCACCCAAGCTGTTTCCTTGTCTTTCAATTCACTTATCTACATTTTCTCAGGCTCAGAAGATATTTCTGAGGGAGGTATAGAAAATTACATTGTCAAATTGGACGGCATGAAGAAAACATCTCAGGAAGGCAAGTACGTGAACCTCTTGAGATAGTGCTGAGATGGAAAGAGTTATAAATAAGGAAACTGGGACTAAATGGGGAGGCTGGCTTATTAAGAATTCTGTCCTGCATTTTCATGTAGAGGCATCATATTCCTGGCACCAAGTAGAGGGCTTGTCTGCTGCTGATATACCTCTTTGCTAAATGTGCTATCACATACAAGAAGACATGCAGCCCCACAAGTGCTCACTGCCATGTTGCTATCCATACAGCATGTGGATCTCAGACAGCATGAGCACCAAATTATGGGTTCACCATTGGTGCCAAAAACACCTGCAAACATTTTTTTTAAGAATGAAAATTTTAGCTTGGATTGAATGTTACCTTTGGGAGTTAAATCTGTCTCTTTTTTAGAAAAAATGTAAGGAATTTTCCAAACAAAAATATTTTTTGGAAAAAAAAATAATCAAAGGTTTGATTCGCAAAATTTCAAGATACACTGCTTCAACTTTCTACTTCTGTATTTATTTTCTTAAGTGATTTTGTGAGACATTGAAGTGCATTTGAATCAGTAGGGAAAAATAAAAGAAGGTTCATATGAAAAATATCTTTGTGCACTACTTCCAAAGTAAGAAGGTATTTTCTACTTACAAACTGCTCACCTCAGGTGCAGACAGCAGCCTCCCTGGCAGGCCCAGCTCACTCCAGGTGTTTTACTCCCAAGGCAGCATTTTGCCTCTTCCCTGCTACTCTCAAACATCTCTTTCTTGTGGCAAAATGTTAGAGTAGATACAATCCTAAACCGTCATAGGTCTTACTGTTCTCTTTCTGCTTATCCCTCCCTTTTCACTGTTTTTTTCTTCCATCACATCTGTTTCCTTCCTATGTACTTTTTTTCATGGGTTGTAAACCCATCCTTTCTTTTTCTCTTCCCCGCTGTATCTGATACCTTTGTTTTTTCTGTCCCTCTTTCATATAGTCCTGCTGTTTTTTGTAAAGAAGACTCAGTACTGCATCTTTTAATGGTAGAGCTCTTCTGCTCTCTCTTAACTTCTTTCAGCAGCTCACTGCAAAATAGTGAAGGTGATAAATGGAGTCTCACCACCTTTGCATACAATGGCAGAAGTATTCCCATCTCCTTACTGAGCATACTGCAACCGATGTATCACAGGATCACATTTGTTAGGCATGGTTACCTTGTGACTGATTTATCACATAGGTCTTTGTCATTCTCCATTGCTCCCAAGTGATGAATTTCTACTTCATAGGAGAAATTTCTCGATGATACGAAGTTGGGAAATATTGTCAATATGCAGGAGAAGAAAACAATGCTACAGAGAGAAGTCGCTAGCCTTAAGAATTGAAAAAATAGAAACAAGACAACAGTCACTATCTTAAAATAAAACATCATGTGCTTAGGGACAAATAAGAATTTATGCTACAGAGGGAGAGTTTATCAATTGGAAACAATGTATTAGAAGCAAGCTAAAATGAAAGGGTTTTCATAAAAAAGGAACACGTTTTTCTCTGGAAAAGATAATTTATATGAAAAAAATTAGTTTGTTGACTTGTGTTTCCTTTTAAGAGAATTTGATTAACAGTGATTCTTTAGGTAAACATTCCAACTGCAGTGAAAATAGCGCTTTCCGCCAAACTTTTTGAATGACAAATTTATCCTTCTTTATACATACCTAGTACTTAGAGGCCATTTTTCCCAGCCTGGAAGATGACATTGCATCATTAAATCAATCATTTGTCTCATTGTATTGGAGAAGGGGCAAAGTATCCTTTCCAACCTTGTGAGTAAGTTTCTGGTCACAAAGAACATGATGAAGGGCCATGGCAGGCCCCCAAAAAGGCTTCTTGAACAGCTCTCACAACTACAAAGCTAGAGAGCTGCTTTATTAAAATTGGCCCTGATATCAGCCAGACCCCAAGCAGGATGTGGGATGAACTCTGGCAGTAGCAGCTTCTTCCATTTCCACCACACAGATACTCATTTTCTTTCTCTTAGACTCTCATGGTCCTGTTTTTGTTGTAACCTTTTAGTCTTTTCCCTTTTTCTCCTGAAGTCATGTTTACTTGTGGGCAGTTGACCTTCCTCCTTTAAATCCTCTTTATTTTCATTCCTTTTGCCAACTACAAGAGCATTATATCCAGTGAAGCAGGAGAGGGTAGAGTCTGAGGCTGTTCTGTGAAGCAGACCACAAGAGATGGGCCAGCTTCACTGATCTTGCAAGCTATACTGCAGAATTTTGTTAAGTCCTGGCACACGTTACAGCTCACAGAGGACCGAGGGGAGCAGAAGGGTACATCAAAAGCAGCTCACAGGTGGGTGGTTCACAGGGCATCCCACCGTTTCTTTGTGGGTAGTGAACTGGATCCCAGATAGACCAGTGATACTGGCTTCACTTCTCTGTGCTCCTTTTAGATCATACAGAAGCCAGAGAGTCAGTAGTTCTCCCTTCTGCCTCTTCCTGTTAGTCATGTCCTATAGCCCTGGCAAAGACCTGTTTGAACTACTTGTGAACAGCATGTTGCTCAAGATCAACCGATTCACCACACTTGACTGATACTGCCACATGTGTGCTTGATGGCTGGGAAATTCTGGTTGTGGCTGGTTTTCATATGATGTTACTGCAACTGCGCCCCTTGAAAATGAACCAACCTGCAGGTCAGGTCAGAGCCTAGGAGAGCAATATCACTGTGGCCAAAAAAACACATGAACGAACTGGTACCAGTCCCATCTTCATCTGGCACAAGAAGCCCCTTTTTTTCATAGTGTCAAGAGAATTCAAAGACTGAAAATCTTTCTCTTTCTAGGGCCAATAGATCTAATTCCTTCCGATCCAGATTTTACCTCTTGTCTTCCTAAGAATTACCGTGAAGGTTTATAAAGTCACCGACACCCTGAGAGCTAACCATGCTGTAGTTCTGAGAGCTCAGAGCACCTCAGAGACTTGGGGCCACATTCAGATTGTTTTTTGAAAGACTTAAATTAGATGTTAGAATTTCTGTTCTTCCTTGAGTCTTTAGGAAGACATGTTTCAGCAACCCTGGGTAATGATAGGGATTCTAAATTGTTCCACTCTCTCTTGAAATCAGATGCTGAGGTATTTGTAATGTGTAAGTTACATACCTATAGCACATGGTCTGAAAACAGCCCATCAGTGCTTAAGCTCTGTAGAAAGTCAGCAGAGCCCATGCTTGTTATTTCCTTACTTTGTGTGAGTAACTTGCCAAACAGGAGAATAAGGTGTTATTCCAGAAGCTCTTTGAACAGTAAGGTTAGGGAAAGAAATTTTGGAGTGGAAATGTCTTGATATGGATGAGTGTCAGTATGGATGAAATCTGTCCTTAAGTAAAAGGTACTGTTTGCATGCCCCTCTGAACTCTTCAGTCCTTATTGCTTTACTGATCCTTTTCTCCCTCAAGGCTCTTTCACTTTGGTGCTGAATTCCAGAAATTCAATAGCCAAGCCATTCCCATTAATATACTGTCTCTCTCCTTAACTGTGTTTCCTACACATGTCTATAAATAGATTTAGGCACTACACTTTCACTGTGTTCTTTAAAGCTGTGAAATTCTGTTATCATAGAGATTTTTAAAAAAATATTTAGCCATGAAAGTACCAATATTAGACTGTAGGTTCTTTGGGGCAGGGATTTCCTTTCTGTCTCTGTTCTGTCCTTAGCCAGACATACTGTAAACATCAGATATTCTATAGGTAGATCTGTTTTATAACCTCTTCCATGGCTATGAATCTTTTCCATTTTCTAAGCATCCTCTTCTCTAAGACAAAGGAATCCTTTCTATAGTAGCGGGTAAACCTATGGGTGACCAGGTGGTTAGCTGTGCATCTTGGTTGGGTCAGCAAGTCCTTTTCTTATTGGAGGAACTGAGACTTTTTCTGCATGGATCTTTTCTTTGCTTCGGTGAGAATTAGACCTAGAAGAACCCATCTGGTTTCTACTCAGCACTGGACTAATCTGAATGATGTAGGGATTTGCATACATTTACCCTTGGTGCTGTGAAAACCACTGCCATCATCTGCCTCTAGTATGGCAGGTCTCGAGGGAACTGGAAGACATCTGCATTATTAAGACTAAATTGAACATTGACTTCAATTACTCCATCTTAATAAACTCTTCACTAAGCACAAGGACAGCCTTTATCAAGCTTGAGTATGCCCTTAACTTCTGGAAGCAAAAGAAATAAAGATGTTCACCCCCTCTTTACCCTCCTCCCTTTGAGGGGATGCTGGGAAGGGATCTTCATAAGCTTTCAGACAATTCAGAAGTCAAATGAATCATTCTGTGGGCGTAAAGTTGGAAATCATCCTGTGTTTTAGGAGAAAACGTAATCGACAGGGTTTTAAACAAAGGAGACGCCACAGAAGCAAAGCTTGTCAAACCATGTCAGTATCTGACTGGTCTCATGTGTTGTGACTTAAAACGTTACGAGATTCAGGCGGTGGATAGGGAAAGGACAAGTGAAAGAATAACTCTGCTGCTCCGCTAACCTCAATAACTCTAATCAAGCGATTTGTTGAAAGGGATGGAGCTGTTGAAGGGGAAGCGTGTGTAATATGCACAGTAGCCAAACTTAGTGGGATTGGTGGCAGCTACATTTTTTCAGCACTGGAAATTGCTTAAATCCTAAACAAGTTCAGAAAGCACAGGGAGCTGACTTGCTTTCTCCTCATCCTGATTACAACCCTCCTGCCACAGCAGAGTTGGGTATATGTGGTCTTCTCTGCTCTGGAGAAGCCTTGAATTGGTCTAACTGGGGAATCTCTTAGGTAGGGACTGAGATTTACCAGCAGATCTGCTTACTGAAATCTTAATATTCTTAACAAAAAAAGTTCAACAGGAGCAGCATGAGCAACTCCATTGTGCCCTGCCAAAGGGCTCTGCAGCAGCCTGTGCTCTGAGGATGAGGAATAGCTGTGAATGTGCAGATTAGGGCTCTGTGCATAAATAACCTGAAGGACGTGGAGCTAAGGGTTGTCTGATAGTAAGGAAGATTGCTTGAGAGGTAGGCACAGGACTGGGACCAGGCTTCTCATCACTCTGGACTCCGTCCACTCAATAGTGGGAGATGGATATTCTGAATTCCCCCCTGGAGGTACTCTCTCGCTAGCCATTGATTACAGAGTGATTTTAAGGCAATGATATTCCAGGCTTTAGGGAGCACAGTCAGGCATCTAACTACCAGCAGGATGAATCTGAGCCTGGGAGGGAAGCAAACTGTCTGTCCAACCTTACCCTTTTGTCTGCCTATTTGCCTGTTTTACAAGGAACCAACATTAGTTGTTCTGTATTGCGAAACAATCAAAAGTGATGTGCTTATTCTGCCTCAGTTGCTTTAGGTCTTTCTTTTCCTTCCCCTTACTTTTTTTTCCTTCTTTATGTCAGTTCCCATTATATACTGTACTATTTCTTCCTTACCCTACTGTCTTTGTATTTAATCTGACTTCCCTGTGATATAAAACTGTTTGAACATATTTCTCTCAACATCTTACCTCTAGCAACCTGTCTAGGGTTTGGGTTTTTTTTTTGTTTTCTTCTGCACTTTCTATTTCCAACTCTCTTTTGCTGCTCTCTTTATCTTTAATCCTTTACTCCTCTTCTGTCCTCAGTGGTTTTCTACCTTTCTTTTTTTTCTTACATGGAGAATCTTCTTCATTCCCTCCTGTCACTCTTCTGTAATCTGTCTTTGCTCTCCTGGTCTTCTTTACATACTTATCCCCCTTTACCTTTTCTCCTGCTTAACTCCCTCTCTGCACACATATCCAGATCCTGAAGGATCCTGAGGGATCTGGATCCCTTTTCTTTGGCTTACTCGCCACCCAAAGGAAAAGAAAATCCAGAATCAGTACCCATTCTGGTCATCGTTCTGTCCTAGATTATTGTATCAATGAACAGCAGTGCTTATTTCTATTCTCTTTACACAGTAATTTACTTTTCATCAATGGCAAAAGTATATGTGAAACAATCCTCTCCCATCACCATGGTCTTCCAGGGTAGGAAGAAGACAGACAGGCTTTGTCATGCATACTCAAGGCCAATGCAGGCTCTGTTAAGTCGAACTTGGGGAAAGAACTGTATAATTAGGTGTTTTTTGCTGATAACGTCCCACCACCAGCCCAATCTGTACTGAAAAATAGGGACTGAGTAACTCAGCTAACATCACATATCATGGTATGTCACAGGATGAAGGATGGTCACTCAAGTAGCTAAAACCAAGAGGTAAAAACTTTTGTAAACAAAATCAAAGACTTGAACTGCAACTGGAGGTGAAAAGGAAGCCAAGAACTATAAAACAGGACCACTAGGTGTTAGGCCTCAGAAATGCACACGCACAGGAGAATGGTGTAATGCATGCCCGGTGGCTGAAGCAATGCAGCAGGCTGCCCAGCATGTCCTACATCATCTGATGGTCTAGAAAGCAAACGAGAACCGACTGACAAGGCAAAGACTGGTTCCAGAGGGAAAAGCCACATTTCTTAGCAAGACACAGAGCAAAAGAAAGAGCTCCTAGACACCACTGCAAGCTGAGTTTCTAGTAATAACCATAAATCCAAAAGTGTTCTCAATTTTTCCCAGAACAGTACAAAAACTGTGAACAAAGGTGATTGATGCCTATTCCATATCCTGAAAAATCTTTTCCTCAAGTTACTATCTGCAACCATATTCTATCTACTGCCATTGGTAAAGTGACCTTTATCCTACTATTGTCCTGGCTAGACACCTGGGAAATATCACCTCATATCATCTGGATCTGATGACATGAAATCATATCTTAGTTGCACCTTGGTTGTTTCTCAGTAAAAGCACCATAGTAGTTTCTTCACCAGTTTCACCTGCTCCTCACTTCAGACCTACATCTCAGGTAAAAAAATCCCTATTCTTGATTGGGATCATATATGTTTACAAATACATGCATAATGAGGGCAAGGGGCAGTTTTGCATAGCCGTGCACACAAGACCCTTCAGCTGAGATGACTGTCACTCACAACTCTGCTTCCCAGCTCCAGAGAAAAGAATGCATGGACCTTTTCACCATAATATTTAACTCCTTTCCCCCAAGTCCAGAGAGCACCCAGGGAAACCTCCTGGCAAATGATGTCAAGGTGTCCTGCAAGCTGTGAGACCATCAGCAGGGACAGATGGCATCTCCCACAGTTAGGAATCAGTGTTAAGGGAGCAGAACAACCTCCCCTCCACAACCCTGCCATTCCAAGGTTACAGTGTGGCTGCAAGGCCACTGCTTATGGTTAGTCCCTGTGACTGAACCCAAGGCATAGCAGGCATATGGACAGGACAGAGGAAAATGTGAGTCTTCAGTCCCAGGTGATGTGGATTCTGGGCACCTTCTCCTCCTCGCTCTGGTTTCTTGAGGAGAAGTGTGCCGCAGGCTCCATCTGGTTCTGTAATAAAGGATAAATTATTAAAATAAATAAAATATTGATGAACTGTTCTATAAAACAGAAGGCCTTTAAAGTATTGATTAAGAATTGAGAAAGTCATAATGAGTTTTATCTGCAGAAATAATTAGGAATTATTTTTTGTGTGGTAACCCTCTTCAATGGAGCAGGTAAAAGGCAGTATTTAATCCCTGGACTTGACTGTCATCTGTATAGTTTATACATACATATCAAAACAATAATTTTTACAAGGTCATTGTGTTGTCCATCCACGAGTCTTATGGCACCTCATGAGCAATAACAAAACAAGTTTTGTAACAGCGGTAAGAAATAGATAACCATCACTATAGTAAGGGCAGGATGAAATAGGAAGATCCAGTTTCCACATCTTGCAGTGTGTATTCAAAGCGATAGCTTTCAAGAAAACACAGCATCAAGAGAGAAAGATATGTAAAGGAAAAAATGTTGATCTCTTAAATAGTTAAAAACAACTAAATAGTTCTTCCTTAAATAAAGAATAAATACCTATAATTGTTTTTGGACTTAGCAAGGTATGACCTGTTGCAGATGGGTTCTTCAGAGCCAACTGAAATACACATGCTTAGTAATAGCTATAAAATTGTCAAATGTACAAGGAGATTTTGGCATTCACATATTCCTTGTAATGTGCTCCTAGTGGGACTCTCAGCAGGCTGGTGTCTTTAGGTACTAGCAAACTGGTATCACGTGCTTCCCTCTGTTGGGGTCCACCTTCTCTGGACCTTGCCTTGCCATGGCTTTGTTTCACAGGGAAGTGCCACATTCTTTTGACCAGCACACGTACACACCCTTTCCCAGGTCACGTGGGTGACTTGGGGCAGGTTGCAATGAAAAGCAGTTGCAGTCAGACCCAGTTCTTCCAGTTGGCTTCTAGCCCCCATTGTGCTGTGGGTCCTCTATATCCTTTGGAGAAAGGCACCTTCAGGGAGTGAGTCAGTCTTACCTAGGATCTAAATCAGAAGCTTGGCACTTCCAGAGGGTGAATCAGATCTTAGCTGGGCTGAATCACTCCCTGGAGCTGTCTATCAATCTGACCAGTTGGCTAAGTGTCCTGACTGTGGCACCTCTGAACTGCATCCAGACTAGCTTCTTTTAAGCTTGGTTAGTCCCACAGTTAATCAAAACCTCGTCTATAAAATCCGTCATTTCTCCTTTCTCTCTCTAACCCAAAGCTTACTGGCCTGTCTGTGAATCACTTGACTTTGTATATCCCACCATGAATTCCTGGTTCTTTAGTTTTACTTCTGAGGTTTTCCAGCTGTCTGCCTCATCCCCTGGCAGAGCCGTGAAGGAAAAAGTCCTCCTAGCAGGTTTCAGTCAAATAATTCTCTCAAGGTATTTCCACTTGAATAGGCTATTACTTCAGTTAATGACCCACTCTTGCCCCATCTGGCACATCCATGGCAGGCCCTGTCAATTTTTGGTGGCTTACTACACGTTGTGGCGATTCCCAAACCAGCAGTTCTTTACTGGGATCCACAAAAAATGCAGAAACCAAACTTGTCACTGACTTAAAACAAAATTTCTATGAACCTGATGCCACTGCATTCATTCATAACATGTCAGAATTTACTTCACCCTCTTCTCTTCATAATCCATTAGTTCCTGTCTATGGGTCACTATGTAGTAATCTACCAGAACAGCTGCTAATAGTGGAATTAAATATCCTCTATATAACCTGTAATGGGATGTTGCACAGAGCAAGGTCTCAGCTCTAGAGGGAAGGAACAGCAAAGGTAATATGGCACTCCTGAAATAACGGTGTGGAGATGCCGAGATCCATATAGTAGGATCCGTATGTATAGTTAGGGTTTGCTCTGTTTGGAGTTGCAAATCCTGGGGCACAGATCCACAAGAGTACTTCCGCTGCAGCACTGAACTTTGCCGTGCCTGGCTTTCAAACCCTTCATTCCTGATTTAATGACACTTTGGAGGGTTGGGTGCTAAGGAACAGAATTCACTAGAGCCAGCATGCTGAGAAGGGAGCTACTTAAATTAGCCAATAGGAGAAAACAACAGGAGGGATGAGTTTTAAATCACGTCTCTCTTGGGGATTGAATGCCTTAATTTGACTTCATGGAGATTAGCTTGCAGGCTGCATTGCCTGTGCAGGGAGGAAAGTGTTTGAAGGCTCTTTAGCAAAGGCATGACGAAGCCCAATCATCAGAAGACAGGGGGAAAAAAATCAAACTGGAAGCAAAGTGCATGTTTTAAAGAATCAGGATAATTAACCGCTGAATTAGCTTATCAAGAGATATAACACATTTTCCACCAACTGATGGGCATCTTGCATTCTGAATTTCCCTGCCAATACTCAAAAGAAACTAAAATGCGTGCGTATGATTCAGGAATTACTGAGTGATAATGTTTGTTCAGTGTGTATCACCATGATATACCATCTCCTGTCTTTTAAACAGATTAATCTGCTTTTACCAGGGCTAAATTTGGCCTCACTCCTCTTCCTGAGTGCTTGGTGATGTTTTGATATAGAATAATGTGAGTTAGAGATGGTATCAGCTTGTCTTGTCTTCTCTCTGCAGCCATTGCAGGATTGTCCTTTATTCTCTGTTCATTAGTACTTTGACATGGAGAGTTTTATATATCTGGACTGTTTCTATTGCTTCCCTTGGGATTATTCAACAGTCTATTAGAGCTCACTACTAGGACATTTTTAACATGTGAATTGTCCTTCAAATCCTCTGCTCACCTACCTGTCCTCTCTTTAAAGTCGCACACCCTTTGGATCCAGTTCTCCCTCTGCTTTTGATGTTTATTTTTTCGTAGAGATATGATAGCCATGGGTAGCCAACCTGCACCTCTTATGCACTTCAAATTTACCTCTCATTCTGGATCTGGTGGCCTGGTCCACATTTATCCTGCATCTTGCAGTGCCACAACAGCACCCTTGGGAAAACCCTGTCACCAGCTGTCTGTGGTCCACTCTGTGCTTCCCCACCCTACGCTTTGCAAGGCACAAGGAACATGTGCTGCTGATCATGACCACCTGAAGGTTTGAGTTATGTGATGCAGAGGATCAGGAAAGTTGGCCATACTTGGTGGATGCTGCTTTCCCCACGGTTTAACCAAACTCTGTATGCTGGGGCATACATTTTCACCAAAATGAAACCCATCAAAACCAACAGCCGGATTTTGGCCAGATTAGATCTTTTAATCTTTCCCGCATGACTGCATAACCTCAGGTGGAAAAAACTTGTAATCACATTGGCTTTTCCCTTCTGCACATTGCATTGCAGAGTTGTAACTCATTTATTCATTCTCACCATCCATCTCTCACTAGTCAGCTCTTCAAGTATTTCCCTCTCCTCCAAAAAATTTAGTTTCAGATGAGTTTTCCCCTGTGTGCATTTTCCCAGGCTGAATCTAATTTTGTTTTATTTTCAAACTCTATTTCTTTCTCAGCTTTGACAGTTACGGGGCAAGTACAAGAAGCTACATGGAATTAAATGCAATCTACATTACTTCTCTATTCTCCTTGGGATTTGCAACACCTCCTGATTTTGCATCACCTGTGAATGTAATTAGCTGACTCTTTAGTTTGTATCAGGGATATAACTGCTCAGTGAAGAAATAGCCATGGTGAGATCAGAATAGATTAAACCCCAAAACTATGAAACTATTCTCGCAGTAGTGTTTATTTGCTTGAGATTCTTAGGTCTGTTTTCATGCCACACAACAAAATTTTCTGTGTAAACTGAGAGTAAACTTCATTTTCTTTTTTCACTAATTTTGCTTTGAAGTGAGAAGTCATTAGATTTATAAGGCTGATGCACACTGTAAGACTCTGTATTCATCATTTTTTGTGATCTTTGTTATCAGATATGTGCTTCCAGTGTGTATCCTTTTCTTTCGTCTTTTTTTTCTTTTTTTTTTTTTTTTTTCCCGGAANCCCCGGAAGGGAAGGGAGGGTACAAGGCCAAAAATGTCAGCAGCTAATCCTGCCGGCTGCCCCCTGCTACACCAGCTGTGCACTGTGCCCCAGTCCCACTAGCAGACTGTTTTGGCAGTTGCGCGTTGCTGATCTGCTATTTCAGAGCCACCAGAGGGAGCAAAAAACATTGTGTTTAGGAGCGGCAAAAAAAGAGCGGCTGGTGCTTTGCTTATTTAGGTTTTTACTCATTAAGTGTCATCTGTTTAAGTGAATGGTTTTGGTTTTTTACTCTCAAAAGGATATTTCTCTTGCTCTTATACATATACTAGAATTGTCTTACCTATGAACTTCCCGCTCCTTCCATGGGACTGTCCCAACCTTTAAGGGTATTGGCTATGGAAAATTAGAGTCAGCTGCTATAACCCATCTTAGGTCTGTTGTAGCAACACAAAATGGAAGCAGCACTGCAGTACTAGTGGTAAATCTCATGTGGCAGCTTCTGAGGAGCAAAAGTACATGGAGATTGGGAAAGAAGACAACTGAGCATATTGCAATGTGCAGCAGCACGTCTCAGTTTCTCTCTGGTGTTCCTCAGGAGCTCCATGTACATCAGTAATAATAAATGAGCTGAGCAGTGCTGGGGCATGCTGAGACTCCATCTCCAAACACTTACTAGATTTTCAGTAGCTGGGGACAGAGGCAGCCTGCCACGCAGCACTGGGTGATATCAGCAAGCTGAGTGGAGGTCCTGTGCTTACGTCTGGTCAGGCAGCCGCAACAGCGTGGATTTGATCTTGTGCTCCCTATTGTGCGTGTTGTGGCCATTTGTTTCACATCTTAGACAGCTCTTTGAGCCAAGGGTCACCTTGCTGCCTTACTGTGTAGTGTGAAGGCAGCAGGGTCCCGATGCCTAATGGAGAAATAATTATTATAATTAAGAGCATCCAATCACCAGCTTGGTTACCTTCACAGGAGGTCAGCCTCTGAACCTAAGATTCATGATGGTCTTGCTATTAGTAAACTCATATACTTAGTAAAAAACTGCGCCCTTTGCTCTCTCTGTGAGAACTGGTGACTGAAGACCACTACCCACTATGTGGTATGAGGCAAACACAAGTACTGTTTCTCTAACCTTTCGAACAAGTTCATTAAAGGAGCAGAAAGTCAAGCCTGGCAAAGTGTAGGATGGATTAGACCCTACAACTAATTACCTTAAAGTTTCTTATTTCCCATTCAGAACTATGGACACAAATGTTGTGTATATGCTTCACATTTATTTGCCTTTCAACTAAATACCATATGCTACTGATTGGAGCCCTTAATATTACAATCGTTTTTAAAAAGAACAGAACAAACTCTTGGGATTTCCTCTTGAATGCAATTGAGGAATTTTGCCACAGAATTAAGAAAAGCCAAACCTTGGACAATGAGTTAAGAGGCCATTTTGTGCCAGGATATGCTCATGGTGGAGGAACTACTGGGAGAATTTAAGAAAGCTGACGTTGGTTAAACAAAATATGCATTGGAAAGGCATCCAGGAGAAGACCTAGCCTTCCAAATGAAGGGAGAAGGGTAGGATGTCATAACGCAATATTGAACAAGGCTGTTGTCTGCTTCCTGGGGACAATTTCCATTGTCCAAATGGATTTCTAAAACCTTAATGCAGTCAGCAAGGATTCTGAAAGGTGACCTGGAGAAGACTTTCTGAACTGGCTCTCTGGGTTCAGCCTGTGAATTCAGGTACCTAGGCAATGTAAATATCCTATTTGATTACAGCTCATCATAATTCACTAAAAGGATTCTTTTCTACCTCTGCAAAGCTCTGAAAAATGGCCCAGAAGAAGGTACGATGGGATGTGGGCATCTCTATATTTCATTTTCATTTCCCCTTTTTGTCACCGCTTTTCTGTTTGTCTCAGAATAATCCACTTCTCCTTTGCTAAAGAGGTGCATAAGATGGAGTATAAAACGAACACTGCAAGGCTCTAAGAGAGAAGAGTATAAATGCCAGTCAAGCACGATGGACAGACGTTACTGGCGCAGAAACAGTATGGGATAACCTAGTCCCTGAACAGAGAGTCATCAATAGAAATAGCGAATGTGAACCAAAATCCAAATGTGATAAAACATTTGGCTTTCTTCTTGCATGCAGGCTTTGAAAAAAAAACAAACCCTAAACATATACCCTGCTTCAAGGAAAAGCTACATTAAGTATCTCACAACCTTCAGCTTTTCAGAACACATTTAAACGATGGAACTGAATGAAAACGGTAGTACAAAGTACAGAGTGCCTGGCACAGAAGCAATTAAGGCAGGTTTTTCTTAGAGTCTAGAAAAGCGGAATGTGTGACAGACCAGGCAAATTAACACTTTAACCTCCACAGCCCACCTGAAAAGCACTGTAGAAAAATTTAGTTGTATTATTAATAAAATTGTTCTAAGCTAGATCAAGTAGCATGAGTAGAAGAATCAAATCAATGAGATAAAGATTTCTCCAGCCAACCTGCACTCCGAATTCACAGGAGTTTGGATGGAGAAAGTTGAGGATCAGTGCAATCGTCTCTAAAATGTCTAGAAATTTTGATGGGGTAACTGGAAAGATGAGGAACAACTATATCTTTCGATCTTTGCCAAATAGACCCAAAGCTTGATTCCTAAAGTGATCTGGTCCTGGTTTCTGCTTAGAGATAAAAAGCACAAGAGAAATACAAGACATAAATGGAGCTTTTGGATTCAGGAATGACCAATTTCAAAGCCAGCAAATCATTACCTGTGGCCCTGAGCATGAAACTGCACAGTCTGGCCATAGCCATTAGCTCCTCCAGGTATTTTGTGTTGGTGCCTGTCACCTTTCAGAGCTTTTTACTTTAGGTTTGTGATTGTGACTTAAAAATCTATGGTATGGGCCACCACATGAACTTCATTGGGATCAAGATTTCATTCACACCATCTGCATGGTGTTCACAAGACTGACTTGAGCACTGAGTAATGCTGCTTGAGCTAGTTTTGAACTTGGTACACTGGGTGTTAGAAATGACCTTGCCAAAGAAATGCACACCTTAGTGGTGTTTCACACAGATGCAATCAAGCAATGAGATTCTTGCTGCCTGATTCCCCAAGGTATTCAAGTGCCTTATTCCCACTGATGTCAGTGAGAATCAGGTACCTACGAGAGGACAGGACTCTCCCTTCCTGCTGCTGTGGGATATGCAAAAAAGGTGGAAGGAATTGGGTGATGATGGCTTCAAAATAATTTCCCGTACCCTGCATCCCTAAAACTATCGAGGGGCTTCCTGAGGCTCTGCTCTGTGATAGAGCGGATCTGCAGCTGCTTTGCCTTCCCAGACAGAGATCATGAGAAACAGAGAACAGCTGTAGTGCACAGCGAGCCATCCTCATTCCCCAGCGTTCAGGCTGGCAAAAGCCCTCCAAGGTGCTTGTCAGAAAGTGTGTTTGGATGTCTGAGACCTGGAAGGTCAAAGCCATTCAGTGCAGGTGACAAACAGGCTGCAGTGGGACACAGGCTTATCTCCTGGATGTACAACCAGGCACAGCCCTGGGCTGCAAAGTCTAATTTTTGGATCTAAATGGACCTTCCCATTTGGCCTCTGATTTCATATCCCTGACTGGGCATCACTTTTGTGATAATTTTCCTGTGCAAGCCTTTTCTACTTTCAGCAACGAGTCTCTCACTACACCAGTCCCTTTCACTGACTATGTGTCTCGGACAGTTAAAGCTACTCATGACTGTTAGTCTCCTGTCTTCTAACCCTTACTCTGAGGTGTCATGACAGCCAATGAACAGACTGCGTGCTGTGCTTTACCACCTGCTTAAAATTCACATGGGGTGTACCTAGTCACAATGAATGGTCTTGTCTTCAAATACATTAAAACCTTTAAAAGCAACCATTGCTGCTAAATCTCCCAATTTTCTGAAATATTTAATTCCCATTGAGTGAAATCATTTAAACAGACTGTGCTTTGGGAAGGTGGCCCATAAGCTTTTAAAGAATTAGAAATCACTGCAAAGCAATGGGCTCTCGCAGGGGCACACACACACGCACATCAGCACATGCATGTGCTCAACCAAGCCTACACCACCAAGGAAAAGGAAAATTTCAGAAAGCTTTGAAAGTTTGCTCTTGGAGCTGCCATAGCAGTTCACAAAAGGAAGGCAAAACAGGAGGCTCGCAGAAGAGTGTAAGTACATTTTAAAACCCGCCTCTGATTCCTGCAAGAGGCCCAACCCACGTCACCATCCACAGCTCAGCTACTCTCGCCCGAGCTGAGGACCAAGCACTGAAGCCAGGATGAAGCAGGAGGCTACGAGGATTATTTACCTTAACTAGCCTTTCTAATTTCCATAATTTCTGCTGCTTAGAGGACTGACCTCTGACACTTTTCCTTCACCAGGATTCAGAGTTATTATCTCTGCAATTAAAGCAGTTACAGAGGGACATTTGAAATGCGAGTTCTTTTGAATTATTGCTAATAGAAATATTGAGGAGCTCTGTTAGCTTTGATCTCTTATCACATCGTGCACAGAGCTCACTCCTGTCTCTCTTCCCTCCCTCTCCCTCTCCAAGCATGGCTGCTCCCAGCGTCTCCGTGTGTAATCAGACGTGTCACACCTCCACAGAGGTAAATTGGGTTTATTTAAAAAGGAAAATTAAATTAAAACTGTTTAGGAATTAATTGTGGCTGCCTTGGCTTAATCTATCATATTATCCTATTGTTGGCACATCAGGGCAAAATATCAGCTAACCCAGTTTTGGAGTGAGAGGGGGAGGGAGCACATTCACATGCACCTAAAGAGGCAGCAGTAACTTCTTGGAGACACATTATTTATTCTTATGAAGTTATTATTCTTTTGAAATAATAAAGTGTGTTGCATCAGCTGATCCTTTTAACAGCAGAACCTGTCATTTTATTTATGGAAAGAGGCACCACGTTGCATCTATGTCAGCAAAAAGTCTTTGTACATTGCACGCCTGACAAACTTGTGTGCACTGACGTAAAGTGGTCAACATACCTAAGCCAGGGAGTTAACCACCTCCACTAAAAATAAAACCCACCAAGGCATAAGTTATAATAAGTAGGCAAAAGAGAATAACGTTCCATCAAAAGTGCTATGAAGGGAAAAAAATATTTTTGACAACCCAGTTGTGGCAAAAGCAAAATTATTTTATCCTCAGAATGGCATCTTCTTTCTATGCCATGGCCAGGGTCTTTGTGACACACTTTTTAGTGACAGATGAAAAAGTATCACTTCATGGGGAAATGTAACAGCTCAAAGGAAACTCAATTTCACAATCACATATCAAAATATTTGGTGAAGTAATGAGAAAATCAAGTCAATAAAATGTCCTCAGTGTGCAAATCCTTAAAAATTAACATCAGCACCACTGCTTTAATTTGAACTTTATCTGTTTAATGTATCACAGTTTGGAAACCCAGAATCCTCACAGGAAAATAGCACGGTCCCTTGGGTTAAACATATTTTCCAGAGTCTAATCCCTTATTTGACCTAGTTTGTGTGGCCTTGAGCAAGTCACCTTTCCAGGTATCAACTTCCACACCTGAAAAGCAGATTTGATGTGCTTGCGGTGACACCACAAGCATGAATTCACTGCTGTGTCCCCGGCATGCTGAGGATATCAGTGCTAGATAAATACAGAGCTCTGCCTGAAATACTAATGCTACTCTGGTAAGGACAATACAACCCACTTTCTCGACCTCTTGTGTCCATAAGCGTCTCAATCAGAACAGGGATTTTAGGGTGGTGGTAACAGCTCGGTACTCAGAGTGACCTACTACCGAGCAGGGATTTAGAAGGACTGTCTCAATTACAGCTGAAGCACAATCCCCATCACTTCCAGGTGCACCAAAGTGTGTTGCATACTGGTGGTGAGTGGCAGAATATCAGCTCAGAACTTTTCTGTAATTAGTGAGGGTATAATAGAATAAAGCAGCCTTTATTGATGATAGACAATAGGCGGACGCTCTTGTTCTAGGGAGAGGATAAGTCTCTCTTGTTTTCACATAGGAAAATGACACTTTAGCTGAAGTCTTTAGTCTGGGAACAATAGTCTACAGCAATGAGAAATAAGGAAACAATTCATGGAGTGCCTTCAAAATTCTCTGCAGCCCAAGTGAAATTATAATATAAAGCTTGGGAAAGAAAGACAGGAAGGGGCTACTGAAAAGAAAGAACACAATTTAGTACAAATTAGAACAAATATCAGAGGTCAGGTTTTAGGTCTCTTACACATGGATTCCCAACTACTGATAATCTGTTGCTCTCTCATAGTTGAGTGTGGAGGTTCCCACAGAGCCCACCCTTGGAAAATTAATTCTGTGTGTGCACATCTATGGGATTAGAAGTTTTGGTCTGGTTGTAAAAGGATGTTTAGAAATTTTTAGGTGTACAACAACATTTTGTAAGAGTTTGGTCTTATGTTTTATCTGTTGTATTGCTGACATTATATCTTGAATGTATGTTTTGCTGACTGGCATTTAGCTACCTGTCATTAATAAATCAACAAAATACTTCAATCCTGATCTGTTTTAACAATGGGAACTCTGCAATTCTTCCTGCTACAGCAGATGTCTTGTGACTGGGGCATTTATTATACACAAAAAATATAGTCTGGTTAGACCACTGAATCAGGGTCAGTCCTCACAACCAGACTTCTTTTCTTTAAAGAAAACTTGTCAATTAAGTCTGAATAATCTGAACCACAAAAAGAATGGAATGAACCTCTTACTAAAGCCTGGATCTACATTGATGTATTTATCCAGATTTACAAGAATATTACAAACTTTGCTTTGAATCTGACTGAGCTAAACTTGAATGTGACTGTGACAAATTAACTTTGGATACAGTCCCAGAAAAGAGTCAAAATTGAATTAGGGTCTCCTACCTGATTAAAATGGATTTAATGTCAGCCTTGGAAAGGAGAGAAAAAGAGCTGGCCTCTGTGGTTAGCTGAAATAGATGAAGATACATATTTGTGCCTCAGGAACTTCAAGCCAAACTTCTTGATATTATCAAAATAATCCAGACCAATAGAGTTGGTGAGTGTGTTCCCCTTTAAGATACCGACTGTATTATATTCTTGGTTCTCTGTCACATCAGGTCATATATGATGTTGATCTTGACCAAAGGGAATAAGTAGAAAGAATGGATGAAATTAGAAAGGCCTAATGACACAACTCGTTTTGAGATCAGTTCAGATCAGCTGAAGGGACTAGATCAGCATTTTTTGACCAGAGGCAATCAGGATATCTGCTAGAAGAAGGTAATTAGACATCCTAGAATCATGAGTTGCCCAGCTGGAAGCTAATGAGTTATGGAACCCAAATGAAGGAGAAACAGAGCCTAATTAGGCTAAATAGGAATTCCTGCAGGAACAGGGAAATGTCAAGGAGCAGAGAGAAAAACCTCTTCCAGTGCTTTTTAACCAAAATAATAATAAAAAAAAGCCTTTGTTAGCATAATTATTTCTATTTTTATTGCAGAATTGAAACCACCTTCTCTGTCTCTCCCCCCTTCATCTTCTGTTGTCCAAGTCAGTGCTCTCTCCTTTCTCAGTGTAAAAGGTCCATTAGTAGTTTTCCAGTTGGACAACACAGTGTCTTATCATGGAGGTTTGCTGGGCAGTGTATGAAAGCAGAAGGGGAGTATCGCTGGCAGTATCAGTGAGGTATGAACACACAAATCTGAACTTTTTCACCCCTGAAGGGATCCCATACTAAACCATGAAAGACATCCTATTTGGAACTACAGGTCTGCCTCCACATTTTATAGTCTCTGAGCCTCTTTCCACACCTGCTCCCTCACCATTTACAACATAAATCTAGACAGCTGTGAGACTTGGAGTAAGTTTGGTTTGGATCCAAATGGCTTAAAAAGGAGATCTCTGGACCCAAGTAAATCTTCAAGATGCGCATTGAGTTTTGAATCTGGATGTGGGTCCAAAATTACCTCTAGTCCATGCATATATTTAAATAAGGAAGCCTAAAGCAGAAGTTACTCTCTTTGGGAATCTACCCATCTGTTCTTTAGCCACAGTTCCTTAACAGGAAGCATAAATGCATGCACAGCAATTACCTGGACCCTTAACTGCATGGGAAGAAAGAGGGGAGCTGAGAATGCTCATATGCTACTGCCCTCAGATGTGTTATGGTGTTGTATCAGGCTGAAAGAGACAATGGCAAAAATAGCAACTGTGTCAACAGGTAATTCTTTTATTCAAGGATGCTAAGATTTTCAAACTGGTTGCTTAAAGTGAAATATATAAATAAGTGGCCTTGATTTACTTCTTCAGTAACAGATGCTTCCCTTATATGTGATCTATTTATTTAGGTATTTTGACTGAAGTGTAAGAGCCAAACTTCAGTCACTGACTTTTGAAACGCCTAGACTTTCCCTGTAAAAAAGTGTAGTGGAATGAATGAGGGCTATTTGGTATTCTGCATATTATGGCCAGTCTCATCAAGACATATGCATAACCAGAGGATCAGGGAACAACCTAGGTCAGAAGGTACTCTTGGATGTTGCCTGATCCAAGACTCTGCTCAAGGAAGGGCTACTGCCCAAGGTAGAGCAGGGCTAGATCAAACACAAGGGGTGGCTTCTGCTTCCCTTCCCTACAGACACACATGTATTTCAAGCATGCATAGTGCAGTGCTGAGGTCACTGCTCTGATTTGCAATCCCATGTCACCACAGGCCAACATAAACCAGGCTGTGGTGATGCCTTCATTTTCAGCCTAGCCACGGATACTGGTCACTCAGTCCAACACAGCATTTTCTCACATGCTAGCATTGAAGGTGCTCTAGAATTCAGTACAGAAAGTTTGATGGATGATTTTGGGGGTCCCTATCTGGGCTGACTCGTAGTCCTTTTAATGTTACTCACGGCTGCATCTACAAGGGCTGTGCTGAATCTGATAGCAAAAGCACGTTTACGCAAAGAAATAAACCAGATATAAACACCTTGCTGAAAAGAAAATAGATTTTCCCTTTGCCATATTCATTCTCCTTGCTAAGAAGTGGGAGAGAGCTTGAAGTTTACAATGAAACTCAGTGAACAGCACAGACAAATGGCAAAATGACAAAGCTTGCATGTGAGAGAAGACAAATCACAATCCTTTCTCAGGTTTGACCTTGCTAAAAACATAGACATAAGGCAGCTCCCAATGTGAGAAAATTTCATGGTGCATATTCAACTCCAGATGGGTCTTTAGATGTTGTTGATGACAAAGAAAAACAAACAAAACAAACAAAAAAACTAACAAAAGAAGCTGCTGAGGAAGTATTGTGAAACCCACAATGGTAGCTCTTGGGGCAAGAAGGAGGAGGAAAGTTTAATAGGGAGGAAAGAGAAAACCAAGATCATAATTCCCTAATGTGTAAAACCCATAGTGGTGGCCTATTCCTTTCTCCAAGAGGATACAGCCAAATTAGATAAGATGGACCAAAAGTCTTTTGCCTGGGCTGCTCCTTCAGTGTTTGCTCCCACTGAGAGGAAACATTTGGCCAGGCTAGTTTCATGGCTACCCTTGGACAGTCATTTCGAAATTTCTGGTTTCTGTTCCACAAGTTCAGAGGTGGAGGAGGATTGATCGCATCTCTTGGGCCTACCCATGTACATGGTCCCATCAAATAAAGGAAGAAAGCAGATGTCACTATTTTCCAGTGGGGAATGGAAACAAAAAGACAGTCAATAACTTTTGTATGGTCTTTGGCAGACTTGGGTACTCAGCCTACTGTCCTGAATTAGCAGCACAGTCACTTAATTTCTGTTTACCTGGTGGGACAGCGTCATGGCAATGGACACTTGGACTGCTGGACAGGACCTTCTGTTTGTGCTTGCAGAGAAGACCTGCAATAAATATAAGACCTATATAAGAGCAGTTCTGTTAGGAAGGTTAGCAAGAGTGATATGATCTCCTGATGGAGCCAGGAAAGATATTTGGTCTGCTCTGTGAATGTGCAAACTCAACAGGCTGTTCTTCTTTATGGGGATGCTAGTGATAACACCTTGAAAGACAAATGTAATTTCTTTCCTGAGGTGGGGCAGGGTAGGAGAGAAGAGAAAGGCTTATAGCAAGCGTCTTTGATGAGGGAGGTATAATATTCCTTCTTTTTGTTTTGTGGTTTTGTTTTTTTCTCTTCTTCCTATTCCCTTGTATCATCTCCCTTATCTAATGTCCCTCTTTTCCCACGGTTGTTCATCTCTTCATCCTTCTTTGCCTCTCTTTCACCCCATGTACCGAATTCAGACTCTGGACTGGCCCCACTGCCTCCCCAAAGCTCATGTCCTGAAGCCAAGGTCTGTTTTGCTTGCTCCTCAGCCTGCCAAATCCACTTGCTCTCTTGCCTTCACATGTCTGTGAGCTGTCATCAGTGCTTCTTGGATGCCCCAGCCCACTGTGTGTACAAAGCTGTCAGTCACACTGACATGGCTCAGTCATAACGCCTGCTGGGGTTTCCAAACAGCAAGGAAGCCAGCCACCAGCAGCAGTGAGAAGAAATGTCAGCCTGGCAGTGGGATGTTGGAAACAACACACGGAAAGGAAAAGAGTCAAAGCAGAGCTCAGGGCTGGATGACACTGAAGTCTGAACTGCAAAACTGTTCCTACGCTTATCCAGCAGGCACCAGCTGTCTCCCGTGGGGAGCAATAACACTTCTATGCCTCCTTGGGCTTATAAACTTAGATTTGCCCCGTCACCAGTCTGCTAAGTGACTTTTTGAACACTGGTCCCTAGCAATCACTGCCTTGTACTACGGAGAGGTCCCTAGATGTTATTTACCAGATGGAAACATCATGCAAATTGGGCTTCACCACCTGTGGATGAACCAGCATTGAGACTGACTTACTAAACATCAGTGGTGTAGATAAATGCCACTAATATTCCACCCTTCAACCTGCTTAATTTAAATGCAAAGACGCACTTCCTTTGCCAAAAGCTAATGCTGATAGGGCAAATGCAGACCTGGGTGTTTTCGGGTAAGGTTAGCTGACTTGTACTGCTGTCAGATTTGCTGTACATAGATGATTTTCCCTGTATCTCATCATCATCAGATGCAAGCATGCCCATAACCACATATTAATTTATCTTCATCAGCTCCTTTATGTTCCTTCATTCTTTCTGGATATGCGATAAAGGCACCCCAAAAAGCAGAAGAAAAAGAGTGGACATGTTGTAGAAAAACAGAGGTAAAAAGGGAAGGAAGGGAAGCAATTACACAAGTTGTGTAATTCCGGAGTCCGTTTTCTCAATGACAAGTTGATCTGGGCCAATTGGCAGGATGAAAGGTAACAGCAAAGGAAACATCACATACTAAATTTGAAATAGGACTCTGGCAATTGAATGTCAGTATGCAGTCAAGACAATAACAGTAAGCAAACATGCAATGAAATTCCTTGTTTCATATTAAGAGTAAAAAAAAGGTGTGACTACACACATTTCATATGGCACTCTGTCTCCCTCTCATGGTTTCATACTATTTCTAATCGGAGAAATTCACAGGCTGGCTGATATAAAGGATCCATTGTTTCTAGTGTGGTGTCCCTGGAAGGATCAGAAGGACCTGGGACTAACATATCACCAGCTCAGCAGCTTATATGGTATCCCAGGTTGTGTTAAATCCAGCAGCATCTTAAATGCATATAGGAGCTGCTGCTGGAGGTGTTATGAGCAGCATCAGGAGCTATTTGGATTGCACAAAGCAGTTCTTTTCTTTTTTCTTGAACGCTGCTGGAGTCATATTCCTCCTATCCAACTACAATCACATTTTCAGTTCCCCTAACCCATCAGGATAAGGAAAGAATGTGATTTAGGACAACTTTTCTAACTTTTTCAATTAAAGTTAGCAAATGCAGCTGTTTTTCCTTCTTTCCTTTCCCTTTCTCTACTCTACTTTTTTCCCCTTTTTTGTTTCTCAGGTGAAGCTCACTCTTTCATCTTCAGTGTCTCAACAAGGATCTGAAGTAAAACCATAGTGACTGAGCTACAGCTGTACGGACACAGGATCTGTAGGACGGAGCCTGACTTCTTCAGGTACTCATTCTATTACAAGGTTTACATCAAAGTGCTAAATGTAACCACACAGGTAAGCTAGTGAATCTGCTAAGCTGAAGATGTAAGGTTTCTTCCTTATTTTTTTTTTTTAATAAGTATACAGACTTCCCACCAGAGTTATTATACACTTCCCCTTGTGTGGTCCTTCTTACAAAACTCAGGAACAACCGATACGTGTTTTAAAAAAGGCTCAGTGAATCTTTGAATCTTTATGTTCCACATGTGTTAACAGGGATAAAGGTATTACAGCAAGTCATTTACGGATTTTGAACATTTTTTTCCATTCTCTTTTGAAAAGGGGAGCCTAATGTATGCAAAGAGCAGCAACATTTTCCCACTCAAGTCACATGAATATTTAACTGTAAGAGGTTTCTCTTTGTCTAAGCTGGAAAAGAAATCACAGGGGGTAAAACCTACACAGACTTGAGACTCCTGAGCAGGGGCATGCAGTGCTTTCAGTCACAGGATGCTCTTCCCACCTGTCCCTGGAGAATTGTCCCTGGAGATGCCTATCAGGGTGCAGGTCTAGGAACAGTCGGTTGCGTGCTGAACACAGAGACTGTGGTAAGTGTGATGTGTCAGCTCTAGAGTTATCCCAGAATTGCGTTGAACATGAAGAGACAAAGAAGGGTTTACCTGCTGAAATTGCCAATACTGTGTGAAATTTTAGTACTGCTCATGATCTACTGGCTGCATTCAAAGATATAGGCTGTTCCCAGCTGTGCTGGCCAGTGGCTGGAAAGTGTGGAGATATGTGCCTCGGCAGTCTCTGCTCTATCACACAGAGTTTCCCTTCCTCTCTTCTAACTCCTGTAGCTACCTCTGTCATTTCCATCTCCTCCTCCTCAAGCCCTGGAAGAAGGCACAAAGACTTTGAAACCATATCTTGTTGGAGAAAATCAAACCTCAAAATATAAAATGCATCAGAGAGGTTCCAAAGTGTGGAGTCTGAAACCTTCCCAGCAAGGGCACAAGTAGTTGTTGTGAAACAACTCTCAGACCCAGATTTTATTGCTGTTTGTTGACAGTTACAGCTAATGCTGATGCCACAGGAGCTGGTAATTAACTGCTCAACAAGTAGCGAGGCTATTGCTATGGGCCAAAAAACTAACACCTCAGTGGGTTTCAGGGAGCAAGCAAGCTTGCTAAGGTACCAGACAAGGCAGGAGCTGGTGGTACTGGCTCCACATCACATAAAACCTGCACAGTGCTTGATCAAGTTTGAAAGAAGTACTGTTAGGTTTGTCGTGTTGTTTTTTTTTTAGCCACAGACATTTACCTTCAGTTTTCCCTGGGTTTTATACCAGCTGATCTGCTTCAGCTTTATCAGTTCATCTTACTCCTGATTGCCAGAACCATTTTTGTTATGCTGGCCTCTGATTTAATGTACTATTCCCTATCTGATATTAAGTTGCTTATGCCATGCCAGTCTTGTGTCTCTCCTGTGTGTACCACTGTTTCTGAAGCTCCCCAAGTCCAAGTCCCAGACATAACTGTACCCCAGAGACCTCTATCAGTAAATACCTGCACCTTTGCTGTTCTAGTCCTCTGTCTCTGCCAAGCAAAGTTGCTGATTGCACAAAACCATTTTGTGGTTTGCTCTAGTGCAGTGAAAACAATTTTTGATACTGCAACTGTAAGAAGGAAGGAAACTACTTTACTAAGAATGATAACTTGAAACTAACAAAGAAAACATTCTCGCCAAAATGTATTCTTAGTTCTCTCCACCCAGACAAAACATTCAATAACTATCATTTTATTTAAAATTGAAAATGGGGAAATAAAACAATTTTTTGTTCCACTTGATCTCAGAGAAGTCTTCAAGATTTAAAAAAAAAAAAAAACCAAACCATTTTTTGGGAAAAAT